>CM077665.1:103781453-104128953 GCA_039707655.1 Elymus sibiricus
ATCATCACGGCGTGTCTCGAAACGACGAACTTTCGCAACGGTGCACACTCGGGGAGAACACAATTTTATCTTGAAATTTAAGTGAGGGATCACCTTATAATGCTACCATCGTCCTAAGCAAAATAAGATGCATAAAAGGATTAACATCACATGCAAATCATAAGTGACATGATATGGCCATGAACTCGTGCTTTTGATCTCCATCTCCAAAGCACCGGCATGATCTCCATCGTCACCGGCATGACACCATGATCTCCATCATCTTGATCTCCATCAACGTGTCGCCATGAGGTTGTCGCGCCGACTGTTGCTTCCACGACTATTGCTAACGTTTAGCGATAAAGTAAAGCATTACATAGCGCTTAATGATTGACACGCAGGTCATACAATAATTAAAGACAACTCTATGGCTCCTGCCAGTTGCCGTACTCATCGACATGCAAGTCGTGATATTCTATACAACACATGATCATCTCATACATCACATATATCTCATCATGTAATTGGCCATATCACATCACAACATACCCTGCAAAAACAAGTTAGACGTCCTCTAATTGTTGTTGCAAATTTTACGTGGCTGCTACGGGTTTGCAAGAACCGTTCTTACCTACGCAAAACCACAACGTGGTGTAGTGATTGCTTTTTGATCTTCTAAAAGAACCCTCTTCATTGAAATCGATTCAACTAAAGTGAGAGAGACAGACACCCGCTAGCCATCTTTATGCAACGAAGTTACATGTCAGTTGAAGGAACCTGTCTCGCGTAAGCGTACGCGTAATGTCGGTCCGGGCCGCTTCATCTCACAATACCGCCGAATCAAGTATCAACTAGTAACGGCAAGCAATATGTATACACCCACGCCCACAACTCGTTTGTGTTCTACTCGAGATCTCATCTACGCATAGACCTAGCTCAGATGCCACTGTTGGGGAACGTTGCATGGGAAACAAAAATTTTCCTACGCACACACAAGATCTATCCATGGTGATGAGCATCTACGAGAGGGAGAGTGAATCTACATACCCTTGTAGATCGCTAAGCGGAAGCGTTAAGAAACGCGGTTGATGTAGTCGAACGTCTCCGCGATCCAAATCGCAAGTTGTCCCTCGATCCAAGCACGATCCAGCGCCGAACGGACGGCACCTCCGCGTTCAACACACGTACGGCTTGATGACGATCTCCGCCTTCTTGATCCAGCAAGAGGGAGCGGAGAAGAAGAAGAGTTCCAGCAGCACGACGGCGTGGTAATGTTGGTGAGGAACTATTTCAGCAGGGCTTCGCCTAAGCACTACTGAAATTATGACGTAGGAGGAACTAGAGGTTGCCGGCACACGGCTTGGGGCAATCTAATGTCTCCCGTGTGCTAGCCCTGCTCCTCTATTTATATGTTGAGCCTTGGGGTCTAAACTTGGAGTAAAAGCCTCCTCCAGGTCGGTTTTGCCCGCACAAGGTCGGTTTGGCCCGCAGGGAAAG
Organism: Elymus sibiricus; assembly: GCA_039707655.1. Lineage (NCBI taxonomy): Eukaryota > Viridiplantae > Streptophyta > Magnoliopsida > Poales > Poaceae > Elymus > Elymus sibiricus. The sequence goes on from CM077665.1 coordinate 103,782,930, forward strand.
AGTCCAACTCGGATCCCTGCAATACTACGCACAAGCGGTAGTACCGCTTACGATAAGCGGTAGTACCGTCGGTAGCGGTAGTACCGCTTACGATAAGCGGTAGTACCGCCCGTAGCGGTAGTACCGCCCGTAGCGGTAGTACCACTTATGATAAGCGGTAGTACCGCCCCAGACGCCAGCAAAACTTCCTTTTGCACTTTCCAATACCTCGCGGGCTTTACCCCTTTGGCTCATATAAAGTGTTGCTGCACCCGAACACTTCGGTAAACATCTGGAACCTCTTCCGGTGAATTCCGGAACCCTTCCGGAAACCAAAACACTATTATCACATATATCAATCTTTACCTCTGGACTATTCCGGAGATCCTCGTCATATCCGGGATCTTATCCGGGACTCCGAACAACTTTTGGTCACCAACAAAATAACTCAACTATACTAATCGTCACCAAACGTTAAGTGTGTAGACCCTGCGGGTTCAAGAACTATGTAGACATGACCGAGACACCTCCACGGTCAATAACCAATAGCGGGACCTGGATGCCCATATTGGCTCCTACATATTCTACGAAGATCTTTATCGTTTGAACCTCTATGTCAAGGATTCAGTTAATCCCGTATGCTGTTCCCTTTGTTCTTCGGTATGTTACTTGCCCGAGATTCGATCGTCGGTATCTCTATACCTAGTTCAATCTCGTTACCGGCAAGTCTCTTTACTCGTTCCGTAATACAAGATCTCGTGGCTAACACTTTAGTCACATTGCTTGCAAGGCTCATTGTGATGTTGTATTACCGAGTGGGCCCTGAGATACCTCTCCATCGCATGGAGTAACAAATCCCAGTCTTGATCCATGCCAACCCAACAGACACCCTCGGAGATACCTGTAGAGCATCTTTATAGTCACCCAGTTACGTTGCGACGTTTGATACACACAAGGTATTCCTCTGGTGTCAGTGAGTTGCATGATCTCATGGTCATAGGAACAGATACTTGACATGCAGAAAACAATAGCAATAAACTGACACGATCATATGCTACGTTTATAGTTTGGGTCTTGTCCATCACATCATTCTCCTAATGATGTGATCCCGTTATCAAATGACATCTCATGTCCATGGCTAGGAAACCTTCACCATCTTTTGATCAACGAGCTAGTCAACTAGAGGCTTACTAGGGACACAGTGTTGTCTATGTACCCACACATGTATTTGAGTTTCCAATCAATACAATTATAGCATGGATAATAAACGATTATCATGAACAAGGAAATATAATAATAACCAATTTATTATTGCCTCTAGGGCATATTTCCAACATCTAACTCAAGGGCTCCCCTTTATATACATGTGGAGGCCTGGAGTTTACAACAGAGTCCGGGTCGTAACACAACCTGTGATTTAATCTAATTCCTCCTTCCCTTGCTCCTCAAGGAAAAGAGAACTCCTCACGTCCTCATGCTTGAGCCGGTTCCCGAGACGATGTTATTGAGACGGCCTTGGAGATGAGTCGCCCGTTGGGCCTTGGACTTCTTTGTGGGTATCTTCTTTATGGGCCGCCTTAGCAGAATCCGGGTCATAATTTAGGCGAGTCATACCCGTGGGGTATATTCCCAACAGCTGGCATAGTACCCAACACCAGTAGTATTTTTTAACTGTGGCGCCTTATTGGTGGCGTCGGGTGTCCACACCAGCATTGCCATTTTTGTCACGCCATAGCTAGGCTTTTCTGCACTAGTGTGATCATGCTGTTAGAGTAATGACAGGAGGGGGTAGAATGACTTAGGAACCTCTCTATCCTGAAGGTCACCCTAAAATAAGAACAAAATTCTCAGAGAGTTAATGATGATGCACCTGGTCCATCTAAAAATAAAAATAAAAAGAAAAATGATAGGACTTTGCATGCTTCTAGAGAACCTGTTATAGAAAAACCAGTTGAGAATCATACCATAAAATGATAAAGAACATGATAATGATGCGGAAATCGAACCTGATGATGATCTTGATAACCCACATCGTAAAAATAAACATTATGATAAGAGGGATTTTGTTGCTACAAAACATGGTAGAGAAAGAAAGCCATGGGTTCAGAAACCCATGCCATTCCCTCGTAAGCTTTCTAAGAATAAGGACGAGGAGGATTTTGAGCGCTTTGTTGAAATGCTTAGACCCGTATTTTTACGAACACGCTTGACGGATATCTTGAAAGATATTATCACTAATAAAAGAAAGATGCTTGAAGCTAAGATTTCCACCATGCTTGTTAATTATTATCTTGATGGTGGAGTGCCTAAGAAATTGGGAGATCCTGGTATACCCATGATACCTTGCTCGATTAAACGAAGTTATGTTAAAACTGCTTTACGTGATCTAGGAGCCGGTGTTAGTGTTATGCCTTTATCTTTATATAAAAGACTTGATTTGAATAAGCTCAAACCTACTGAAATATCTTTGCAAATGGCTAATAAATCCACTGCTATACCTATTGGAATTTGTGAGGATGTCCCCGTTGTGGTTGCAAATGTTACTATCTTAACTGAATTTGTTATTCTTGAGATGCCCGAGGATGACAGCATGTCAATTATCCTTGGTATACCCTTTTTGAATAATGCAGGGGTTGTTATTGATTGCAAAAAAAGCAAGGTTCCTTTTCATGTCAATGGGAAACAACATACATTGCACTTTCCGAAGAAAGAAGCTTCGGTGAATAATATCAATTCCACTGAGCAAATTGCTACTATTACTATTGGAGAGTTTAAATTTCCTCTTCCTACTATCAAGAAGAAATATGAGATTCTTATTGTTGGGGAGATGCACATACCCATTGCGGTAACCTAGTGTTATACGAAGATTCTTCGGTTTCATGTTACTCATAAACAGTTTGTTAATAAGACTTGATCAACCTTATTAATGGATTCTTTTTTAGGGGCATGTGGTCGATGAATTTAGTAATCACAACTTTCTATAACCCTAGTTTGCTCTTTGTTATTTGTAGTTTAATAAAGTATAATGCCGTGATTATCCTGTTTTCTGAATTATCCTTGCAATAAAAAATGGCCCAAAAATAAAAGTGCTCAGAATGTCATAAACTTTCACATGATTTTTTCTAGAATATCAAAGAATTTCTGGAGCTGAACACACCCTAGGGGGTGCACCTGTTGCTCACAAGGCATTAGGGCGTGCCCACCCCCTTAGCGTGCCAAGAGGCCTTGTGGGCCCCATGGGACCCCACTCACTTAGTACTTCAGCCCACATCATCTCTTACCTCTAGAAAAATTCCTTGTTGCTCTCTCTCTCTCTCTCTCGTTGTTCCTCCCAAAGCTGAGATTTTTGATCTCTTTGCTCGGAGCTCCGTTTCTGAATTTTTTTGAGGGATTGCTCCTTGGTATGTGACTCCTCCGTTGCTCCAATTAGTTTTGCTTTAGTGGATTATATTTTGCATATTTTGCTGCTCTTGGTGCTACTGAAAATGATCTTGCATGTTGAATTCTTTGAGTTCCAAGTAGGGATGGCAATTTTATCCATGGATTCGGTATGGAGCGCATTTCTGCCCATGGATATGTGGATCTGGATACCCGCGAACAGCTGGGTTGGGCATGATTATAATTTTTGCTCCATGGATATACAGTGGATACCCGTATGACACGTGGGCCCATATGGCAGAGACACTAGACTAAGCAAATATCCTACCTCAGGTCAGTCACGGTCGCAGAAGGTAAAAGTTCGGCCCATGTTTCCCAATCCCCACAACCTCACTAACCTAATTATTAAACCCAATCTAAGTTAATGGATGAAGATGAGTTAATTAGATCTTTAGGAAGGCTTCATGCTGATTTTTCTATGCCCATGGAGCTCCATGGGTATCTGGGTATCCAATGGGTTTGGGCATGGGCACAATTTGTGCCCATGGATGCTTTGGCGGATGGGCAGAGGGTAGAAGATGGATCATGGGTTGGATATGGACTAGCTCCACCCACCCCAAACCCGACCCATTACCATCCCTAGTTTCAAGTAGTTTGAATGCTTGATATAGCCTCTAGACATCCATATGAGTAGTTGCTATCAATCTTATAAAGTTTTGTTGACATAATTTTGTGGTCCCAAAATTTCAGAAATTTGTTTCTAAGAAAATAAATTTCTTCAGGAAAGGTTCTTCAAGCCGGAGTGCCAAGGGAATCGTCGGGGATGCTCAGGACCATGACATCAACATCCGGCATAGGACAGAGGTTCGGCCGTGTGAGTGGCCACATAGTGCCTTCATGATCAAATCCGGGTTTCACCAAGAGTTCATGCAATTCACTGCAAACGCCGGGCTGACCAACTTCCTCGTAGATGAGTGTGATCAATACCACTTCCTTACAAATTCCTTTGTGCAAAATTTTTATTTCTTGCATAGGCTCGATATTCTCATGGTTCGCTTCGATTTATACGTCTTCGTCGTTCTATAATTTTTGATTGTTTCATGCCAACATTATACAACTTTCACATATTTGTGGCAACATTTTATATGATTTATTGGACTAACATATTGATCCAGTGCCCAGTGCTGGTTCCTGTTTGTTGCATGTTTTTTGTTTCGCAGAATATCCATATCAAATGAAGTCCAAACGCGATAAAATTTTATGGAGAATTATTTTGGAATATATGTGATTTTTGGGAGTTGGAATCAACGCAAAAGGAAGCCCACAGCCCCCACAGTACACCAGGGCGCGTCCCAGGGCCCAGGCGCGCCGTAGTGGGTTGTGGTCACCTCGTAAGTCGGCTGGAGCTCTACTTCGGGTGCAAGGGAGCTTATATCCGGAAAAAAATTGTGTTAAAATCTCAGCGCAATCAGAGTTATGGATCTCCGGGAATAGAAGAAACGGTTTTTGGCCAGAAAACAGGAACACGGAACAGAAGAGAACAGAGAGGGAGATCCAATCTCGGAGGGGATCCTGCCCCTCCGCCGCCATGGATGCCATGGACCAGAGGCGGAACTCTCCTCCCATCTAGGTGGGAGGCCAAGGAAGAAGAAGAAGGAGGGGGCTCTCTCCCCCTCTCTCCCGGGGGCGCTGGAACACCGCCGGGGCAATCATCGTGACGGCGATCTACACCAACAACTTCGCCACTGTCAACACCAACTCTCTCCCCCTCTATGCAGCGGTGTAACACCTCTCTTCCCCGCTGTAATCTCTACTTAAACATGGTGCTCAACTCCATATATTATTTCCCAATGATATGTGGCTATCCTATGATGTTTGGGTAGATCCTTTTTATCCTATGGGCTAATTGATGATCGTGGGTGGTATGAGTTGTATGTTTTATTTTGGTGTGCCCTCCATGTCGCGCAAACGTGAGCAATCCCCGCTGTAGGGTGTTGCAATATGTTCATGATTTGCTTATGGTGGGTGGCATGAGTGACAGAAGACACACACCTGAGTAGGTGGGTTGTTGCAAATGGGAGTAAAGATGACTTGATACTTAATGCTATGGTTGGGTTTTACCTTAATGATCTTTGGTAGTTGCGGATGCTTGCTAGAGTTCCAATCATAAGTGCAAAGGGTGTTTATAATTACTATGATATTGAACAAATTGAAGAATTTGTTGCTTTTAAGGGTGCCTATGAAATTGCTTCTTTGATTGAAAAGTATGATGCTACTCTTTACAAATCTGAAAATTTTGCCATACTTAAATACTTCTATGAAAACTATGCTTCCAATGCTTATGTTAAAGAATATATTGAGGACTCCTCCGCTGTCCAAGAAGAGACTAATATTTTGCAGGAATCTATGGAAGAAGAAATTGCTGAAACTGTGAGCTCATTAGATGAAAAAGATGAGGAGGAGAGCGAAAAACAAAAGGAGGAAGAGCGGATTAGCTACCCGTGCCCACCTTCTAATGAGAGTAACTCTTCAACTCATACATTATTTAATTTCCCTTCATGCTTACCGAAGGATGAATGCTATGATGATTGCTATGATCCCGTGGATTCTTTTGAAATATCCCTTTTTGATGAACTTGATGCTTGCTATGCCTGTGGCCAAGATGCCAATATGAATTATGCTTATGGAGATGAACTTTCTATAGTTCATTATGTTAAGAATGAAATTGTTGCTATTGCACCCACAGATGATAGTCGTATTATCTTTTTGAATTCTCCCAACTACACTATACCGGAGAAGTTTGCTCTTATTAAGGATTATATTGATGGGTTGCGTTTTGCTACTACACATGATGATTTTGATGAATATAATATGCATGTACTTGCTTCTCCTACTTGCAATTATTATGAGAGAGGAACTACATTTCCACCTCTTTATGTTTCCAATACGATAAAATTGCAAGAAACTGTTTATATTATGCATTAGCCTTTACTTGATGTGCATGAATTGTTCTTTTATGACATGCCGATGCATAGGAAGAGAGTTATACTTCGTCATTGCATGATATATGTTGCTTTTTGCTCACTACTAAATTACAAAGCATTGTTAATTAAAATTGGCTTTGATATACCTTGGGATCCGGGTGGATCCATTACTTGAGCACTTTATGCCTAGCTTAATGGCTTTAAAGAAAGCGCTGCCAGACAGACAACCCGAAAGTTTTAGAGAGTCATTTTATTCTGTTGAGTGCTTTTATAAAGTTTAAAAACAAAAAAAATATAGAGGGGAACCTAAAACTTCACAAAAAGAAAAGTGAAAGTGAGAGAGACGAACATCGTGAAAGTGGGGGAATTCCTTGAACTTTGTTCATGCCCATGGAAACTTTGTGATTCTTGAATCACAAAAACTTTTCAACAAAAATAATTATCCCCTTGTACAAATCCATTGTATTTTAAAAATAATGTGCCAAGATTTGCCTTTAGGATGATTAGATTGCTTGTTGGTATGTGCAGTGTAAAAACAGAAACTTTGGCTATAGTGCGTGAATTTACATTTTTTACCGGAACGTCAAGAGTTTCTGAAATTTTTACACAGTATTTCTATACAAAATGTTTATTTATTCCTAATTTTTCAGAATTTTTGGAGTTACAGAAGTATGGTCAAAGTTTAGATTACTACAGACTCCTCTTTAAGACAGATTCTGTGTTTGATGCATTGTTTTGCTTGTTTTGATGAAACTATCGATTTTATCGGTGGTGTAAGCCATGGAGAAGTTATAATATGGAAGGGATAATGCAAATATAAAATATGAATGGGTTTTCAACAGTAATTAAAGTAGTAATTTGCTTTATTATACTAATGGATCTCACCAGTTTTCTGTTAAGTTTTGTGTGGATGAAGTGTTCAAAGATCGAGGAGGTCTCGATATGAGGAGAAGGAGGAGAGGAAAGAGTTCAATCTTGGGGATGCCCAAGGCACCCCCAAGTAAATATCCAAGGAGATTCAAGCATCTAAGCTTGGGGGTGACCTGGAAGGCATCCCATCTTTCTTCAACAAGTATCGGTATGTTTTCGTTTTCGTTTCGTTCATGTGATTTGTGTAAATCTTGGAGCGTCTTTTGTGTTTAGTTTTCACTTTTATTTTATGAACCATGCTGGTATGAGACAGTCATGGTTGATTTATAGAATGCTCATTGCACTTCACTTATATCTTTTGAGTATGGCTTTATAGAATGCTTCATGTGCTTCACTTATATCATTTGAAGTTTGGATTGCCTGTTTCTCTTCACATAGAAAACCGTTATTTGTAGAATGCTCTTTTGCTTCACTTATATTTATTAGAGCATGGTCTTTTGTAGAAAGAATTAAACTCTCTTGCTTCACTTATATCTATTAAGAGAGTCAACAGGAATTGGTCATTTGCATGGTTAGTCATAAAATCCTACATAAAACTTATGGATCACTGAATATGATATGTTTGATTCCTTGCAATAGTTTTGTGATATATAGATGATAATATGTGGGAGGTACTAGTGGATGATCATGTTTAGAAATATATTTGTATTAAGGTTTGTGATTCCCGAAGCATGCACGTATAGTCTCCTGTTATGCCAGGAAGTTGGAGCACAATTTATCCTTGATTGTCTATCTTTGTGTGAAAGTCGGGGGCGCGCGATGGTTAACTCCTACCAACCTCCCCCCTAGGAGCATGCATAGTAATACTTTGCTTTGAGGGCTAATAAACTTTTGCAATAAATATGTGAGTTCCTTATGACTAATGCGAGTCCATGGATTATACGCATTATTACCTTTCCGCAATTTGCTAGCCTCTACGGTACCATGCATTGCCCTTTCTCACCTCGAGAGCCGGTGCAAACTTCGCCGGTGCATCCAAACCCCGTGATATGATACGCTCTATCACACATAAGCCTTATTATATCTTCCTCAAAACACCCACCATACCTACCTATTATGGCATTTCCATAGCCATTCCGAGATATATTGCCATGCAACTTCCACGGCTTCCATTTTAATGACTTGAGCATTCATTGTCATATTGCTTTACATGATCGTAAGATAGCTAGCATGATGTTTCCATGGCTTGTCCGTTTTTTGATATCTTTGCTATGCTAGATCATTGCACATCCTGGTACACTGCCAGAGGAATTCATATAGAGTCATACTTTGTTCTACTATCGAGTTGTAATATTGAGTTGTAAGTAAATAGAAGTGTGATGATCATCATTTTTCATTATTAGAGCATGTCCCAGTGAGGAAAGGATGATGGAAACTATGATTCCCCCACAAGTCAGGATGAGGCTCCGAACAAATATAAAAAGAAAAAAAAGAGAAGAAAAAAAAAAGAAGAAAAAAAGAAAAAAAATGAGAGACAAAGAGAGAAGGGGCATGATAATTCCACACTTGTGCTTCAAAGTAGCACCATGTTTTCATATAGAGAGTCCCCTATGTTGTCACTTTCATATACTAGTGGGAATTTCTCATTATAGAGTTAGATGCACACCCACTTAGTTTCAGTTTGAGCTTTCATACACTTATAGCTCTTAGTGCATCCGTTGCATGGCAATCCCTACTCATTGCATTGATATCAATTGATGGGCATCTCCATAGCCCGTTGATTAGCCGCTTTGATGTGACACTATCTTCCTTTTTGTCTTCTCTATATTAATGTCTACCATCGCATTCTATTCCACCCATAGTGCTATATCCATGGCTTGCGCTCATGTATTGCGTGAGAGTTGAAAATGCTAAAGCGCGTTAAAAAGTATGAACCAATTTCTTGGCTGACACCGGGGGAGTACATGATTTATACTTTGTGTTAAGAAGACAGAGCATGGCAAGGCTATATGATTTTGTAGGGATAGCGTCCTTTAGCCTTGATATCTTGAAATACATGATTGCTTCTTAGGATGCCTAAGTAATAATGTCTTTATGTCAAATTATAGACTATTTCTTTGAATCACTTGTGTCTTAATATTCATGCCATGATTAGATATATGATCAAGATTATGCTAGGTAGCATTCCACATCAAAAATTATCTTTTTAATCATTTACCTACTCGAGGACGAGCAGGAATTAAGCTTGGGGATGCTGATACGTCTCCGTCGTATCTATAATTTTTTATTGTTTCATGCCAATATTATACAACTTTCACATATTTTTGGCAACATTTTATATGATTTATTGGACTAACATATTGATCCAGTGCCCAGTGTCAGTTCTTGTTTGTTGCATGTTTTTTGTTTCGCAGAATATCCATATCAAATGAAGTCCAAACGGGATAAAAATTTACGGAGAATTATTTTGGAATATATGTGATTTTTGATAGTTGGAATCAACGCAAAAGGAGGCCCACGGCCCCAACAGTACACCAGGGTGCGCCCCAGGGCCCAGGCGTGCCGTGGTGGGTTCTGGTCACCTCGTAAGTCGGTTGGAGTTCTACTTCGGGCGCAAGGAAGCATATATCCGGAAAAAATCGTGTTAAAATCTCAGCGCAATCGGAGTTACGGATCTCCAGGAATATAAGAAACGGTTTTCAGCCAGAAAACAGGAACGCGAAACAGTAGAGAACAGAGAGGGAGATCCAATCTCGGAGGGGCTCCTACCCCTCCGCTGCCATGGAGGCCATGGACCAGAGGGGGAACTCTCGTCCCATCTAGGGGGGAGGCCAAGGAAGAAGAAGAAGAAGGAGTGTGCTCTCTCCCCCTCTCTCCCGGTGGCGCCGGAATGCGACCGGGGCAATCATCATGACGGCGATCTACACCAACAACTTCGCCGCTGTCAACACCAACTCTCTCCCCCTCTATACAGAGGTGTAACACCTCTGTTCTCTACTGTAATCTCTACTTAAACATGGTGCTCAACTCCATATATTATTTCCCAATGATATGTGGCTATCCTATGATGTTTGAGTAGATCCGTTTTGTCCTATGGGCTAATTGATGATCGTGGTTGGTATGAGTTGTATGTTTTATTTTGGTGCTGTCCTATGGTGCCCTCCGTGTCGCGCAAACATGAGGGATCCCCGCTGTAGGGTGTTGCAATATGTTCATGATTTGCTTATGGTGGGTGGCATGAGTGACAGAAGACACAGACCCGAGTAGGTGGGTTATTGCATATGGGAGTAAAGAGGACTTGATACTTAATGCTATGGTTGGGTTTTACCTTAATGATCTTTGGTAGTTGTGGATGCTTGCTAGAGTTCCAATCATAAGTGCATATGATTCAAGTATGGAAAGTATGTTAGCTCATGCCTCTCCCACATATAAAAATGCAACAATGATTACCGGTCTAGTTATCAATTGCCTAGGGACAAATAACCTTCTTGTTTGACAAAATCTTTCTACTAAACAACTAACTTTTATTATCTTGCAATTTACTCATAGTTTTATTCCTGCAAAGTACTTCTAGTTTTATTCATGCAAACTATCCTATCACCTACAAAATAGTTTCATACTTGTTCTAGGTAAAGCAAATGCTAAAGTGTGCGCAGAGTTGTATCGGTGGTCGATAAAACTTGAGGGAATATTTGTTCTACCATTAGCTCCTCGTTGGGTTCGACACTCTTATTTATCGAAAAAGGCTACAAACGATCCCCTACACTTGTGGGTTATCAAGGACCAAGGATAAAATTAATGGTGGTATTTATGCTACTCGCTTGGCGAAATGTTTTAATGTTAATATACGTCACAATGATTACTTGCTGCCTAAGATTTATCTGGATCACCAAGCTATCATAGATCACCACTTTATAGATGAACCTGAGCCTGCTCACCACATTCGCTATAACTTGGTATACAGCGAGAAGACTCGCGGTGTTATGTTGTTGTCTGCACCTCTTTTGTTTGACTCTCATGCCATGCATGGATATGTCATCATGCCATCGGACATCACCGCCTACTGGAACGAGTTGGCCGCGGCGGAGAACGAGGTCCAGGCTTGGGACGTACTACCCTCGAAGACTGTCGTGATCTCCTATACTTGTGGGTTATCAGGTACCAGGGCACCACTTAGCAGCAGCAGGGTGTAGCATACCCCATGCTAGTACTAACGTTTACCTCTAGCATCGTTTACTTCCCCCCACTACTACTACTTAGCAGTAGCGCCAGCCTAATACCCCACACTACTGCTATGATTCTACCTATAGGGTTTTTCGTGGTAGTAAATATTTAAGAATATTTTTGGCGTTGAACACACTCCAAGGCGGTGCACCTGTTGTCCACAATACAACAGGGCACGCCCACCCCCCTAGGGCACGTCATGATATCTTGTGAGGTCCATAGGACCACACTCACTTAGTCCACCTGCCGACATCTTCTTCTTCCTCTAGTAAAAATCATGGTAGCTCTTGTTTTCGTGTTCTTGCCTCCAAAATTGAGATTTTTGATCTTTTTGCTCGGAACTCCGTTTGCGAAACTGTTTTGGGGGATTGTTCCTTGGAATGTAACTCCTCCATTTGTTCAATTATTTTTTGTTTTAGTGAATTTTATTTTTCTAATGTTGGTGCCACTGAAAATGAGCTTGCATGTAGAATTTATTTGGTTCTAACTAGTTTGAATCGATTGATAGAGCCTCTAAACAATTGTAGGAGTTGTTGCTATCAATTGTGTTAAGTTTTATTTACTTCTTTTTGTGTCCCAAAAATTTCAGAAATTTTCATCGAAAGATGAACTTTTTTCGGAGAGGTTCATTGAGCCGAAGTCCCAAGGGAGTTGCTGGTGGAGCACCTGACCTCAGCCTCCCTCGAGTGATGGAGGTACGGCTGTGCGAATGGCCACACAACCCCTTCATGAGCGAAGCCAGTTTCCAACAGGAGTTTAGGTAGGAGATATGCCCTAGAGGCAATAATAAATGTTATTGATTATCTCCCTGTTCATAATTATGTTTATGTTCCATGCTATAACTGCTATGGTTCTCGAGTCTACAATAACCACGAGGCTCGAAGGAAGACTCATATGCATGTGTGGAATAATAAATGGTAAAATGTATTCCTAGTCTGGCCTCTAAGACTGGCTCAAGTATTGCATGATGATCCTGTTTTCCTGATCATGGGCATGGCTATGCCGGCAATTTTGAGGGCACAATGTTAGAAGAACATTTGTGTTGAATCGACCCGAATTGATGTTATGCTATGAGATACATTCGTCACAAGTTAATGGTTAATAACACAGAGATGGTTAACGTTTGCATGATTCCTTAGACCATGAGAGTATCGAGTTTCTTCATGCTTGCTTCATGAACTTTGAGGTTTGTTAAACGTCATCTGTAAATGGGTGGCTATTACGGCGGCTTACGGGTTCATGGAAAAGTATGTCAAGTAACTTGATAGCTCAAGATTGGGATTTGCTCCTCCGACGATGGAGAGATATCTCTGGGCCCTCTCGGTGTTACGGTATCCATCATCGTCTGGCCAGACACTTTGTGATTTGATCACGGGGATGCCGGAACACGGGAACGAGAAAAGAGAACAATACTGGTAACGAGGTAACTGGCATAGTGGACAAGGTGTTGATCCACGGGGATGCCAACATGTCTCACCTCGGGTATTTGTAACATATCGTGAAGCAACAAGAATAGCACACGGCAACTGGAGGTTCACTCGAATATTCATTCGTGTGGGTATAGGGATCAATATGGGTGTCCACGGCTCCGATGTTGATCATTGATCGGAAGGGGTTCCGGGTCATGTCTATGCTTCACCGAACCTATAGGGTCACATGCTTAAGGGTCATCTATCTGCTGAATACTAGACAGGGAGTCTGAGAGAAAATCACCGAAAAAGTTTTCGGACACCGGAAAAGTTTCGGACAGCGGAAAAGTTCCGCAGAGAGAACACCGGAACAGTTTCGGTAAAACTGAAAAGTTGTTTCAGGGGATACCATAAAGTCAAATTGGTTTTGGCACATGCCTGATAATTCTTGGAGGGTGCCAGAATCATTCTGGAAACTTTCTGGAATTTTCCGGGATGAAAACCGGAAATGTTCCGGAGCTGCCGAAACCGCTTCAGATGCTTTTCGCAGATGAAAATCACTAAACCGGAATTGTTCCGGATCGCATTGAAAATTATTTTAGTGGGTACTGGAAATTACTAAGCCCACATAAATATTTTCAGTTCGACCGGACGCTGAAAAATGTCGTCGTGAATAGTGAAAGTGCTTTTTGGATATTTTTTGGAAAGCCACCTTTTGGGGCTTTTCCCAAAAGGCTTCTAGATGAACTTGGGGACTAAGGAACCCCTTTGGGGGGGCCCCATGAGGGGTGGCCGGCCACACATGTGGAGCTCCATGGAGCTCCACTTGCCTTCCCATTTTACCCTTATGAAGGATCCATGTGATGGGTTTTTTGGGTATTTTTCCCCATGGGCTTTTCCTATAAATAGAGGTGGAGAGGTGCTCTCCACTCTCATTCCATTCTCACATACACATGCCATTGCAATGATCTGGCTTCTTCTCTCCCTCCCAGCGAAATAGTTTCGTAGAGCCGAAAGGCTGTCTGGGTTCCGGCAGGAACTAGTTCTGGACGGCGAAGCCCTGCCGGATAGATGACACCGTATGTGTGCAACTCTGTAGAGAGATCGTAGTTTCGGTCTTAGTTTGAGAGTGCCTCCCGAAGGGCTGTCCGTGTGACCGTCCGAGTTTCGAAGGTCCTCCCGAAGGGCTGTCCAAGTGACTGTTCGAGTTTCGATGGTCCTCCCGAAGGGCTGTCCGCGACACCGTCCGGGGGACTGTCCGACCGCCTCCCGGAGGGCTGTCCGAGGGGCGGATGAGGGTATACATCCTCGCGGTTGGGAGGTTGTAAATCCTAGCTGCGGGGATCTGCACCGCTGATCGTCATCGACTCTACTTCCGCTGCGCTACGAGTCGGTAACGAAAAAGATCAAACCTTGTATGCAGTCTCCATAGTGGTCCTGGGCTGTTGCGTAGGTCGGAAAATTTTTGTTTTCTGCTGCGTTACCCTACAGTGGCATCAAGAGCCGTGCTATGCGTAGATGCAGGTTGCGATCTAGAATACATAGAGATGTATGGGTGTTGCACAATATATTTAGGTAGTAGATGAGATCTATTACTGAAAATTATTTGTGCAGGTAGCAGATGAAATCTGTTACCCGATGTTCTTGTTGCTTCCCTGGAATTTGCATAGTCCTGATCTTGACGGCATGGTGGAATCTCACAAAGTTCTGGCAATCCGCGATCCTTTCATGCTGCTCCTGAGTATGCTGATTGACAGATCAACGAAGTGCTAACAGTTCTTTGGGTTCCACCATAGTTGATAAAGATGGATGTTTCGCAGACGAAAGGGCAATGCAGATATGATCTGCACAGGGGTCACGCGTATGACGAAGTTTACTATGGGGCTCGAGATTTTATTATCTCGTGTTTCATACACCCTGGAAAGTTAATCTAGCAACTTGAATTATCATACTTGATGATGGACGTTGGTAGCTTCGGTTTGTTTCGAAACCTTAGAAGCCACGAAAAAATAAAATTTTGCATGAACCGATTAGAGGCGTCTAACTTGGTTTTGCAGGATGGTTTGCATGTGCATATGATGTGGTATAGCAGTGCTCATAATAATTTGATTATGTATGAGATGACTATATGATGTAATTTGATTAACATGACCTGCGTGTCATGATTCGGCATGATGGCTGGAGCCATATGATTGCACTTTAATGACCTGCGTGTCAACCTTATGTAATGCACTTATTTTATTAGCTATAGAGATAGCAATATTATCTAGTGCATCGACAAGGTGGTGGCAATCTTCACGAAGGTGAACACCGACGCGAATGCCGAAGACGAAGAAATGAAAGACTTCTCCGTCAGAAAGGGCTATACCATATCATGCTATTATGAATTACCTGAGATGTTTATCCCTTATGATGCACCCTTCTTGATTTCGCGGTAGTCGCTTTTATTAGGGTGATCTCTCACAAAAATATCAAGTAGTTAGTGTTCTCCCAAGTGTAGCACCGTCACGGCACCTAACTTTTCGGGGTGCGCCATGTCCACATGGGTACGAACGATTAGAGAAGTGTGAGGCGGGTGAGGTCAGACCTCGCAGCGAGATCACTTGGTTGTCTTGACGTTCTGGCTTGATCGTCCTGAGCTCGGAACACGCCCATCGAAAGATGAACAGGAGTCACATAGAGATGTGATCGGCATGTTTGCCCACCAATTGAAATTCTCGTCATCAGTGATGTCCACATCAATGGCGTTGAATTGAAATGTGGATCTTGTATCACTCACAATCAATTATGAGAGATATTGATTTGTGTGGGAGCGCACTATAGAAATAATTCTTTTAATTCTCAGTGCAATTAATTTTGAACACTGTCTAAGTGTGATTTGCATAATAGTTGTAGGATACTGGCTCGCGTTTCCACCTTCCCTATTAAAATTGAATAGCTGTTAAATATCTGGTTAAAACTTTACGGTTGGTAACGTAATATGAGGATTGTCCTCAAGAGTGCCGAGAAGGACTTTGTCCTATCGCATGCTTTCGGTATTCTCCCGCTAATGCTTTGGATCATGTGACTCTCGTCCTTCGATCCAAAAGCTAGAATTCCTTTTCAGTCAAAGTGCAATATGTTTGCTTCCATGAGACCCGAACTTCGAAAGTTTGGATAGTTATGTGATATTCATGGAATCTGAAAATCATTTTTAGAGACAGACAAAGACTAAAAGATATGAGATATCCAAAGCAATGTTTGTTTGCAAACTATTAGTAAAGGAGTTTACTATGCATTAGACTGATAAGAGAGGGATCCAGGAGAACGCCTGTCATATGATGAAAGGTGAATAAAACAACAACTTAAAGAGAAAGGAAGTGTCCGAAGGGTGTTAGTAAGACTTTCACGCCTAGGAAGTCCGGGGCTAACGCCACTCTTAAGTTGGATGCTTCTTCTGAGAGTAGGAGAAATACTGAAAGTTAAACTGTTAGAAGTATAATGGCAAAAGGAAAGAAGACTGGAATATCCAGCTCATGTATGAATGTCATACAAGTTTTTGATGTATAGAAGGCTGGTCAAAGATATAGTTCTTGGGAATTATGGTTAAACATGTTAATCACTAATTCTTGGGTATTGTGAGTTAATCACAAAGATACCCGCTCGATTGCATTCTGTTGCAACTCGATGTAAGAACTACCATGGCCTGAAAGACTAGCCAGGAATGAGGTTAGATACACGCAGGGAACATAGTAAATGTTACTATGCCTTCCATAGGTGTATTCCCTATGTATTTACTTTCATAATTCATTTTAGAGTTTCACACTCTAGCCCTTTGCATAAGGTATCTTGCAAGAAGGTTGTTCATAAGAGAACTTTTGATGTTCGGTGTTATGAATAACATAAGGGCCATACTTTCATTATGAATGAGACGTATGTTATGAATATTGATAATAATACATAACCTCTGTGTTTACTTTCATAATTCATTTTAGAGTTTCATACACTCTAGCCCATTGCACAATGTTTGTTGCAAAAGAGTTGTTCATAAAAACAACAATTGTTGTTCAGTATTATGAATAACATGAAGGGACATGCTTCCATCCTAGATGGGATGTATGTTATGAATATTGATGGAAATATGATACATCCATAACACTGACGCTAAATGTCGCAAGACTAAAAGAATACCACACAAGTGTGGCACTGCATTTGGTCACATTGGAGAAACCCGCATGGAAAATTCCATTATGATGGATTTTGAAGTCGTTTGATTTTGAATCATCTGACACTGGCAACTTTCCTCTGAAAAGTGAAGTGACTGGAATACCGTTCACAGGCCATAAGGAATGAGCAAAGAACATATTGGTGATCTTACATTATGATGTGTGTAGTACAATAAATGTTGTTGCAAGTAGTGGATTTATCTATCTTCAGAAATGACTCAAGTAGATATATGGATATTTACTTGTTGAGACGTAAGTCTGGATCTTTTGAATTCATTCATAAGGTTTTCAAAAATGAAGTAGAAGTTGTTGTAACAAGAAAATTATGTTTCTACAATTCGACTGCAGAAAGGAATATTTGAGTTACAAGTTTAGCGAATGTCTGATGAGTTGTGAAAGGGGTTTCATAACTTGCACCTCCCGGAACACCACTGCAAGTGGAGAGTCCGTGTAGATGTAATCGAACCATTCATGACATGGTAAGATCAAAGATGACATAAATAAATTTGCCATTACCCCTTTTAAGGAGTGATGCTTTAGAGACTACGACTTTTACACTGAAAAGAGATCCATCAGGTCTGTTGAAATGACACCATGGTATGGTACGCCCAACCATGTTATATCTTTTTTTAACATTTGGAATATGGGGCTTGTGTAAAAGGTTACAAACCTATGCCAAATCAGACAAGTGCTATTTTGTAGGTTATCCCAAGTCATTGGGTATTCCCCCACCACTATACCGAGGCAAACGATTTTGCCACAAAACGGTATGCTTTTAAAGAGAATAGTTCTTACAAAAGGTGAGTGGGAGGACAGTGCAACTCGACGAGATAACCAGTATCTTCGTCATCTGGTCAAAGGAAAGGAACCTTGGAAGTGATTCCGGAGTTTCCTACTGCGACTGATACGGAAGCCTCTACATGAGATGTATGGACTTCGGTCGAACTTGCAGCTGAACCGCGTAGGAAAAACTCGTGCAAACCTCTCAGGTGCGCATACGAGATATTTGTTGTTAGACAACAGTATACCTACGATACACAAGGAAGCGTTGATGGGCCCTGACTCCGGAATTGGCTAAATGCCAATACAATCCGAGATAGTTTCCATATAAGTGATTCGAGATTAAAATCTTGATACACCTTTCGGAAGACTTAGAGTCTAACGAATATTTATGGAACTAAAAACTGATACGGATAAAATGTTTTATCCATAAGGCTCGACTTGTTGCAATAACAAGTTCAAGGAGTTGACTACGATGAGATTGTCTCACCGTAGCGATGCTTGAAGTCGGTTCGGGTTGAACTAGCAATTAATACATATTTCAATCATGAGATATGAAACATGGATGACAAAAGGATTTCCATCTGATGGAAATGAAACCTAGGACTTGTATGTGATATAGTCCAAAGTAATTTGTCGATCCAGAGGATGCTAGTAAGTATGCAAACTTCAGAGTTCCAGCGATGGACAGAAGAGAGCAAAGTGGAGTTGGAATCTTTGTTTTTGATGGAATGGTCAAAGGGGTTTGACTTCATCAAATGGGTATCGAAGATGCTTGTGATTCAAGAAAGTAAGTGGGAGCATAATAATATTTCTATAAACCTTGTATACTTGACACATTGTTAATTGGAAATAAATTTCTTGACACGAATTAGGACTTCATTTGAAAATAGTTTTTCGATGAAGTGCTTAGGCTAAATAGCCTCAAATATTAGGCATGATGATCTATGGAGATAGATTTACCTAATGGGGCTAAGCTATGAATACATATTACCAAGATGCTAAAACCTTTTAGCATTGAAAAACGTCAAGGAGTGATTCTTGCCGAAGTCACATGGAAAGAGTTTTTGCAAGACTCGGTGTCCCAAAACACTGATGAGCAAAATACATGATGGTGATTCCACACACTCTTGTGTTTGGATTAATCATGTATTCCATGGTATGTAAAAACAACCAGATATGTCCAATACTCCAAAGTTGTTGCGAGTATAGATACCAAAGTGATCAAAGTACTGATCATAGGACAACAGTGAAAGATGTCATTGAGTACTAGAGTAGTAGTAATGACATATTTTCTCGCAAGCAGAGATTATGAAGTGCTCGTTGTAAGTAATTACATCGATACAGTCTTCATCAATGCTCCATGCGATTTTCGATTTAAGTTAAGGGTTTTTGTGTAATACACAATATGGTGGCACGGTAGTTGGAAATTGTTCCAAACAAAATATTGTGACGAATTCTATAACAAAGGCTAATTATGTTGACGCTTAAGAAGCGACAAAGAAGTTGATGAATCATATAGTTCATTCATGAACTTAGTATGGTTCCAAGAGGGCTTTGGTCTATAGGACACTATTGCAGATAGTTGCTCCATAGCTCAGTCTGAGGAATCAGGTTTCGACCAATGATTCACACATATGCAAAGCCAAGTCCACACAAAATATGAATATTGTGAAAGCGTGAAAGCGCGAGGATATGCATAGTTACACACGGAGCTGAAGTCGTCAGATCCGTTGGACATCAGGCTATACCACATGCGAAGCATATTTTACACTGGTATGCCACAGGTGTAAAGTGCATTAGCATTGACTAGATTATTGACTCTAGTGCAAGTGGGAGTCTGTAGGAGATATGCCCTAGAGGCAATAATAAATGTTATTGATTATCTCCCTGTTCATAATTATGTTTATGTTCCATGCTATAACTGCTATGGTTCTCGAGTCTACAATAACCACGAGGCTCGAAGGAAGACTCATATGCATGTGTGGAATAATAAACGGTAAAATGTATTCCTAGTCTGGCCTCTAAGACTGGCTCAAGTATTGCATGATGATCCTGTTTTCCTGATCATGGGCATGGCTATGCCGGCAATTTTGAGGGCACAATGTTAGAAGAACATTTGTGTTGAATCGACCCGAATTGATGTTATGCTATGAGATACATTCGTCACAAGTTAATGGTTAATAACACAGAGATGGTTAACGTTTGCATGATTCCTTAGACCATGAGAGTATCGAGTTTCTTCATGCTTGCTTCATGAACTTTGAGGTTTGTTAAACGTCATCTGTAAATGGGTGGCTATTACGGCGGCTTACGGGTTCATGGAAAAGTATGTCAAGTAACTTGATAGCTCAAGATTGGGATTTGCTCCTCCGACGATGGAGAGATATCTCTGGGCCCTCTCGGTGTTACGGTATCCATCATCGTCTGGCCAGACACTTTGTGATTTGATCACGGGGATGCCGGAACACGGGAACGAGAAAAGAGAACAATACCGGTAACAAGGTAACTGGCATAGTGGACAAGGTGTTGATCCACGGGGATGCCAACATGTCTCACCTCGGGTATTTGTAACATATCGCGAAGCAACAGGAATAGCACACGGCAACTGGAGGTTCACTCGAATATTCATTCGTCTGGGTATAGGGATCAATATGGGTGTCCACGGCTCCGATGTTGATCATTGATCGGAAGGGGTTCCGGGTCATGTCTATGCTTCACCGAACCTATAGGGTCACACGCTTAAGGGTCATCTATCTTCTGAATACTAGACAGGGAGTCTGAGAGAAAATCACCAAAAAAGTTTTCGGACACCGGAAAAGTTTCGGACAGCGGAAAAGTTCCGCAGAGAGAACACCGGAACAGTTTCGGTAAAACTGAAAAGTTGTTTCAGGGGATACCATAAAGTCAAATTGGCTTTGGCACATGCCTGATAATTCTTGGAGGGTGCCAGAATCATTCTGGAAACTTTCTGGAATTTTCAGGGATGAAAACCGGAAATGTTCCGGAGCTGCCGAAACCGCTTCAGATGCTTTTCGCATATGAAAATCACTAAACCGGAATTGTTCCGGATCGCATTGAAAATTATTTTAGTGGGTACTGGAAATGTTCTAAGCCCACATAAATATTTTCAGTTCGACCGGACGCTGAAAAATGTCGTTGTGAATAGTGAAAGTGCTTTTTGGATATTTTTTGGAAAGCCACCTTTTGGGGCTTTTCCCAAAAGGCTTCTAGATGAACTTGGGGACTAAGGAACCCCTTTGGGGGGGGCATGAGGGGTGGCCGGCCACACATGTGGAGCTCCATGGAGCTCCACTTGCCTTCCCATTTTACCCTTATGAAGGATCCATGTGATGGGTTTTTTGGGTATTTTTCCCCATGGGCTTTTCCTATAAATAGAGGTGGAGAGGTGCTCTCCACTCTCATTCCATTCTCACATACACATGCCATTGCAATGATCTGGCTTCTTCTCTCCCTCCCAGCAAAATAGTTTCGTAGAGCCGAAAGGCTGTCTGGGTTCCGGCAGGAACTAGTTCTGGACGGCGAAGCCCTGCCGGATAGATGACACCGTATGTGTGCAACTCTGTAGAGAGATCGTAGTTTCGGTCTTAGTTCGAGAGTGCCTCCCGAAGGGCTGTCCGTGTGACCGTCCGAGTTTCGAAGGTCCTCCCGAAGGGCTGTCCGAGTGACTGTTCGAGTTTCGATGGTCCTCCCGAAGGGCTGTCCGCGACACCGTCCGGGGGACTGTTTGACCGCCTCCCGGAGGGCTGTCCGAGGGGCGGATGAGGGTATACATCCTCGCGGTTGGGAGGTTGTAAATCCTAGCTGTGGGGATCTCCATCACCGATCGTCATCAACTCTACTTCCGCTGCGCTACGAGTCGGTAACGAAAAAGATCAAACCTTGTATGCAGTCTCCATAGTGGTCCTGTGCTGGTGCGTAGGTCGGAAATTTTTTGTTTTCTGCTGCGTTACCCTACAGTTTACACAATTCGTGGCCAATGCCGGACTGATCAATTTCCTCATAGATGAGTGTGATCAATATCACCTTCTCACAAATGCCTTTGTGCAAATCCGGAACGAAATGCAGCATGAACCAATGAGAGAAGCCATGCATGACGCATAATGAAGACCATGAATGAATAGGTACCAGTGCCAGAGGGAAATGAAATGAATATTTTAGATTTTAGAACAAGAACCCATCACAGACACAGTAGCAAACCAAAATATTAACCACGATGACATGGATAATGGAACCAAATAAATAAATATGCAGTTGATAAATAATCCAAGTACGTACATCACACCAAGTCATTTTCAATCAGCATGCACATGTCGCTGCACTGAATGACAACACACATGGAATCAAATTGCAAGCAACAACATAAACATGACAATGGGATTGTCTGACATACAA
This sequence comes from Elymus sibiricus, assembly GCA_039707655.1. NCBI lineage: Eukaryota > Viridiplantae > Streptophyta > Magnoliopsida > Poales > Poaceae > Elymus > Elymus sibiricus. Next base: position 103,805,175 of record CM077665.1, read on the forward strand.
ACACACTGCCCCTGCCAATTCCGTGCACAAACATAAACAGGAAACAAACCATGCCAAAATGCTTCTCTCTTTGTATTTCGTCTTTTATAAAAAAAATTGCATGAGAGAACATTGTTTGCGTGTGTGCATCTTTGCTATGCAGAGGCCGAATGTAATGCTTAAATCTTTTAAGTAATAAAGCGTCCCTTTAAAAAAATGCATGATAGATAAGTCGTCTCACTCTCACTTGAAATACACACAAATGATTAAGCGTGCAGGAGCGACATCAAGCAAGATAGCGCCATTTTATTCATCAGGAAGGAAACACACAACCATGATCTTTCGAAGCCACACGCCCGATTCGGTTTGCAATGGGAAGGTGGAAAGCAGCAAGATGTCGGCGATCGTTGTAGGCTTTGCCGCCATCCATCAAGCCTATACAGCACAACGAATGCCAAAACAAATGAATTGGTCACTGAATAAATAAAGGAGTAGATCAAACAATTTGCTTGCTTGCTATTCACATACGCACAGAGAGCAGGATTAACTACACTGTTGCTTTCTAAACAAATATGTGTATGTAATATATTTGCGGTTCTTTGGATATTACATACCACAAATGCACAAGGTGTCTCTATAATTGTTACCAAATACAACACTACGTGAACTAAAATATATATATATAAACAAAGGAAAGACTTGTGGATGCATACCTGAACAGCTTGTTCAGCTCACCAGAGAACCGAGCCTCTAGGCAGGGGCTTCTTGTAATGCACTGAGTGGCGCGGCTGGAAGAGGGAAGGGTCGTGGCCGGCTTCCAGCCCGTCCCACTCCTGCTGCTCCCACCAGTCCTTCTCGCAGTACACAACAGGGCGGCTGTCTTGGTTGACAACCGGGAGGCGCCTAAAGCCCCAACATCCCCTGACCCTAATGGTCTTAAGCTTGGGAGCAAACATCTTGGCTTCGCATATCTTTTCCAGCTTGAAGAGCTGATGGAAGTAGATATGCTTTAAGTTTGGAAATTCCAGTACACCTTTATGATGGCCTCTAGCTATTATAATCAGAATCTTTGGATCCACAGGGAACACCTGCCTTAGTTCACCACAGAAGGCTATATCGAGGGTCTCCAAGCTTCTCAAGGTGTATAAGACTGGCATCACAAGGACAAAGGTGAGCCTCGGGCAGGAAAACAGGTGTATGCTCTGCAGTTTCGCAAAGGAATGACTATCTTCAGCAATTGCTATCCTCTCTTTGCTCCAAATGCAGTGGGTCATCAGGAGATCAGCTGCACAAAATTTAACTAGTTCTGTAAACTTTATGTATCCATTGGTAGTATTGAAGACTGTATGCATCTTGGGCATCTCAACACGTGACAAGATTCCAAATCTAGCCATACAAGTTTCTTATTTTCTATGGACATCATGTGTTCTGGGATGACCGTCGTGATGGAAGAATTGTCATGCACATGCAATGACTTGGCATTGTTCATTGCAAAGATGATAGCCCGCATACCTTGTATGCTATCCACCCTAGTGATGCTAATTCCCTTACCAATCTCAACATGGCAACTTGATGGCTGAAACTGCATTCCATCGTCGTAGTCGTGACCAATAATTATGTTGTCAATAGAGACATCAGTGTATGTGTTGCCATGATAAATAGTCATCTTGTCAACATTGACATCTCTGTAGGTGACGTAACAGCTGGGGATTAATGACTTTGGTCGAGATGAGCCCATTATACACCCACTACTACCAATGGCAGTCTTCTCCTTGTAGCTTTGTTCCTCAACTTTGCTAGTACAAGGAACACATAAATTTAAATAGAACCTAGTACTCTTCCAACAGAACTCAACATTACTCTCTAATACCAAGGTCTGTAGAAACCCTATGTCCATTATAGTAGCATATGCTTGATGAAGTTCCGCTTGAACATGACAAACTAAAGATTCGATGTGTAACATTGTCTGTTTTGGCATACCCTTATTTGGCCATAATATGGCAAGAAGTTGTAGACATCCCAATAGAATAATTTGCTGGAGACTTGGGGCATGCACCACCTTATCTTTGAGGTTGAGTGTTTTGATCGATGTTCCTGATAGATCTACATTCTCAAGATTTGGAAGCGATCCACCCAACTTGAAGTTCACCAATCTTGCACAGCCAACCAAAGAGATATGCGAGATTTGCGCCCCCTTATTCTGATAACCTTGTGTACGACAATCTAAGCTGAAGGATTCAAGTGATGGAGGTAGTCCTTCCGGGCCAACACTTTCCAATTTAATACAACCATCGAGAACCAGAATCTTGAGGCTTGTAGCCCCTGACATACTTCGCAAAAATTGTATTGTACTATCCCTAGATAGGTCAAGGAACTCCACCTTCACCATTTCGATGAATTCATCATTTTGGCATGTCCCCCAAGGGGACGTAGGCTCAATTAGTCGAAGCTTGTGAAGGTTTTTCAGTTGTCTCCATGCAAAACTGTGTTGCCAAATCCTTCCCTTCTTTATGTGTATCTCTCTAATGTTCCTAGAAATCTGCCCTATTATCACCAATGACAAGGCCAATTCCCAATCTGTGCGGCATATGTCTAGTACCCATAGGCTCTGAAAAAACTCCATTTCTGGTCTATCTTGCTTCTCATCATCCTCTACTCGATGATCCTTGCAACCATCTAATCCTAGGAACCTTAAATTGCGGCAACAACCGAAAGGAGGTGAAGCAAAACAAAAGGTGTGTGACACCCTGAGATTAAGCTACAGTGATCATTGTAATGAAGCTACAGTAATGATCATGAACAGTGCCTAATCATTTTGCTAAGTGGGGCTTGATCAAGTTTGGATTCAAATGCAAATTCAAATTCCATTTCAAAATGCCATAGGAATTATTGTGATAAAAATAATTCTGCAAACAACAAAAGTAAAATGTTCCAAACTTGTGGAATAATCCAAAATAAATGTTGTTAAGGAAAACAACATCACCCTCCCACCGGTGTGGACCCCACCTACAATAACAGTAGCTAAAAGCATTTTAAAAGTGCTTTAAATTGCATGGTAAATTTCCAACAGTACCCAAAAATGCTCAAAGTGGATGTGGCCCTCCAAAATACTGCAAGTTAATTGCTGGACCATATGACACATTTTTGCTTAAAGGATTATTGGCCTAAAATAAATAAAACAGAAGCTTAGAAAAGAAAACAGAAATAAAAACAGAAGAGAAAAGACAGAAAAAGAAAAAGGCCCACTTACCTGGCTACTCGGCCGAACCGGCCCAGCCCACCTCCACTCACCTGCTCCCCCCCTGCGTGTCGACGCCGCCGTGGACAGGAGCTCGCCGCGCCGCCCGCCGCTTGCCACGGCGCCGGAGCAGGTGGGCGAGGGGATAAGGGCGCCCCGAGCCACCTCCCCTGGATGCCCTCCCCCATTCGCCCCTCGCCTCGCTCTCTCTCTCTCGCTCGCTCGCCCTCCAGATCTCGCTCGCACCCGCGCCGCCGTCGCCATGGCCGCCGGCTAGGCGCGGCCACCGCCTTTCGTTCGCCGCTCCGAAGTGCTCGTCCGCTCCGCCTCGATCGACTCCGTCGCCTACGTCTCGCTACTGGAGCTCAGAGCCACCGCACCGCCCTCGACGCCGTCTTCTTCCTCCTCTGCTCCGACGAGCTTCGCCGACTATTCCGACCGCACCAGGCCTTCCCCGAGCCCGCTTTTGCTCACCTGCAGGACCACTGTGAGGCCCCGCTTCCCTCCCCTTCTTCCCCTGGTCGAATCCGTAGCCGTAGCCGTCGATTTCGCCGGAGCCCGATTGCGCCGCCGCCTCTGCTCGTCGCCGGCGTGGCTCCGATGACCTTTTGGTCACGGGCTCGTGGCCATTGTGATCGCGCGTGCACGTAGGTCGTCGCTAGCTGCTTAAATCGCCCTGGCGCGCAACGTATCGCCATCCCCGAATCTCACCCGAGAAGCTCCCCGCCGACGAGGATGTGGCGCTCAGCTCCGACCACCGTAGCTCGAGCTGAGGCTCGGAATGGATCGGCGACGATCTCTGATCGCGGTAGGAAGAAACGGCGGTCGATTTGACCCCCGGAGCTGCATTTCCGAGCCCGGCCGTGCTTTCGGGCGCTCGCCGGAGTAGCTCCGGCGATGGACGCCGGCCGCCGCCGACATGGCTGACCTGGGGCCACCCCCAGGGCCACTGCCAGTGGGCCAGACCAGCCCCAGTTGACCAGTTGACTTGGTCAACTGGCTGACTGGGCACTGTCCAGTCACTGACTGGTGGGGCCCCTCCCACCTGTGTCTATGACAGGTGGGCCACCCCTGTCAGGCCACTAACTAGTTAGTTAAGTTAATTAAAATAATTAGTTTAGGTTAATCAGTCACTGACAGATGGGCCCCACTACTAATTAACCCTGCCTAATTTAATTAAAATCCTGAAATAACACTGAGTCTATGACATGTGGAACCCACCGGTCAAGTTTGACCTGGCCAGCCCCCTGTTGACCTGCTGACGCAAAGCTGACCTCATGCTGATGTCATCATTCACTATTCTGGATAATGTTGATTTAATAAATAGAATTAATTCCAGAAATTGTTTAAAACTTTGAAAAATCATAGAAAATAATCTGTAGGTCAGATGGAAAAACTTTATACATGAAAATTGATCAGAAAAATCCCACGAATCCAAATATGCCATCCATTCATCTGTCACATGCTCCTAGCATGATGAACATGGAACTTTCCCCTCCGATAAATCCAAAGACCCGGGAGATATCGTCAGATATTCTCCCGCTTCGTCTGCAACGTGTAGTACTGCGTTAGTGCATGCCTAGCTCTGCATATCGCCATGTCATGCATCGTGATTGCATCTGTGCTTTATATTTATTGTTTCTTCCCCCTCTTCTCTCCGGTAGACCCCGAGACTGACGGTGCTGCCGGATACGACTACCCCGTCGACGATCAGCCTTTTGCCGCAGAGCAGCAAGGCAAGCAAAAACCCCTTGAGCATTCGGTATCGCCTATTCTTCTCCCTCTTATGCTTGCATTAGATTTTGCTACTGTAATTAGTTAGCTCCTATTCTGATGCATAGCCTGTTTTGATGAACTGCTACTACAACTGTTATCGTATCAACTGCCTAGAATAGGTTGATCATTGAATCCCTTGAGACTCCCTTTAGTCCCAGTTGCCCCTGCTTCCCTGGACGACACTGAGGACTTGAAGACAGAAGACTCAGTCGTCATGACTGACAAGCCGTTACCGACACATCACCACACAACCCCTTTAAGTATGGCACTGCAGAGCTACTACCGAGTGACGAGGGTGATACCTCACTTAGCACTCCCGGTGTTAATTCTGTAGCGTAGCTAACGGTCATGGGTATCGAGGGTGATTCCTCCTTCCCATTTACCGGTAGCGACTCTTGTCTTACTCATACCTCGAGTGGGATCCATCGAGGGTGATTCCTCGGATTTCCACTTGGTGTATAGACACACAGTTACTATGACCTGGTTACAGAAACATGTTGAAGACGGGTCGGCCCCAAGGGTACCCGCGAGAGTGATATGTGGTGGGGTGCGCCGGTAAGGCACCCGAGTGTTATTGGCGGGGCGACGGACTGCACTTTATGGTTCGCGCTTGCCCCGCACTAATAAAATGCTAATGGGTAGGGTACTTGATCTGAGTTAGGTCGTTGGCCTTAATACGCACTAACCATCACGTGGGAAAGTTATGGGCACTCAACGTCGTTGTATCAGCCGAAGCTCTTCGGACGTCAGCAATGGAGCGGCGCGCGCCGGATTGGACTGGAACGCATCGCGCTTGTTATTAAGGGGTGCTAGGTCTGTTTCCGGCCGCCTTCGCATCGTGCGGGTGTGCAAAGGGTGATTGGGCCCATGACCCCTGCGCGCATAGGATTTAGACCGGCGGGCTGGCCTCTTCGATGAGTCTAGGTGGGGCGACGATGTGCTGATATCCCGAGGCCGAGCATGACCCAGAAAAGTGTGTCCGGCCGGAGGTGATTCAGGCGTGTTGGGTAATATGTGGTGCACCCCTGCAGGGATGATTAATCTATTCGAATAGCCGTGTCCGCGGTAACAGGACGACTTGGAGTTGTACCTTGACCTTATACAACTATAATTGTAATTTAATTTTAAAATGAATTGTGGCTCCGGGATTGCTTCCTCGCAGGGAGTCGAGAAAGGATCTCTGGGCATGGTTACTTAATAAAATTGCTACAACAATATAACTATATGCGAGATACCAATCCGCACTCTTCTAATGCTGCAAGATGTTGAAGATGCTAGTCTTCGATAGGACTAGGCCTTCTCCCTATTCTTGTTTTCTGCAGTCAGCCCAGATATAACCCCCCCTTCATTGATACTGATGCATAATTAGCATAGATCTGTTGTCAGTCTTGCGAGTACTTTGGATGAGTACTCACTGCTGCTTTGCTTCCCTTTTCCCCTCGATACGTTGCTGCGTTTAGACGATGGAGCCCAGGAGATGGAGTACGCCGGAGGTGACTACTACACCACCGATGGAGCCTACTACTACGTGGAGGCTGCCCCAGACGCTCAGGAGTAGTTAGGAGGTTCCCAGGCAGGAGGCCTCGCCTCTTTCGATCCGCTGCTTATGTTTGTGCTAGCCTTCTTAAGGCAAAACTTGTCTAACTTATGTCTGTACTCAGATATTGTTGCTTCCGCTGACTCGTGTTTATGTCGAGCTTTGTATTCGAGCCCTCGAGGCCCCATGCTTGTAATATGAAGCTGTATGACCTTTCTAATTGTGTCTTTTGTTGTGTTGTGATATCAATCAGTGAGTCCCTAATCTTGGTCGTACGCATTGTGTGCATGATTAGCGTACGGACAAGAATGGGGGCGTCACAAGTTGGTATCAGAGCCGACTGCCTGTAGGTAGCCCCCTTTCCAACTCCTTGGCCGAAGTTGAGTCTAGTCATTGAAAAACTTTTACTAACACTGATGCGGTGGCTTATGGGCCCACATCTCAATCGGGTGGTATTAGGATCTTTTATTCCTCGTCTATACTCTGAGTTCTGATCTCTCTCCTCTTTCGGGTTAAAGATTTTACTAAATCTAACGTTAGGTTCTCGTGATCACATCCACCGGAGAATTGTTTCGTCGAAAATTGTTTTCTTTGAAGTTATGATGCACACACTGTCATTTGACATCTTGAATCTCCTTGTTACAGATGCGTCCCGATAGGCAGATCGTTCGTCTGACCTACGCGCACGATACGACTGGGTTCCCGGCCATTCTGGTTGACCTCTTGAAGAAGCTGGAATACCGCTGGTACCCCGAGTACACTGTTTACGAGGACTACCGCGAGTTCAACCAGGAGCAGTATGAGGCTGTGATGGTTATCTGGGATCGACAGGACCGCTCCCTCACTGAGCTGCACACCTTCCGTGGCATTGGAGTGACTGTTGAGATGGCAGTACAGGATGCTGCCTATGCTGCTATTGTTCGTCTCCGTACAGCGAACCCTTGTTTGGAGGAGACAGCATACAGATACATCCCGTATGCTCCTGCTGGAGTTGATACTGCCGCCGACGCTGAGGTCTTGACCCCTTTTGCACGACAGCGTACCGACCGATCCTACACTGCTATCTGCGCCCCCTAGGTGAGTCGTCGTTACGATCCACAGGTTCTAGTTCAGTACACTGAGGCTCTGGATCGCACTGTCAGGGCTCTTAACTTTGAGCTGTACGCCACCCGTGCTCGCCTTTACCGGGCTTTGGAGCAGTTGAGGCCAGCAGTCGTTGCGGGAATGCATACGGAGTTTGTTCTTCACCCACGCCCGACTGAGTTTCCTCCAGGTCTTGAGTGGCCTGCTGTTGGAGGTCGTGCTCCCGCACTTGGACCTAGGCTCCCGGTTGATATGCAGATTCTGCATCAGGGTGTGCACGGGATGCAGTACTCCTTCACCAGATTTCAGAGTCACCTGCAGTTCCCCGGCTACTTTCGTTGTCCCCGACGCTGATGCGTTGTTGTATCCCTCCACCGCGTGCCTGCGTGCCGCCTAGTTGTCTAGGTTAATTTCATGCCGGATCTATCGTCTATTTTGTAACGAACTTATGGTTTGTAATAGACTTATGTATGGATCTGTATGTTGAAATTTGAACTACTATTTCATAATTATTGCACTTCCTTCTTTGTGCAATTTATTTCATGAATGATTCCTTGATTTTGCAATTACCAAAGGCTAAACTACAACTGTTAAAATTTGACAGAATGGTTAGGCCAGCTGGTCGTGGTCGTGGTACGCCTGAGCCACCACCACCACCGGACTACATGCCTGGTATGATGCAACAGTTTGAGCTGAATCGCCAGTTTATGCAAGGGCTTATGGACCGTTTCCCAAGGCCGAATATGAATCAGCAGCCAGCCCCAATAACTCTGCAAGACTTCATGCGCCTCAACCCTACAACCTACCGCAGCTCAACTCAGCCGCTTGACGCAGATGACTGGCTCTGTAACATCACTTATGAGCTGGAATCTTCAGGCGCCCCAGAGGCTAGCTATGTCACCTTTGCCTCTTACTTTCTGAAGGGTCCTGCTGCTCAATGGTGGGACAGCCACAGGCGCTCTCAGCCTGTTGGAACAATCATCACCTGGCCAGAGTTCCAAGCTGCGTTCCGTGCTCGCCACATTCCCCAGGGAATGATGGACAAGAAGAAGCATGAATTCCGCAACTTAGTTCAGGGCAACAAGACTGTGGATGCTTACCAACGGGAATTTCTGGACTTATCTCGCTATGCTGAAGAAGACGTTGCAACTGATGCTCGCAGGCAGGAGAAATTCCATGAAGGACTTCACCCAGATATTCACCTTGCTCTTCTAGCTCACGACTTCCCTGATTTTGCCACCTTGGTGAATAAGGCTATCCAGATTGAGACAGGTCTGTAGAGGTACAAGGATCACACTAAGCGCAAAATTGATGTGGGTTCATCTTCGGGCCCACGTCCTCAGAAGCAAAGGATCTGGATCCCCAACAACTATCGTCCACCTGCATATGCCCCTAGACCATCCTATGTGGCGCCTCATCTGCCCCCTCCACCGCCAAGACCGCCAAGAGCTATACCGCCAAGAGCACCTCAGCCTCCACCATCCCGTCCTGAGGATGGACTGTGCTTTAAATGTGGTCGCCCCGGACACCGTGCTAGAGACTGCAGGCAGGGCCAGAATCAACTTGCACTGCCTACCAACCAGCCCCGCAACAACAATGCCAGGCCTGCTCAGGGTCGTGCTCAGGCTAACAATGCTGAACTGAATGAAGCTCAAGACCAGCCTGCTACTGTGATGGGTACACTTCTTGTTAACTCAGTACCAGCTTCTGTATTGTTTGATACAGGAGCATCGCATTCCTTTATGTCTGAAGATTTTGCATACATGCATGGCATTAAGTACGAGGAGATGAACATTCCAATAGTGGTAAACACCCCCGCTGGCCAATGTCGAACCTCAATGGTTTGTCAAGATGTCCCCATTGAAATAGAAGGGCTGGAATTCCATGCTTCCCCCATTATATTGAAGTCTTCCAAGATCGACCTTATTCTGGGAATGGATTGGTTGAAGGCACATACCGCTTCCGTCGTTTGTGCCACCAAAACCGTCCACCTCCTACATCCTTCGAATGAGATTGTAAGCTATCATGCTCATCTTGTTCATGATGCTGAAGCCCGACTATATGCCATGAATGCATTAAATGAGTCACCTCTTGAAGGGATTGAAAACATTCCAGTTGTCCGGGATTTCCAAGATGTTTTTCCGGAGGAACTTCCAGGGGTTCCCCCTGCTAGAGCTGTCGAATTTGTCATCGACTTGGTACCTGGTACCACTCCTATAGCCAAGCGTCCATATAAAATGCCTCCCCATGAACTCCTTGAACTTAAGCAAGAACTTGACAATTCGCTTCGTCTGGGTTTCATTCGTCCAAGTTCCTCTGCTTGGGGAGCACCTTCTCTCTTTGTCAAGAAGAAGGATGGTACAAATCGATTGGTCCAAGATTACTGACCCATCAACCAAGCAACGATTCAAAACAAATATCCGCTTCCTCGGATCAACGATCTGTATGATCAACTTGCTGGATCATCAGTATTTTCTAAACTCGACTTGAGGTTGGGTTACCATCAGATCCGGGTTCGTGAAGAGGATATTCCCAAGACTGCATTTGTTACTCGCTATGGTTCATACGAGTACACCGTCATGTCCTTCGGCTTAACCAATGCTCCAGCAACCTTCTCTCGGTTGATGAATTATATTTTGATGGACTACCTCGATAAATTCGTCGTGGTTTATCTGGATGATATTCTGGTATTCTCCAAGAATAAAGAAGAGCATGCTGAACATCTTCGTCTTATATTGGAGAGGCTTCGAGAACATCAACTTTATGCTAAGTACTCAAAGTGTGAGTTCTGGATGGACGAAGTAACCTACCTTGGTCATGTGATTTCCAAGGAGGGTATTGCGGTCAACCCTGAACGAGTTCAGGCTATTCTTGACTGGACTCCCCCGAAGAATGTCAAGCAAGTCAGAAGTTTTCTCGGACTCGCCAGCTATTGCCGTCGATTCGTCGAGAACTTCTCCAAGATTGCAAAGCCCTTAACCAATTTGCTTCACAAAGGTGTTAAATATGAGTGGACAGAAAAATGTCAGGAGAGCTTTCAGGCACTTAAGGACAAACTGATGTCTGCCCCAGTGCTTGCTCCTCCGGATACTCGTAAGGACTTTACCATTTATTGTGACGCTTCTCGTCAGGGATTGGGTTGTGTCCTAATGCAAGAGCGCAGAGTGGTTGCTTATGCATCTCGTCAATTGCGTCCTCATGAAGAGAACTACCCAGTTCATGACCTTGAACTTGCCGCAGTAATTCATGCACTGAAAGAGTGGCGGCAATACCTTGTTGGGAACCATTGTGAGATCTACACCGATCACCAAAGTCTGAAGTATCTGTTTACTCAGCCAGATCTGAACCTCCGTCAACAGAGATGGATGGAGCGCATAGCAGATTACAATGTGGGTATTTCTTATACCCCAGGCAAGGCTAATGTAATGGCTGATGCTTTGAGCCGCAAGTCTTATTGCAATCACCTCCAGGTTCATAAGGTTCACCCCCTGCTTCAAGAAGAATTTCGCAAGCTGAACCTTCATATTGTTCCTCAGGGTTATCTCACTCCCCCTCCTGAAGAGTTCTACATGATGAACCTCCACGTTGTTTCCCAGGGTTCTCTCAATATCCTGGTAGCTAAACCAGATCTTGTGGACGTCATCAAGTGGATCCAGAAGTGTGACAGTGAAGCCGAGAGGATTAAACGCGATCTTGCAGAAGGAAAGCCCTCACCCTTCACTAATGCTGAGGATGGTGCTTTGTACTTCAAAGACCGCCTAGTGGTACCGTGTAAGTCGAATAACAAGGAAATGACTCAGGAGGTCATGAAGGAAGCACATGACACTCCGCTGTCTATTCATCCTGGTAGTACCAAGATGTACCAGGATCTTCGTCGAAGATTCTGGTGGTCTAACATGAAGCAAGACATCACACGCTATGTTTCAGAATGTGACATTTGCCGTCGGATCAAAGCAGAACATCAAAGGCCTGCTGGAACTCTACAACCTATTTCTATTCCTGAATGGAAATGGGATCATGTTGAAATGGACTTCATTACTGGATTTCCCAGGTCGCAGAAAGGTAATGATGCTATTCTTGTCGTCATTGACCGGTTGTCCAAAGTTGCACCTTTTCTGGCTGTCAAGGAAACTATTACTGCTAGTCAGCTGGCAGATCTATACATGTCCAGAGTTGTTTCACTCCACGGTATTCCATTAGTGATTAGATCAGACCGTGGTAGTTTATTCACTTCAAGATTCTGGACAAGTTTCCAGGAAGCTATGGGGACTCATTTGTCCTTTAGCACCGCTTTTCACCCTCAATCCCAGGGACAAGTTGAAAGAGTTAACCAGATTCTCGAAGACATGCTTCGAGCTTGTGTCATTTCTTTCGGCAAGAAATGGGAGGAATCTCTCCCGTATGCTGAGTTCTCCTACAACAATAGCTATCAAGCCAGTCTGAAGATGGCTCCCTTTGAATGTTATATGGACGTAAGTGTCGGACTCCTCTGAATTGGTCAGAAACTGGGGAACATACACTTATCGGTCCGGATATTATCCAACATGCCGAGGATCAAGTCCGCATCATTCATGCAAATCTGAAGGCTGCTCAGTCTCGTCAGAAGAGTCAGTATGACCGTCATCACAAGGATATGGTCTATCAACCTGGCGAAAAGGCTTATCTTCGAGTCACGCCAATGAGAGGAACACACCGATTTGGAATCAAGGGCAAGCTGGCTCCTCGTTATATTGGTCCTTTCACTGTTCTCGAAAGGCGTGGTAAAGTGGCATATCAACTGGAACTACCGCCAAACCTGTCACAGGTTCACGATGTGTTCCATGTGTCACAGCTTCGTTGTTGCTTCAAGGATCATATCCGTGCAGTGGATCATGATATGTTAGAGCTGCAACAAGACCTTTCTTATAAAGAGCAACCTGTCCGCATTCTCGATGAAACTGAACGTTGGACTCGTCAGAAGATTACCAAGTTCTTCAAAGTGCAGTGGGCAAATCATTCTGAAGATGAGGCCACTTGGGAACGCGAAGATCATCTTCGTGCAGAATACCCCGGGCTCTTTCCTTCTACTTCTTAATTCTCGGGACGAGAATTCTAATTAGTAGGGGAGAATTGTGACACCCTGAGATTAAGCTACAGTGATCATTGTAATGAAGCTACAGTAATGATCATGAACAGTGCCTAATCATTTTGCTAAGTGGGGCTTGATCAAGTTTGGATTCAAATGCAAATTCAAATTCCATTTCAAAATGCCATAGGAATTATTGTGATAAAAATAATTCTGCAAACAACAAAAGTAAAATGTTCCAAACTTGTGGAATAATCCAAAATAAATGTTGTTAAGGAAAACAACATCACCCTCCCACTGGTGTGGACCCCACCTACAATAACAGTAGCTAAAAGCATTTTAAAAGTGCTTTAAATTGCATGGTAAATTTCCAACAGTACCCAAAAATGCTCAAAGTGGATGTGGCCCTCCAAAATACTACAAGTTAATTGCTGGACCATATGACACATTTTTGCTTAAAGGATTATTGGCCTAAACTAAATAAAACAGAAGCTTAGAAAAGAAAACAGAAATAAAAACAGAAGAGAAAAGACAGAAAAAGAAAAAGGCCCACTTACCTGGCTACTCGGCCGAACCGGCCCAGCCCACCTCCACTCACCTGCTCCCCCCCTGCGTGTCGACGCCGCCGTGGACAGGAGCTCGCCGCGCCGCTTGCCACGGCGCCGGAGCAGGTGGGCGAGGGTAAAAAGGCGCCCCAAGCCACCTCCCCTGGACGCCCTCCCCCATTCGCCCCTCGCCTCGCTCTCTCTCTCGCTCGCTCGCCCTCCAGATCTCGCCCGTCCCACTCCAGCTGCTCCCACCAGTCCTTCTCGCAGTACACAACAGGGCGGCTGTCTTGGTTGATAGCCGGGAGGCGCCTAAAGCCCCAACATCCCCTGACCCTAATGGTCTCAATCTTGGGAGCAAACATCTTGGCTTCGCATATCTTTTCCAGCTTGAAGAGCTGATGGAAGTAGATATGCTTTAAGTTTGGAAATTCCAGTACACCTTTATGATGGCCTCTAGCTATTATAATCAGAATCTTTGGATCCACAGGGAACACCTGCCTTAGTTCACCACAGAAGGCTATATCGAGGGTCTCCAATCTTCTCAAGGTGTATAAGACTGGCATCACAAGGACAAAGGTGAGCCTCGGGCAGGAAAACAGGTGTATGCTCTGCAGTTTCGCAAAGGAATGACTATCTTCAGCAATTACTATCCTCTCTTTGCTCCAAATGCAGTGGGTCATCAGGAGATCAGCTGCACAAAATTTCACTAGTTCTGTAAACTTTATGTATCCATTGGTAGTATTGAAGACTGTATGCATCTTGGGCATCTCAACACGTGACAAGATTCCAAATCTAGCCATACAAGTTTCTTATTTTCTATGGACATCATGTGTTCTGGGATGACCGTCGTGATGGAAGAATTGTCGTGCACATGCAATGACTTGGCATTGTTCATTGCAAAGATGATAGCCCGCATACCTTGTATGTTATCCACGCTAGTGATGCTAATTCCCTTACCAATCTCAACATGGCAACTTGATGGCTGAAACTGCATTCCATCGTCGTAGTCGTGACCAATAATTATGTTGTCAATAGAGACATCAGTGTATGTGTTGCCATGATAAATAGTCATCTTGTCAACATTGACATCTCTGTAGGTGACGTAACAGCTGGGGATTAATGACTTTGGTCGAGATGAGCCCATTATACACCCACTACTACCAATGGCAGTCTTCTCCTTGTAGCTTTGTTCCTCAACTTTGCTAGTACAAGGAACACATAAATTTAAATAGAACCTAGTACTCTTCCAACAGAACTCAACATTACTCTCTAATACCAAGGTCTGTAGAAACCCTATGTCCATTATAGTAGCATATGCTTGATGAAGTTCCGCTTGAACATGACAAACTAAAGATTCGATGTGTAACATTGTCTGTTTTGGCATACCCTTATTTGGCCATAATATGGCAAGAAGTTGTAGACATCCCAATAGAATAATTTGCTGGAGACTTGGGGCATGCACCACCTTATCTTTGAGGTTGAGTGTTTTGATCGATGTTCCTGATAGATCTACCTTCTCAAGATTTGGAAGCGATCCACCCAACTTGAAGTTCACCAATCTTGCACAGCCAACCAAAGAGATATGCGAGATTTGCGCCCCCTTATTCTGATAACCTTGTGTACGACAATCTAAGCTGAAGGATTCAAGTGATGGAGGTAGTCCTTCTGGGCCAACACTTTCCAATTTAATACAACCATCGAGAACCAGAATCTTGAGGCTTGTAGCCCCTGACATACTTGGCAAAAATTGTATTGTACTATCCCTAGATAGGTCAAGGAACTCCAACTTCACCATTTCGATGAATTCATCATTCTGGCATGTCCCCCAAGGGGACGTAGGCTCAATTAGTCGAAGCTTGTGAAGGTTTTTCAGTTGTCTCCATGCAAAACTGTGTTGCCAAATCCTTCCCTTCTTTATGTGTATCTCTCTAATGTTCCTAGAAATCTGCCCTATTATCACCAATGACAAGGCCAATTCCCAATCTGTGCGGCATATGTCTAGTACCCATAGGCTCTGAAAAACTCCATTTCTGGTCTATCTTGCTTCTCATCATCCTCTACTCGACGATCCTTGCAACCATCTAATCCTAGGAACCTTAAATTGCGGCAACAACCGAAAGGAGGTGAAGCAAAACAAAAGGTGTGTGACACCCTGAGATTAAGCTACAGTGATCATTGTAATGAAGCTACAGTAATGATCATGAACAGTGCCTAATCATTTTGCTAAGTGGGGCTTGATCAAGTTTGGATTCAAATGCAAATTCAAATTCCATTTCAAAATGCCATAGGAATTATTGTGATAAAAATAATTCTGCAAACAACAAAAGTAAAATGTTCCAAACTTGTGGAATAATCCAAAATAAATGTTGTTAAGGAAAACAACATCACCCTCCCACTGGTGTGGACCCCACCTACAATAACAGTAGCTAAAAGCATTTTAAAAGTGCTTTAAATTGCATGGTAAATTTCCAACAGTACCCAAAAATGCTCAAAGTGGATGTGGCCCTCCAAAATACTGCAAGTTAATTGCTGGACCATATGACACATTTTTGCTTAAAGGATTATTGGCCTAAAATAAATAAAACAGAAGCTTAGAAAAGAAAACAGAAATAAAAACAGAAGAGAAAAGACAGAAAAAGAAAAAGGCCCACTTACCTGGCTACTCGGCCGAACCGGCCCAGCCCACCTCCACTCACCTGCTCCCCCCCTGCGTGTCGACGCCGCCGTGGACAGGAGCTCGCCACGCCGCCCGCCGCTTGCCACGGCGCCGGAGCAGGTGGGCGAGGGGATAAGGGCGCCCCGAGCCACCTCCCCTGGACGCCCTCCCCCATTCGCCCCTCGCCTCGCTCTCTCTCTCGCTCGCTCGCCCTCCAGATCTCGCTCGCGCCCGCGCCGCCGTCGCCATGGCCGCTGGCTAGGCGCGGCCACCGCCTTCCGTTTGCCGCTCCGACGTGCTCGTCCGCTCCGCCTCGATCGACTCCGTCACCTACGCCTCGCTACTGGAGCTCGGAGCCACCGCACCGCCCTCGATGCCGTCTTCTTCCTCCTCTGCTCCGACGAGCTTCGCCGACGATTCCGACCGCACCAGGCCTTCCCTGAGCCCGCTTTTGCTCACCTGCAGGACCACTGTGAGGCCCCGCTTCCTTCCCCTTCTTCCCCTGGTCGAATCCGTAGCCGTAGCCGTCGATTTCGCCGGAGCCCGATTGCGCCGCCGCCTCTGCTCGTCGCCGGCGTGGCTCCGGTGACCTTTTGGTCACGGGCTCGTGGCCATTGTGATCGCGCGCGCACGTAGGTCGTCGCTAGCTGCTTAAATCGCCCGCGCGCGCAACGTATCGCCGTCCCCGAATCTCACCCGAGAAGCTCCCCGCCGACGAGGACGTGGCGCTCAGCTCCGACCACCGTAGCTCGAGCTGAGGCCGGGAATGGATCGGCGACGATCTCTGCTCGCGGTAGGAAGAAACGGCAGTCGATTTGACCCCTGGAGCTGCATTTCCGAGCCCGGCCGTGCTTTCGGGCGCTCGCTGGAGTAGCTCCGGCGATGGACGCCGGCCGCCGCCGACGTGGCTGACCTAGGGCCACCCCCAGGGCCACTGCCAGTGGGCCAGACCAGCCCCAGTTGACCAGTTGACTTGGTCAACTGGCTGACAGGGCATTGTCCAGTCACTGACTGGTGGGGGCCCTCCCTCCTGTGTCTATGACAGGTGGGCCACCCCTGTCAGACCACTAACTAGTTAGTTAAGTTAATTAAAATAATTAGTTTAGGTTAATCAGTCACTGACAGATGGGCCCCACTACTAATTAACCCTGCCTAATTTAATTAAAATCCTGAAATAACACTGAGTCTATGACATGTGGGACCCACTGGTCAGGTTTGACCTGGCCAGCCCCCTGTTGACCTGCTGACGCAATGCTGACCTCATGCTGACGTCATCATTCACTATTCTGGATAATGTTGATTTAATAAATAGACTTAATTCCAGAAATTGTTTAAAACTTTGAAAAATCATAGAAAATAATCTGTAGCTCAGATGGAAAAACTTTATACATGAAAATTGATCAGAAAAATCCCACGAATTCAAATATGCCATCCATTCATCTGTCACATGCTCCTAGCATGATGAACATGGAACTTTCCCCTCCGGATCGTCTGTCCGATAAATCCAAAGACCCGGGAAATATCGTCAGATATTCTCCCGCTTCGTCTGCAACGTGTAGTACTGCGTTAGTGCATGCCTAGCTCTGCATATCGCCATGTCATGCATCATGATTGCATCTGTGCTTTATATTTATTGTTTCTTCCCCCTCTTCTCTCCGGTAGACCCCGAGACTGACGGTGCTGCCGGATACGACTACCCCGTCGACGATCAGCCTTTTGACGTAGAGCAGCAAGGCAAGCAAAACCCCCTTGAGCATTCCGATATCGCCTATTCTTCTCCCTCTTATGCTTGCGTTAGATTTTGCTACTGTAATTAGTTAGCTCCTATTCTGATGCATAGCCTGTTTTGATGAACTGCTACTACAACTGTTATCGTATCAACTGCCTAGAATAGGTTGATCATTGAATCCCTTGAGACTCCCTTTAGTCCCAGTTGCCCCTGCTTCCCTCGACGACACTGAGGACTTGAAGACAGAAGACTCAGTCGTCATGACTGACAAGCCGTTACCGACACATCACCACACAACCCCTTTAAGTATGGCACTGCAGAGCTACTACCGAGTGCCGAGGGTGATACCTCACTTAGCACTCCCGGTGTTAATTCTGTAGCGTAGCTAACGGTCATGGGTATCGAGGGTGATTCCTCCTTCCCATTTACCGGTAGCGACTCTTGTCTTACTCATACCTCGAGTGGGATCCATCGAGGGTGATTCCTCGGATTTCCACTTGGTGTATAGACACACAGTTACTATGACCTGGTTACAGAAACATGTTGAAGACGGGTCGGCCCCAAGGGTACCCGCGAGAGTGATATGTGGTAGGGTGCGCCGATAAGGCACCCGAGTGTTATTGGCGGGGCGACGGACTGCACTTTATGGTTCGCGCTTGCCCCGCACTAATAAAATGCTAATGGGTTGGGTACTTGATCTGAGTTAGGTCATTGGCCTTAATACGCACTAACCATCACGTGGGAAAGTTATGGGCACTCAGCGTCGTTGTATCAGCCGAAGCTCTTCGGATGTCAGCAATGGAGCGGCGCGCGCCGGATTGGACTGGAACGCATCGCGCTTGTTATTAAGGGGTGCTAGGTCTGTTTCCGGCCGCCTTCGCATCGTGCGGGTGTGCAAAGGGTGATTGGGCCCATGACCCCTGCGCGCATAGGATTTAGACCGGCGGGCTGGCCTCTTCGATGAGTCTAGGTGGGGCGACGACGTGCTGATATCCCGAGGCCAGGCATGACCCAGAAAAGTGTGTCCGGCCGGAGGTGATTCAGGCGTGTTGGGTAATATGTGGTGCACCCCTGCAGGGATGATTAATCTATTCGAATAGCCGTGTCCGCGGTAACAGGACGACTTGGAGTTGTACCTTGACCTTATACAACTATAATTGTAATTTAAATTTAAAATGAATTGTGGCTCCGGGATTGCTTCCTCGCAGGGAGTCGAGAAAGGATCTCTGGGCGTGGTTACTTAATAAAATTGCTAGAACAATATGACTATATGTGAGATACCAATCTGCACTCTTCTAATGCTGCAAGATGTTGAAGATGCTAGTCTTCGATAGGACTAGGCCTTCTCCCTATTCTTGCTTTCTGCAGTCAGCCCAGATATAACCCCCCCCCCTTCATTGATACTGATGCATAATTAGCATAGATCTGTTGTCAGTCTTGCGAGTACTTTGGATGAGTACTCACTGCTGCTTTGCTTCCCTTTTCCCCTCGATACGTTGCTGCGTTCAGACGATGGAGCCCAGGAGATGGAGTACGCCGGAGGTGACTACTACACCACCGATGGAGCCTACTACTACGTGGAGGCTGCCCCAGATGCTCAGGAGTAGTTAGGAGGTTCCCAGGCAGGAGGCCTCGCCTCTTTCGATCCGCTGCTTTTGTTTGTGCTAGCCTTCTTAAGGCAAAACTTGTCTAACTTATGTCTGTACTCAGATATTGTTGCTTCCGCTGACTCGTGTTTATGTCGAGCTTTGTATTCGAGCCCTTGAGGCCCCAGGCTTGTAATATGAAGCTGTATGACCTTTATAATTGTGTCTTTTGTTGTGTTGTGATATCAATCAGTGAGTCCCTAATCTTGGTCGTACGCATTGTGTGCATGATTAGCGTACGGACAAGAATGGGGGCATCACAAGGTGCAACGGCATAACTTGAGCACATGAAGCTTGTCTGATTGATGAAACATGTCATTAGTTAAAGGTCTTGCGATTGCTGCAAGGAAAACTGATGTTGACTCTGAATGCACAATAGAGTTGTCCTTGGATAATATCCACCGTTTAGGGGGAGTCTTCAGTTTGTGACCAAAAAAGGCAGTGCATTAGATGAATAATCCTCTATATTTATCTGTTGATGCAGAGCAGCTGCAACCTGCCATGATTTGTCACCCTGGCCTCCTTGTATAATTCCATTGCAGACCCAATAGCTCGAAGCATGGGTGGCCCAGTCATAGTCCATGATGTTACCTCCCTGAGAATTTAATGACAGCAGATACAAGCAACACTCGGTAGCTGCTTTACCAAGCTTATATGTGTGCCCAACAATTTCTCTAGCCTCTTTTTGCAATAAATAATTCAGCCCTAACGGATTCAATTCAAGATAAAGAAAAATATGTGAATTATCCACCTTCTCCTTAATTCTTGGGTTTAGCCGAAGCCTTCCTCGAAATGTCCATAATACCTTAGTATCAAAAAACTCTCCTTGAGGAATGCCAGAAGCACTTAAATCCACCATATCATTGCTTCCATTATGAAAGACCACTAAACATTTGTGCGCCATAAGGTTGTGAAGGATCTCTTTGCCAATGGCTCCAATCTCAGCTCTCAAGTCTTCATCTACCCCTCTGAAATCATCTTCTTTGTCTTTCCTATCAAAAATATCCATTACCCATTGAGGAAGCTTTAGTTCTTGTGCGATTGTCCTCTGGAGTGCTCTTCGGCTTTTCCACATTGAGCAATCGACATGGATGATCTTGTTGAATTTTTGCATTAGAGATGACGGGGGGTGTTGGGCTATGGCACAGCCCATGCCATCCATCAAAATAGACGGCTTTGTGTGCAGTACTACTTGTATCCTCCAGATAAGGGGTTATCGCTTGCACCGCATCTTCGATGGTGTTCGAAAAAATCTTCTGCATAATTAGTTGATTGCAATTAGTTGAGGTCGCTCACTTTAGCAGTTTTCGTCTAGTAACATACTATATTACCATTAGAATAAACACTAGTTGAATTAAACTGCATGTGTGGACAATCATAAAAAATAGCATGCTATACAAAATAGTGTCCCTTAAAAATATGCTATTAGCGTGCTATTAACAACACATTATACACTAATTAATTTAACGAGACAATTCTTTATACGTTGTAGCGTGTTATTAGCGACGGTATAGCGCACTATTTTTTTCAATGACACTCGGCTCACGGAAGCCACGACCATACAATTATTTATCCCAATCGCTGTCCGGTGCGCGCGCGCTATCAGACGCGATGCAGCGGCCGCACCACGACCGTCGATCTCGCGCGACCCCGCAGACACATGGCCTGGCGGACCGACCAGGTGGGCGATGGTTTTTTTGTTGTTCGCTTCGAAACTTTGGGAGACCGCGCCGCTTCATCTATCCTGCCGTTTCCCCGTTCCCCACCTCACACCCTCTCCCGGTGATGAGCCAAATCCAACTCGAATCCCCTAGCTTCGCCGGGAGCGCGGGCGGCGAGAGAGCCGGCGACGACTTTAATCCAGGAGTGTGGCGACGGCCCGGTGAAGGATCCCGCAGCAGTTCGACGGGACGAGGGGCGGCGCGCGCGTGCCGTAGAAGGAGGAGAAGGTAGCGGCGGCGGGGGATGGGGTGGAGCTGGTGGTTCAGTGGTTCAGCGCAAGGCGGCGTCGACCACCCCAGGGGAGAGCGAGATCCTGCTGCAATTTTCGACGCCCTAGGTGAGTTCATCCCATGTTTCCCCTCTCTGTTCACCCATCTCATGACTGCTGGGGGTTCGTCGCCAACGCCATCGTGGTCATCAATGACCGCAAGGGGAAGCAAGGGTAGATCAAACGAAGAGGCTCCCGGGGAGGAGGGAGAGAGGGGAGGGAATTTTGTGCGAGGAGGCAGGGACCGGCCGAGGGGTCCTGCTGGAGGTGGAGCAGCGCGGGGCTCGCCGGAGTGCGTGCGCAGGGGGGAGGGATGTTTTCGTGCTCAGCTCAGGTGCGGCGCCCGAGGCGCGAGCGAGGAGTGGTAGGAGGGGGCGGCGCGGGTGAGATGAGGAAGGAGAGGAACCTGACTTTTTTAGTAGGCATTTTTTTGACAGCGCGCGTGGTTCAGTATGCAATTTCTGTAAGCTTATTTGTGTTTCAATAGGCAATAATGCAGTATAGGGTGTTTTTTCTGCATTGTGTCCAGTTCGGGCACAGAATTAGGGGGGTTGTGGTCAGCATGTTTTTTTCAGCAATGAAAGCGGTTGTAACATTTCTGTGTTCAACATTTTGTGCTCATTAGCAACATCTGTGTTCAGATTTAAGGGGGCAATAGTACTGATGAACGGGGGGCAACAGTACTGATGTACTTGGGCAAAAGTGATGTCGAACAAGGGCAACAGCGATGAAGTCGCAGGCAACTGTTCTGAATCAGTAGGCTACTCTGTGTTTTCTATAGGCAAAATTTATGTGTTTTTTGCAGGCAATCAGAGAATTAGAGAATAGATGCAGACAATCAGAAATAGAGAAGGCTTTTTTGTGTGTTTTTGCAGGCAAACAGTATAGGAAAATTCTGTGTAGTTGTTTTAGACAAATCAGATAGAGATATGGCATTTCTCTCTATGTGTACTAAATGTAGAAACTGTGGTTGAACTATACTCTTTTTTGACATATCATTTCATTGTTGCTTGCTTTTTCTTCATCGCATCATCCCCATCATATTCATGAACTGACAGCAATGAGAATTAGCGAATTCATGATGCAAGGTCTGTCCCCAGTAGTCGGCAAGCGGGTTTTACAACACCTGTTTTCTCTAACGCATTTGTTTTTGCAATGCAGGCAAATCAAAAAGTGGGAAACTAAGGGGGTGGGGCATCTTTTTTTCAGCATCCCTGGGCTCGCAGTTTTTAAGATGGAGGACTACCCAGATAAACACAATGGCAAGGTACAGTCCACACACCCCCTCTCCCTTCTTTTTCGTGGCCCCCCATGTGTGTTCCCGCAGCATTTGCCACGACTTAGGCAGAGAATCAGAGAATCGGAGAACACAAACCCGCCTCACCCGGTGACCTATGTCGCCGCAGTAGTCGAACCGAGTCGCCTGGTGGGGTCTGAAACACGTACTCGCCACACCCGGTGACCTATGTCGCCGCACACGGCGACCGAGTCGCCTAAGGGGTTCCGAAACACATACTCGCCTCACCCGGTGATCTATGTCGCCGCACATGGCGACCAAGTCGCCTAGGGGGGCTCCGAAACACATGCTCTCCTCACACGGTTACCTATGTTGCCGCACAAGTCGAACGAATCGCCTGGTGGGGTTCCGAAACACGTACTCACCGCACCCGGTGACCTATGTCGCCGCACACGTCGACCAAGTCGCCTAGGGGGTTCCGAAACACGTACTCGCCTCACCCAGCGATCTGTGTTGCTGCACACGGCGACCAAGTCGCCTAGGGGGTTCCGAAACACATACTCGCCTCACACGGTGTCCTATGTCGCCGCACACGGCAAACCGAATCGTCTGGTGGGGTCCGAAACACATACTCGCCTCACCCGGTGACCTATGTCACCGCACAAGTCGACCGAGTCGCCTGGTGGGGTCTGAAACACATACTCGTCGCACCCGGTGACCTATGTTGCCGCACACGGCGACCAAGTCGCCTAGGGGGGGGTCCGAAACACGTACTCGCCTCACCCGGTGATCTATGTCGCCGCACACGGCGACCAAGTCGCCTAGGTGGTTCCGAAACACATACTCGCCTCACACGGTGACCTATGTCGCCGCACACGGCGACCGAATCGCCTGGTGGGGTCCGAAACACATACTCGCCTCACCCGGTGACCTATGTCGCCGCACAAGTCGACCGAGTCGCCTGGTGGGGTCTGAAACACGTACTCGCCGCACCCGATGACCTATGTCGCCGCACACGGTGACCAAGTCGCCTAGGGGGGTTCCGAAACACGTACTCGCCTCACCTGGTGATCTATGTCGCCGCACACGGCGACCAAGTCACCTAGGGGGTTCCGAAACACATACTCGCCTCACACCTGACCTATGTCGCCCGCATAAGTCGACCGAATCGCCTTGTGGGGTCTGAAACACGTACTCGCCTCACCCCGTGACCTATGTCGCCGCACATGGCAAACCAAGTCGCCTAGGGGGTTCCAAAACACATACTTGCCTCACACGGTGGCCTATGTCGCCACAAACGGCGACCAAGTCGCCTAGGGGGTTCCGAAACACATACTCGCCTCACACGGTGGCCTATGTCGCCTCACAAGTTGACCGAGTCGCCTGTGGGGGTCCAAAACACGTACCCGCCTCACCCGGTGACCTATGTCGCCTCACAAGTCGATCGAATCGCCTTGGGGGGGGGGGGGTCCAAAACACGTACCCGCCTCACCCGGTGACCTATGTCGCCGCACACGGCGACCAAGTCGCCTAGTGGAGGTCCGAAACACATACCCGCCTCACACAGTGACCTATGTCGCAGCACAAGTCGACCGAATCGCCTGGGGGGGTCCAAAACACATACGCGCCTCACACAGCGACCTATGTCGCCGCACACGGCGACCAAGTCGCCTAGGGGGGTTCCGAACACGTACTCGCCCCACCCGGTGACCTATGTCGCCGCACAAGTCGACCAAGTCACCTAGGGGGGGGGGGGGGCGAAACACATACCCGCCTCACCCCGGCCGCCCAAAACCACCGAACCTGGCTCACCAAGTCGCTCAAAACACAGTGTGAGTTGCAGCATTTTTCAAACAAGTAAAAGGGGGGGGGGGGGGGGGGGAGAAGCCATTGTGGATCGAAAATGTAAAGGAACTTCATGCTTTTGCTGTTGTAAAAGCTTTTGCAAGTACTGATGCTGCTCATGCGCGCTGAATGGAAGTGGCACTTTATGCTATTGTAAAAGTTTTGGTTTTCTGAAACTTTAGCTTTTTCCGAAACTTAGTTTTTTTCCTGAAAATCATGTGCACCAAACTTAATAGCTTTTTTGACCAGTTTTTTTAACTATACACAGATATACTAACCCAAATATGCTTTTTTTCGTCCCCTGTTTTGCTTGCAGAAGCAGGGTGCAAGACAATAGTCAAGATACAATTCAAGAGCCAAGAGTCACAAGCTTTTATTTTCCCCTAGCATCCAAGTTCTACAGGTGTATAGGGGGAGGCAAGAACACAGGGGACAAGAATCAAGCCAAGCTCTGAAACACTACGATACATGGGCAATATTTTTGGAAGCAGTACATAGGGGGGTGGGTACAGAGAGCGAATATCCACATAGGAAGAAGTTCATAGACATTGGAACACCTTTTGTTTACCTTTTGCTGTTCACTTGGAGAGATTTTGACCAGATCTGGCAATTGAATTGCCTTGAATCTCCAGGTTTGCTGCCTGATCAACACAAAAGAATTGCAGGCTTGTGTTTTGCAGAATTTCCCCCAGGATTTTTCGCTTTGATTTCTGGCCTTTTTCTTACTCTGTTCTTCGTTGTGGGAGGTGAGCTCCCCAACACCAGGCCATGGCGTCCGGCGGCGGCTGGGGATGGGAAAGAAGATGATTTGCATATCAGCGCTGGTGGCCGACGTAGGGTTTCTGGTGTTTGGTGACTGGGGGAAGGGGGGGGGGGGGGGGGGGGGGGGGGATCACGTGAGGGGAGAGGGGTCCCTGGCTTTTTGGGACGTGGCAACGAGGGGGAAGGGGGGACATGCTTTTTTTAGCACATGGCGTGGGGATCGACAGAATTGTACTTTCCTAATATGACGGCCGCGATACCCATCCGCATTAGCGCGCGGGCGCTGCGTAGCAGGGTCCATTATTTATTCCCTCCCCTAAAAAAATTGTTATTTATTCACAAATTCTTCTAGTTTTTAGTGAGCGCACAACCGCCATAGCCGTCTGATCCAAATCAGAAGCGTCAGGTGTCGCACGGTCGGAAACCACCCTACCCAACTCCTCTCTCTCATGCTCCCTGATGCAGCCGCCTCTTCCTCTTCCCCAATCTCCCTGCTCAGTCAAACGGTCAAACCTCCCCACCATCTTCCTCCTCTCCTCACCTTCTATCCCTTGCATGTTGGCTTCCCTGGCTCATCGTTACCAGATCCACGACGCGCCATCCCTGGCTCGACGTTGTGGCTGAGGGCCACGTCGTCGGCTGCAGTGCCATGCAACGGCAGCGGCGAGGCGCAGCTATGGCGGCACCGCGCTCCCTTAGTATCCCTAGCTGACAAGTGCGCCGCTCCAATCGGTCCTTCCCCGCGCCACCCCGAGCGAACGAAAGTGGTGGTCCGCCCTCGACTCCACGCCGATGCACGGTAGCGGCTCTCTCCGACCGGCAGTGTAGAGGACGGAGGCGCGGCGCTCCCTCCCCACCCCTAGGAGTCGGACGTGAAGGCGTAGCGGTCTCTCCCCACACCACCCCGGGCGCATGCCCTCCACGACCCGATCTGACGGGCACGGCCCCACCTTCTCTCACCATCCAGCAGGTATGCGACCTCTTCTCTCCACTCATCACCATTTCATTTGGTTGAATGCAATTTGCAATTTCTTTGCTGCATACTTAGTTGATCTGTGATTTGTACTATGGTAGGCAGGGCTAGTTGAGTTTTAGTGCTAAAATTGATGAAGAAGATGAACATGAGCAGCCGTGTTGATCCAAAAAAAATATCCTGCGCATGATTCCAAGTTTTGCTGCGTAACTTCATAATACTAGCATAGGAAAACTAGTGGCTGAACCCAACTCGGTGCACCCACACAAGAAAACGTATAAAAACATTTTTAAAAATCTGAAACTTTGTGGGAATGATCTTCAACAAATGTTATGAGCACCTGTAAATGTGAAGCAACTAAATCAACAACACCAGGCAACTAATAATGATAATAATGAGATAAACACTAGAATCAAAGTTTTCCTCTTTTTTCCTGTTGTATATATATATGCACCAAACAATAGATAAGTTTCCTTTTTCTTTTTCATCTTGTGTTCAACGGGTGAAATCAGAAAAAAAAAACATGGACCACTACTAGAATCGTGGTTTGTCTCAAGTTCTAATACTTCGTCGAGTTCATTATATCGAAAACTCGATGAACTTCTATCCGTCGAGTTTGATATAAAATTGGACTCGACGGTGATAAGCAACTCGACAGAGCACTGACTTAGTCTGGTCCCAATGAAAAATGATTCGACGAACATAAACAATTCGGCAGAATATTTAATTCGCTGAGTTCCAGGTGGAAGAACTCGGTAAAGCCTGACATGTGTACCATACTATGCAGCAGGTGACGGAGCCGTGGCAATGGCCTTTGTTTGCTAAGTTTCGTCTAGCGAGACTCGGTAAACATTTTCTATTTTTCATTTTTTTAATTCTGAATTCTGGGGGACTCATCTTTGCCGAGTCCTCGAAAAAATAAACTCTGCAAAAATAGCTAGTGGTTTATTCCCACCTCTCCTCGCGAGCAGCGACGCGACCTGCTTAAATAATTGCATCGTCCAAATGCGGCAAGCTTGAGTCATCATTGCATCCTTTTTGGAAAATATGACTGTTACTATGAATCTTCTCTCGAAAGATTTAGATTCATGGTCACAGATTGTATCCCTCACAAAGTGAGCATTGATGGTTGCTCGGCTCTTTTTTAAATTATTTCATCAAGCTCCGTCAGTCATACTACTCGTTTGGTCACTCTGTACGTACCAACAGGACAGTAGCCGTAGATGATAAATAAAGTGACAACTTAATAGGGTCAACCCGGAGATGCGACATCCACACCAATTGTTATTCATTGGTTGGCCCGGTATACACAATCTATATACAAAGACATGGTCTCTACCTAGATAGAGCCAGCTATTGTTCAGGATCAAAC
This sequence comes from Elymus sibiricus, assembly GCA_039707655.1. Lineage (NCBI taxonomy): Eukaryota > Viridiplantae > Streptophyta > Magnoliopsida > Poales > Poaceae > Elymus > Elymus sibiricus. The sequence goes on from CM077665.1 coordinate 103,832,611, forward strand.
CGACAACAATGCCACCGATGGTAGCCCGCAGACAAATCAAAAGTTTTGTTGATCGGGGTTTGGCCTTCGCGGTTGTGGGGGAGCCGATAAACTGTGGGATGCACGGAGACGAGGTGGACCGAGGTTGCATAGGGAGGTTGGAGAGGGGTTTGCAGAGGGAAGCGCCCAAAACGTGCCCAACACATAATAGTTAGTTGCAGGCGATAGTGGTACGAGTTTCCTGGACATCCCCTCCTGCGAGTGATACAACTTTGATCAAAACTTGCTCAACGTGTGATAGGTAGTTGCAAGACATGCTGGTGCCAGTTGCCCAGAGATTCACTCTCGAGAGCATTGTGTTTTCTTCATACAAAAATCCGGCCAACGCATGGTAGGTAGTTGCTAGAGTGTTCTCGTGAGTTGCCCAGAGATCCACTCCCGAGAGTCGGTGAAGTCTTGTATGGTTCATGCTCAATTGTTTACTTTCTTGAGTTTTAGAAGCCTACTATGATTGTTAAGATCCTTGACATTTAACTAATTACTTGCCTATTAATGATGCTTAGTTGTTTCTCCTTGCTAAATAGTTGCTTATAGTGCTGCGAGAGGTTTCCCATTGTTGTTGCTAAGCTTGTCTACCTTTGAAACTAGGTTACTTATAATATTTAAAAGATTTTTGTAGGAAACTCAGGATAATGATAGGATACTCACTAGTGATGAACTCATGATAGGCAAAAAACTGAAGGTGATTCTAGGTAACTTAGAAGTCATGGTAGCCAACTTAGGGAGGGGGCATTGGGTTGAAAGTCGGATAGGGAACTATAGAGATGATATTAGGCAACTTGAAACTACTTTTGTTATCTAGGGCCTTCACTAACTTTAGAGAGGTGGGCATCGGGTCGAGTCATCTATAGACTGGAGGAGGCGAATCGACGATTTGGGTGGCGACGAGGTTTCTTGGTTTTGTGGTGACGCCGGGGCAGTGGCACACGTGTGAGGAAGCATGTTTCGGATGATAGGTTGGGTCTTGCGACTACCTCGGTGCAAAAAACCCATGGAAATATGGGTAAGGGCCCCTAGTTGCAAGAGACGCGAACAAGTGGTAAGTTGCTTGGGGTTTCGCAACATCACACCACTTCTCGTCTAGGGAAACAAGAGAAGATATGTGGGGTGGTAAACTTCACTACATTTTCAAAGCAACTTTTCTGTTATGAAAGGAAACTTCAGTAGCGCACAAAAGCAACTTTGTTCTATAATTTATACTAGGAAATTTGGCAAACATTCCTCTCATTTGCCTACCGTGGCGGGTAAGTTGTCTACCAAAGAATGCTAGATTACCTACCATTTGTCTTGAAGTTGCCTACAATACTATGAAGTTGCGTATTGTCAATGGCATGTTGTCTTTCATTTGCTAATTTTTAGTCACCCACTAGGACTGATAGGTTGCTTTGACATTGCTAATTAGTTGTCTACCATTGACTCTTGGTTGCATGCCATCGACAATTAGTTGCCTACCGATGAAAATTACATATTGTAGTGGAAAAGTTGCTTACTGTACTACAAAAGTTGCCTCTTCGTGGGGACGAAGTTGCTTGAGAAAAAAAGTTTGTCGAAAGCAACTTCATAGGTGACGCTAGGCAACTTCACGGTCATGATAGCCAACTCTATAAGAGCATTATATTGAGTCGATATGTAGTCAAGATAGGTAACCTGACAAAAAAGGTGTTTCATGTAGCACCAAAGTTGATAAGTAATCATGGTATGCTACTTACAGGTGGGTAGTCAACGTGGCCAACTCAATAGATCATCGGGATGATAGGTGACCATGATACACAACCTAATTGAAGGTTACATACTGCAATACAAAATTTGCCTCTCCGTGGCACCAAAGTTGTTTTAGAAAAAAAGTTTGTCGAAAGCAATCTTATAGGTGACGCTAGGCAACTTGATGATCATGATAGCCAACTTTATAAGAGGATTGAGTTGATAGGTGGTCATGATAGACAACCTGACAACAAGGTGTTTCAGACAACTCCATAGTTGATAGGTGGTCATAGTAGGCAATTTAATGATGTGCTAGGCGATTTTGTAATCATCGTAGCCAACTTAAAAGAACATTGAGATGATAGGTGACCATCATACACAACTAACCGAAAGCTGCCTGCTGTAGTACGAAAGTTGCTTCTTTGTGGCACCAAAGTTGCCTGAGAAGAAAAAGTTTGCCGAAACATACTCATATGAGATCTAGTTTTGAAGTGCTCATCGCAGGGAACCTAATGATGAAAACGGATCTTAATTTCCATGCTTGGTTCAAAATTTATGACTTTTAAAACAATCTAAACACATAAAATGATTGCACATGGGACAAAATTTTTCCTTTATTGAAGTGGCTTTTTTACACCAATCATTAAGACAAAAACTTACCTTTTTTGACCGTGTACTCGGAAACGCTAGGATGCATAACTTGATTGCGTACTCTTTGATTACCAGGTGCCATGCCGTGTTTGTTTGTTTAGCTTTCCACCAAAATAGCTCTGAAACATGAGTGTTTTCGTGAACGTTTCCGGCCGACGCCAGCTGTCCGAATTCATGCTGTTATAGAGTGCGCCGCTTCACATTAAAGATGACTCAGAGCGGACGTGACCTCTCTCGGCCTCCAACATTGAAGCGGCGCGCCGGTCGAGGGCGCCGCCTGTGACGTGTCTCCTGTGTCCGCGTCTGTTCAATGCCGGAGACGCGTGACTGGACGGAACGGGATGAATATCTACCTCGCCCGCTCAATGTCCCGTCCATCCGTACGTCGGCGTTAGAGCAAGTGCTGGAGCATCACCTACTGATATTGGGCCAGATCGACAGCGAGCGCGCAAGTAAGGAGGCCCTGGTGGCCATGGCCACGACGAACCCGAATTTCGTCGCAGAGCGGTATGCCATTTACGATGCTGTCCACGGTTTATTTGGAGCGGTCTTGTTTGCGACTGCAACTAATTAATTAAATCAACATATCTTGATTTTTTTTAGTTTCGCTAAGTCTCAGTTAACTGAGACTTTATTATGTCTCAGTTGATCCTATAGGCCTTTGATCTTGCATGAAGATCCGCATAAAAAAATTCTTTATAATTTTTCCTTTTCGTTCTCATATACTATGTCATTTGACTAATACTTGGTCAAATCTCAGTCGACTGAGACCTAACCACATCTTTTTTTATAATTTGGGATTAACTATAGACTTTAGGCACCTGTTTGAGGGTTAACATACTACCAGAAGAAAGTAATACTAGCTAGTCTACATTGTGAGAACTACATGCATGCATGTGTAGCTAGAAAGTATACCTCTCGAGGCATGATGGCTAGTGTTCCAGTGAAGGCCCGGCTAAGGAAGAAAGATTCAGAAATCTAACGCATCGATCTGCACCTCCAGATGAATTAATTTGCCAGTTTGCACCTAGTCGCCATAAGAGATCGATCACTAGGTATTAGTTATGTTCGTGCTGGAACAAACATTGTTAGTCGATGAATAACCAAAATACTTGTTCTTTTGGAAAGAAAAGAAACAATAAGCAATTAAGATGAGAAATATATGTAACACAAGAATCATATTGATAGTTTTTGATAGTACCTTAATCAGTAGGCTGGCGGGCACAACTTGTGTTCTGATCTATATTGAGGTTGCTGAAGAAATTAACAATTTATATGTTGGCTGTGGCGGTAGAAGATGTATTCCAGTGAAGGCATGGCAAAGACAGGAAGCTCCAGAGATCAATCTAACCCATCGATCGATCTGCTCGTATCCTCCGGATGAATTAATTTGCTCGTTTGCACCTAGTCACCATAAGAGATTGACCAGTAGTAAGTATTAGTTATGACCGTGCCTCAACAAACATTGTTACGAGATGCATAACTAAAATACTTATTCTTTTGGAAAGAAAGAGACTGTAAGCAATTAAGATGAGAAATATATATCCAGCAGAAGAATCATACTAATAGTTTTGATAGTACCTTAATCAGCATGCTGGCTGGCACATCCTGTGCGCTGATCAAAACAATACATATGTTAGATGTAGCGGTACAAGATGTTTTTTTTTAGCTGGGGGAAAGCATTTCATTTCATTTAATCAACAGTGGGCGTACAATCATTTGAAATGACAATGCTAATCTCCTGGGGGGAATTTGCCGGGTACAAGATGTATGTTGATGGCAGACGAAGGAGAACTTGCTGGTATGCCGGCAGTGCAAGGTTTGCCTGTGTTTATTCTTTGGCTTTAGTTCTGGCCAAAGCATCTATAGTAGACACTTGCTGGTATGCAGGCAGTGCGATGTTTGGGTGAACTGTCTTTGGTAGCAAACTGCTGTGGAGGAAGTATACCCAGCAGCTTGCATACATAAAGCCAAAATCTAGCCTTTTGTGCAGAAAATACATGTGAAAGATACAGTGCAAAGGCTGGAAGAATGCAAGCACCACCAGGGAAGTTAAATATAAAAGGCATAACCTGATTTCACCTTACGTACAATCAGAAAAAATGCCGCCCCTCCCCTCCGTAGCCCCCCGCGCGGGCGACCGAGGGGCCTCAACCCTAGCAGCCGGTCCCCACCTCCATCGCCGCCGGTGGTCGGTGTTAAGCTTCATGCACTAGCCAACGCAACCAAAAGTCCGAACTGATGAAAAGGGCTAGACAATCCACATATACACTTCAACACCCCCTCTCACGTGTGACGCGGAAAGTCAACACGTGGACAGACTCAGAGGTATGGCTCAATAGGCCTATACGTGGACAAAGGGGGGCAGCAGCAATTTTTTAGATAAACTGCGAAAGCCAGGACTTGAACTCAAGACCTTGGACTCTGATACCATGTTAAGCTTCATGCACTAGCCAACGCAACCAAAAGTCCGAACTGCTGGAAAGGGCTAGACAATCCACATATACACTTCAACAGTCGGCGCCGGGCAAAGCCCGCGTGTGCGAAGGCGGCGCCGGAGGCAACGCTCCCTCCCTCGGTCTTAGGGTGGCGCGGGGCAACCTGGCTCGAGGTGCGGCCCCGATCGACTGCGGCAGCGCCAATCTGATCCATGGCGGCCTCGATTTGGAACACGGCGGCATGGTGCCGGCCGGCGTCCCATCGACGGTCGTTGCGGCAGGACTGGTACTAATCCGCCAGATTTGGGGCGGAGGGCCTCAGATCCGAGGAGGCGGCCCCTGGGATGGCCTCCCTGCCCAGTGGCGCGGCGGGGGAGGTGGGCTGCCAGGGATCGCATCGGGTGGTCGGCGATCTACCGACGGGTTGGTGCTGCAGCTTGGTGCACTACTGGAATCCAAGGATTTGCCATCTGCCAGCTCTTTGCCGTCTGCTGGCTGATGGCAAAGAGAGTCTTTGCCGTCTGCTGCAAAAAACCAGACGGCAAAGATCTGGCAGATGGCAAAGATTTAATTTGCCATCAGTAAGCTCTTTGTCGTCCGACAGCTGACGGCAAAGAGCCCGAAGGCAGACGGCAAAGAGCACGGGGTGGGCCCCACTACACCGTTGGCTGGCGGACTCTTTGCCGTCCGCCTTTTGCCTCTTTGCCGTCGGCTGGCGGACGACAAAGAGGATGCCGCCCTAACGGCCGTCGGCCCCCACCCCAAACCCCCCCTCTCTCCCCCATCTTTCTCTCTCCCTCCTCCACGCGCCTCCTCCTCCCCACCGCGCCCGTCGTCCCCGGCACCCCGGCGCCCCGCCGCCCCGCGCCCCCCTCCCCGCGACCCCCTCCTCCCCGCGCCGTGCGCCCCCCTCCCCAAGCCCCCTCCACCACCGAGCCCGTCGTCCCACCCGCCGCCCCGTCGTCCCACCTGCCGCCCCGACACCCCGCCGCCCACGCCACCCCGGCGCCTCGCCGCCCCGGGCCCCCGCCGCTCCCGCCGCCCCGCCGCCCACGCCGGTGAGAACCCCCCGCCGGCCGCCTCATTTTTTTCTGTTTTTTTCTGTTAAATTAGTTAGGTTAATTAGTTACGTTAGTTAGTTAGGTTAGTTTAATAAAAAAAGAAGAAGAAGAAAAATTAGTTATGAAAAAAAGAAGGAAAAAATCAAAAATAAAAAAGGAAAAGAAGAAAAGAATAAGAAGAAGAAGAAAGAAATGAAGAAGAAGGAAAAGAAAGAAGGAAAAGAAGAAGGAGAAGAAGAAGAGGAGGAGGAGGAGGAGGAGAAAGAAGAAGAAGAAGAAAAAGAGGAGAGGAGGAGAAGAAGAAGAGGAAAAAGGAAAAGAAGAAGAAGAAGAAGAAGAAGAAGAAGAAGAGCCCCCGACCCCCGACGCCACTGACCCTCGACCTCCGACGCTATCGACCCTCGACCCCCGACGCCATCGACCCTCGACCCCCGACACCACCGACCCCCGACCCCCGACGCCACCGACCCCCGACGCCACTGACCCTCGACCCCCGACGCCATCGATCCCCGACCACCGACGCCATCGACCCCCGACCCCCGACGCCACCGACCCCCGACCGCCGACGCCACTGACCCCCGACGCCACTGACCCCCGACCCCCGACACCTATTTTGCCTCCTGTCGACCGAAAAGGTGCTCTTCGGCCTTCCATAGGCCGAGGAGGTCATAGTTTTGTAAATTATGAGTTAGGTCACATATTTTCCGATTTTGTTATAAAAAACATCATATTTGTGTTGATCGGGTGAATTTCAATGTGCAATTGTTCGACGACCTCCCCGCGCGTTGGACGAGCTCCCCTGCTGCATTCGTGGGTGAGCACAAATGACATCTCCTCCCCCCCTTAATTTGCTCTGTTCCGGTCTTCGTGCCGATGAAACTTGCTAGCTATAGGTGTCTTCAATTCAACAGTATGCGTGACCAGTATGCGTCTCCCGGTCGAAAGGGCGGCATCTATAAATATGCATGTCTTTGCATATTTATAACCGCCATACTTTCGAATTGTCCAACGTTATCCATGGACAGCCCGAGTATGTGTAGATTGGGTTCGTTTTCCCGTATGCTCTGCTCCGGATCCGATGCGGAATTTCGTCAGTGTCTCCCTGTTGTTCTCCGGGTACACATCCTCTCTGCTTATTGTCGAGATGTGTATCAGGAGAACAGCGGGGAGGTGCTGCCAAAATTCTGCGTCGGATCCGGAGCAAAGCATGGGAAAACGAACCCAATCTACACATACTCAGGTGGGATTAGGACCTATCTTTACCTATTAGCGTGTAGGTTGCATGGACGTAATAAAACTGACAAACTTGATTAACTGATGCATATATATGCTGAATTATATATATATATATATTTCTTGTGTGTCTAGTAGCTAGGCAAGATGAGTGATCGTGCGTGGATGTACACCGGTCACACTAGTCAGGAAGACATGACCAAAGAATGGTTAACAAATACCAAGAGGTTTGTGAGAGCCGCATTTGCAAATGGCCAGGAAAAAACATGGTGCCCCTGTCCCCGGTGCGACAACTTTAAAAAAAAGACAGAGGGTGAAATGGGTAAACACCTACAGAAGTGGGGTTTTATGCCTAATTATACGGTGTGGACTTTTCATGGTGAGTCTGCCCAACGTGCCAGAGCTGAGGTGGTTCGTCGTCGCATCGACGAGCATGGTACCGGGATCGAAGACATGGTGCAAGACTTTGATGATGCTCGGGATTCGGACAATGAGATGGAGGAATCTGCAAAGGCATTCTATGAAATGTTGGAGTCTTCAAAACGTCCTCTCCACGAGCACAGTGAGCTTTGTCAGCTGGATGCCATCGTGCAAGTAATGGCTCTGAAGGCTCAATTCAACCTGGGAAGAGAATGCTACGACGCGATGATGACAATATTTGGACGCTTTCTACCCAAAGGCCATGTACTGCCTGCAAAACTGTACCAGTCGGACAAAATCCTCCGTGTACTTAAGATGCCCTATGAGAAGATAGATGCCTGTGAGAATGGATGTGCCTTATTTAGGCTTGAGTATGCGGACTTGAACTATTGTCCCATTTGCAAGTCTTCCAGGTATGTTGTGGTAGACAACGGTATGGGTGAGAAGATTCAGGCCAAAATCCCCGTTAATGCTCTTCGCTATATGTCAATCGTACCAAGACTTCAACGTCTTTTCATGGTCGAAGAGACGGCCAGACAGATGACATGGCACAAATTGGGCAAAAGAACCGAACTAGATGCAGATGGGAATCAGATGTTGGTACACACTTCAGACTCTTTTGCCTGGAAGCAGTTCGATGCATTATATAAGGATAAAGCGGCAGATCCAAGGCATCCTCGAGTCGCCATCAGCACTGATGGGTTCAAGGTGTTTGGTATGACGGCAACCCAATACAGTTGTTGGCCTGTATTTGTCATTCCACTCAATCTCCCCCCCCCCCCGGAGAGATTATGAAAAGAAATAACATTTTCCTGACGTTGATAGTTTCAGGGCCCAACTATCCGGGAAAGAATATGAATGTGTACATGCAGCCGCTTAAGGATGAATTGCAAAAAGCTTGGGATAATGGGATCAAGACATACGACGCCGCTACAAAACAAAACTTCATGATGCATGTGTGGTACATGTACTCGATGCATGACTTGCCGCCGTATGCGCTATTCGTTGGCTGGAGTGTGCATGGAAGGTTCCCGTGCCCCACACGCAAGGCAGCTCTTCAGTTTCGTTGGCTGCAGGCTGGTCGCAAGTTTTCTTGCTTTGACTTGCATAGACAGTTCCTGGATCCTCGCCATAAGTTCAGAAAAGACAAGAATAATTTCATCGAAGGTAGAGTTGTCAAAAACTCTACACCACCTGCGTTGACAGGCCAACAGACCCTGGATCAGTTAAACGCTCTCGAGCCTGATCCAGAGCATCCAGGGTATTTCAAAGGGTATAATTCGCAACACGCCTGGACTCACAAGACATGCTTATGGGATCTGCCTTACTTCAAAGACCTCCTTTGCCCACACAACATCGACGTCATGCACACTGAAAATAATATCGCCGAGGCCCTTTTTGGTACATTGTTCGACATAGAGGGGAAGTCAAAGGATAATCCTAAGGCTAGAGTCGATCAGGAGGCTCTATGTGATAGACCGTTACAAAACATGCGACAACCGAAAGGAAAGCAGAACTGGACAAAGCCAAAGGCATGGTTCAATCTTGGAAGGCCAGCTATGAGGGAAATGATCTTGTGGGTGAAAATGCAGTTGATGTTCCCCGATGGGTATGCAGCGAATCTAAAGAGGGAAGCGAGTCTTGACAAACTGAAAATATTTGGTCTTAAGAGTCATGATTGGCACATATGGCTTGAGCGGGTAATGCCGGTGATGTTGCGTGGCTTTATCCCTGAGGATGAATGGCTAGTACTGGCAGAGCTGAGCTATTTCTTTCGTTCTCTTTGTGCAAAAGAACTACCGACTGTCGTGCTATCTGAAATGGAAGAGTTGGCGCCGGAGTTGATATGCAAGTTAGATAAGATCTTTCCACCGGGCTTCTTTAATCCAATGCAACATTTGATTTTGCATCTCCCGACCGAGGCAAGATTGGGGGGGCCCGTGCAAAATCGTTGGTGCTACGCAACTGAGAGGATGCAGAAGACGCTTCGAGCAAAATGTAAAAAATAAACGTTGAATTGAAGCATCGATGGCTGAGGCATTCGTTACTGAGGAGGCGGCAAACTTCGTGACAGCACACTACGAAGCCAAAAATCGTCATTTGCATAATCCGAAGCCTCGGTACAATGATGGCGACCCTAAAAAAGGTCGATCCAACCTCAGCCTATTCAAAGGGAAGCTCGCACCAGCCGGTGCTTCGAAAGGAATAGCGTTGGATGTCGAAGAATGGCGGACCATTTCGTTGTATATCTTCAACAACCTAACAGAAGTGCAGCCGTACATCGAGTAAGTTCTCGGTACATTGTTTCGCAACTTCTAATTCCTTTGAACTGCTCTTATTCGCGGATATTTGATACAGTCGATACGTCGCCAAATTCTCGGATGGAGCGGTGATCCAAAAGGACTCCATTGAAGAGTATGAGCTTCTGGCAAAGCATGGAGGCGGCTATCCCGATTTCATCTCTTGGTTCAAACAAACGGTAATTTCCATTAGAGCATTTCATTTCTTCATCTAATTTGCGGCTAATGCAACAATCCCTTCGTATTAAACTTGTAGGCTAATTCAAAGTCTATGGACGCCGAATTGAGACAAGTTGCTAATGGTTTTGACTATAAGGTCCGTTCATTTGACAAATACGACATCAATGGGTATCGCTTTCGTACCTTTGGCAAAGAGCTATCTATGGCCGACCGAAAGTCTACAAATTGTTGTGTCTCTGCTATCGGCGAAGGAGGTACCGAGTATTATGGAAGAGTTGAAGCAATTTATGAACTTCTATTCTATGGTGAAAACCCACCGAACGTCGTAGTCTTCAAATGCTATTGGTTCCAGCCGAAGGAGACTAGAAGGACTCATGAACATATAGGGCTAGTCGAAATCAAACAAAGCACCCATTTAGATGTTCCCGATGTCTATATTACGGCTCAACAGGCGACCCAAGTTTTCTATCTACCGTGGGCCTGCCAAACTGATCCAAATCTGAATGGTTGGGATGTCGTTTATGAAGTGCCGCCACATTTTAGACCACCTCCCCTCAATGAAGAGGATTATGAACCTCACATTAACCCAGACACATATGAAGGAGAATTCTTCCAAGAAACACGTCTTTCCAAAAAACGTTTCAAGAACCACTCTACTTCACCCCAGAACATTGAAGTAGACAGCGACTGTGAATCCGACTTCACCCCTGAGCCGGAACAAGAAGAGCCGGAACAAGGAGAGGTTACTGTTGCGGATGACCTGTCAATGCTTGACCGATTACATAAAGGAGGCCTTCCACATGTTGTTCCCGATAGTGATGATGATGATGCATTTATTGATGATAGTGATGATGATGATCCCGGAGCATATATAGACGATCAAGATTATTATTAGTTCATGTCAGGTATTCAATTTTTATTATATACATGATGATGATACACTTAAATTATATACATGTCGGTATTCAATTTTTATTATTCATGTCGGTATTCAATTTTTGTATGTTGTACTAATTTCGTTCACTCTTTGTCATGGCAGGTGTTGAAAGATGGTGGGTGCGGGTCCAGAGCGTTCCGCGGCTCAGTCTTCGTCGGGCGTGGTGGGAGGGGTACTTCCATTCCACCCCATCATCTCCGGAGAGCGTTGCTCGACTGTATGCAGACACAGGCGGGAGCTTCTTCGTCGGCGTCGTTGCCCACCGGGAGAGGAGGTCGGGGGAAGAAGAGAGGTACTAGAGGTACACGTGCCCATGGTGCGAGAGGTAGGCAGGCTGCTATGCCTTCCTCGCCGCCACCCCCAGCTGATTCACCCGAGCACAGGACTGCTAGGGTGGACCCGTCTGAGGAGGAGGCTACGCGGACTCCGGTCCACGAGCCTAGGGTCGACGAGCCTTCGTCCCACGAGACTCCTGTCCCACAGGCTTCGTCCCACGAGACTCCGGGGCAGAGCAGGGATCAGGGTACGTCCCAGCAGACCCAATGGGATAACTGGCTGGAGCCGAGTGGCCATGCTGATTGTGGCGGGGATGGGTTTTCTGATAGCGAAGACGAGGTGGTTGAGGGGGGAAGGTCTACCAGCGTGGTGGTACACGGCTCCCGCCCGTGCCGGCGACCCACGAGCAGAGGTGGTTGATTAGGCCTAACGGGGAGAAGTAAGTGCATTTACTCTTTTTTAACCTTTTGCCTTCACGTTTCTTCAAATATCTAATGCGTTGGCTTTGTCATACTGCAAGGGTTGGACTCATGCCAAGTGTGCCCGCAGGCCCAACTCCGTCCTTGGTGTGATTTGCCGGCACAACTTTCCGAGGTTTGTCACGTTACCCGGTGAGGGCCGGGTTCGAGAGCTAGGATTGACCTGGGAGCACTACTTGGCTGCCCCGGCCCCGCCGGAGACGAGGATCGACGGTGTCTTGTGCCACACGAGGGCCGACATGGTGATCAGACAGTTTTGGGTAATTTTTCCTTTACACAATTAATAATCAACAATAGCTATTTATTGTACTGATCAGTGTTGTCTCGTTTGATTGCAGACCTTCTACAGGTGTGAGGAGGGGTACGAGGAGGCCGCGGCAAAGGTTATCGATGTCGAGTGCAAGCGCCTACTACAGAACTTACGACACGAGGCTCGACCGTAGGCTGTTCGAGACTACTACGCCTCGCGGAAAGTTAAGAAGGAAACGACGACGTGCCGCGGAAAGTTTCTGGAGAAGGAGCAGTACATGAAGTTAATTACCTTTTCTTAAGGCCTTGTACTTAGTTTCCTTGATTTGATTCGTAGGCGTAGCGCTCAAATTATTCTTTACTCACTTAGGTGCCCACGAGATGGTGTGCGGATAAGATGAATTGTTGGGAGGCGTTGGTGGATGAGTGGTGCTCAGAGAAATGGCTAGCCGTCCACAACAACGCCAAGGACCGGCGTGCCAAAATGGCTGGTGTGCCACACCATCAAGGCAGCGCCAACCTATATCAGTTCGGGAAGAACTGGGTATGTGGTTTGCTTCATGATTCATGCAATTCATTCTTGATGCTTGCTTGAGCCCTTTACTAATACTTTGTTCCTCTCTCTCTCTTTTAGGCGCATCACAATAACACGGAGGTGCCAGGGATGTACGACCTCTATGCTATGGCCCATACTGCCTCGTACAAGAAGGCGAAGGCATTCTCTGAGTCTGAACTCGATCATCCCGAGAACTTCACCAACATCTCCTCCCACCACAAGCTCGTGAGGTACAGAGATGTGGGGAAGGCGGTGAATGGGGAGGACTTCAACCCGAGCCAGCATCCTATTGATCCAGAGCTGGTGATGATAGCTGGCGGCGGGAGGCCCCATGGCTCGATAGCCATTGGAGATGGACTTATAAGGTCTTCTAGCACTCTCCGGGAGATCAAGGCGTGCCAAACGAGCTCCTGTCCTGAGATAAGGCCTCGTCCACGGCCAGTCGAGCTCGCCATTGAGGTTAGTCATACGGACTCAGATAGCTTTCCTCCATTACATTGTGTGTGCGAATAAAGATGATTACAATGCTAACGAGGAGTTGTGTTGCAGGCTGCTCTTCAGAAATAGAGATAGGCAACCCAGGCGCTTCTGGAGGAACGGGCCCGGCAGGCGGCGGAGAAGGAGAGGGATTTGGAGGAGAGGACGGCTAGGTTGTTGGAGGAGGAGAGGGCACGAAATGATGCGTCTAACCGGACCATGGACGAGCTCATCGTGGTAAGTTTCTTCTTCATATTAGCCAAATCATGCACTATAGGTTCGTTTCATTAATAACCAATATGATTGACTTGTCAAAACCAAATGTGCAGTCTTTGTGCGAGAAGAACGGCCAGACCCCTCCGCCGATGCCAGTCATTACCACGGCGGGAACGGTGAGTTTCATTTGAATGGTCATTAGTTACTAGTCTTAACATTTCAGTGTCATCATGCTAACGAGACTTTGCAAATGATCTTTGGTGCAGCATAACTCCCGAGCCGCATCGCACGACCCTTCTCCAGGGCATCCTTCTCCAGGTGACACCGGCCCGAGCAACCCCGGTGCTTCACCTCCGTGATGACGAGGACGGTAAGCCCTAATATGCCACTTACTTGGCTCATTTTCTCAAAGAAAGACAAACTTAGCACTTAGACAAAATTACGTACTTTCGGTCTGTCGGAGCTCCTTGTGAGAGTTTCATGTCTCTTCTTGATGAAGGAATCCCGACTGTTGTCGCGGGGGTTCGTTTCTTCTTCTCCTTCTCTCGATACATACCTTCGTATATTGTGGGAGAGGAGAAGGGGAAACGACCATCACCGACGGTCGAAATATTAGTGTTAGGTAGTGTCCACCAACATACACCACCATATAAGTGTGAGTGAGTGCGCACCATACACACTATGAGGCATGAGAATTTTCTAAGGAAAACCTCGAAAGACCGAAAGTCAAGCTCAACAAATGGCATAATAACCTTGGTTAGCTCATATACTTAGCTTATTTAGTTCATTTATGACATAATTAGCTTACTTAGGTCAAAAATGGCATAATAACCTTGGTTAGCTCATAAATGTCATATTTTACTTAAGTTAGCTTTGTTTCCTCCAAAATGACATAGTAAGCTTACTTACCTTCAAAATGACATATTTTACCTAAGTTAGCTCTAAAATGACCTATACTTGAGTGTGCCGTTTTGGCTCCTAGGTGTATATACACCTATTATGAAATATGTATAAAATTCACATTTCAAAATGTTAAAAAAAATCAAGAAAAAATTCCCCGTGTACATCCGGACATCCAATGTTTGCATGCAAAGTTTCGATGAAAAAGGAAATTTTTTGTGGCATGTATAAAAAAGATAAAAATATGCCTCGTGAAGAGCTGTAATCAGACATCGAAAATTGTCTTTTTTACACAAGCCACAAAAAATGTCCTTTTTCATCAAAACTTGGTGCACGCACATATAATGTCCGGATTCACACGCGGGATTTTTTCTCGGAAATTTTTAACATTTTAAAATGTGTATTTAGACAATGGGTGCATATACACCTATGAGCCAAAGTGAATTTTCGCCTATACTTAGCATTGTTTTCTCCAAAATAACATAGTAAGCTTACTTAGCTGATTAGCTCTGAAATGACCTATTTTACCTAAGTTAGCTCTAAAATGACCTATACTTAGCTTTGCTTCCTACAAAATGAGATAATAAGCTCACTTAGTTCCAGAATGACCTATTTTACCTAGGTTAGCTCTAAAATGACATATACTTAGCATTGTTTTCTCCAAAGTGACATAATAAGCTTACTTAGCTTCGAAATGACCTATTTTACCTAAGTTAGCTCTAAAATGACCTATACTTAGCTTTGCTTCCTACAAAATGAGATAATAAGCTCACTTAGCTCCAGAATTACCTATACTTAGCTTTGTTTTCTCCACAATGACATAATAAGCTTAGTTAACTCAAAAATGGCATAATAGACTTGATAACCTCATAAATGCCATAGACTTAGCTTATTTTCTTGCAAAATGACACAATAAGCTTAGTTAGGTCAAAAATGGGATAATTACCTAGGTTAGCTCTAAAATGACACAAATAAGCAATAAGAAGAAGAAAAACAAGAGGAGAAAGAGAGAGAGAAGAAAAACGCTTCTTCTTCTTCTTCTTCTTCTAGATCTTCTTCTACTTCTTCTAGTATTCTTATTCTAACTTTCTTATTTCCAATTTTGCAGATTTGATTCACTTCACGGCAACTTGCTTTGATGTAGTGCTAGTGTTTACTTTCTGTTTTCATTTTGTATCGATGAACTTATGTGAAACTTTCTACCTATGGATGAGACTATGTATGTATGGATGAAACTATTGTAATATGGTGAACAATGTGACATTTGATACTTTCAATTTGGTATAATTGTTGGTTGATCATATCCATATGGCAGGGATATAATTTCTGTGAAATATATATATACATATCATATATTTGCCTGTGGAAATTCTTGAATATAACAAAAACAGGAAAAAAAAGAGGCAATAGTGGCTCTTTGCCGTCTGCCACCGTCGGCAAAGGCCTCTTTGTTGTCCGCCACCGACGGCAAAGGTGGCACGTGGCAGCCGCCTGTACAACCTGGGAACTCCAGGCCTGGGACCATTTGGCCTCTTTGCCGTCCGGGGACAGACGGCAAAGACCTTTAAACTGTGGCCGTCCGGGGGCAGACGGCAAAGACCTTGTGACGTTGCCGTCCGGGGGCTGACGACAAAGAATGCCGTTACCACCTAACGGGGCTAACGTCAGTACTACACCGTCAACCCTCTTTGCCGTCCGCCGGCTGACGGCAAAGAACCTTTGCCGTCCGCCGAGCATAGGCAGACGGCAAAGAACCCCTTTCCCGGAGTTTACAGTGCTGAAACTGTGGCCGTCTGCTGGCGGACGGCAAAGGAGTTGGCCATCCGCTGGCCTATCCTTTGCCGTCTGCTATGGCAGACGGCAAAGTGCCTGATTCCAGTAGTGGTTCCCCGGCGGCCAACGGCGCCGAGCTGCTGCTTCCTTCATTCTCGACGAAGTGCACTCCGTCTTACCGGAAATGGTCGCGCTGCTGGCCGGTCACCGAGATGGGGCGGAGTGGGAGGTGGGGATCCGGATTGGGATAATTCTCTGGTCAGCTCCTGTCGGCCGCGACGGCGACGACACCCAAGGGTGCCGATTTTCTTCTGGAGACGTCATTCGGGTCCGCCCTACCTTTTCCCACCTCACTGTCTCTCGGGTGAAAACTCTAGGATGGTGATGACGCTCTTAGCGTCGTGCCCTTGTTGAAGGCGTCGTTGTGAGAGCTATGTGGCGGTGGGCACCGCTTCGGTACATCAGCAGTTGTAGATGGCATGCCTCTCTTTCTCCAGGTGGTAGTTGTTCTGGAGAAACCCTAGATCTGGGTCTCCCGGATCGGATGACGACGGAGACATTGTTCCTGTTCTCCCTCCCAAGGGCATCACCTTGGATTAGCGGTTCACTGGAGAGGCCAACAGGTGGAGTGGTGTTACATCGAACGCTTTGACGACGGTGGCTCTCAGCGGCGTGGAGTAGTGGAGTCTCAGTGTTGGACGTGATTTGATCGACACGTGCAGGCTGGCGGCGTTGTCTGGTGTCGTGGTGACATCGACGACACATGGGACTCGCAGGATCTTTGCAGTGATCCCTCCTGAAGATGGGACGGCGGAAGATGGCGGCGGTGGATCCTAGGATGTGCGCAGGCGGTGCATGTTATGGGACGCCCAGACCAGATGGTCTTAAGGCCATTGGATTATATTGTGTTTGTTATACGGACATCTTTATATTTGTAGGTATAGCGATTTTGTTTGCCTAGTAGGTTGCTTCGGGTTGATCCCTGTTATCATTTTGTCAGGCTCTGGTGAATAATTAATAAAGATGGTTGTGTATATCATGTTGATGCAGAAGCCGGGGTAATCCTCATTTTTTGAAAGAAAAAAACCTTACGTACAATCAATTTGTGAATTAGCGAAATTACATGGCGAACTAAGCTACTTAATGGATGCAAAAACTGGGACAAATATTTTATATGATGCATTGGGTAGCTGATTTACACTAGTTCTATGAATCTTGGTCGTGTTTATCGTATGGGTATTTGTTGTAGTACTGAATGCATTATAGGTTCGTAACAATGTGGCAACATCAAGCATGTGTAGGTACAAAGGTACCTCTCATGGCATGATGTATAATGTTTCAGTGGAGGCCCCGCAAAGACAAGAAGCTCCAGAAATCTTACCCATGGATCTGGACGTCAAGATGAAATAATTTGCTAGCTGCTATATCACCTAGGTAGTCACCGGAAGAGAGTAGGAATTAGTTATCTCAGTCAAGGCATAATGTACTGCAAGCAATTAACACGCCCTTGGAAATTAACTTACGATGATTAAATATCAGTATAATTAACACGTGGTTTGTAGCATGCACCTAGTAATTTGTGTTTGTGCATGAGAAAACACTAGCTGTGAGTAGATGCATAATGTACTATGAGCAATTACCACGAGATATATAAAGCATAAGAATTAATCATACACCATAGCAGTGTACCTTAATTTGCCGGCACACAAATCTTCCTTGTGCCAGAAGAAAAATGTTGATGCCAGGTGATACGAAGGAGGAGAGGCGCGGTGAATGAACGGCCGGGGATATTAGAGAGCAATGAAGGAGCTAGCTATGGTATGGTATGTAGTGAGTGCAGCCCCTGCGTTTGGCTTTGCTTTTGCCAAAGTATACTTCCATCCATGGCTGGCTCATTCTTTACTTGAGGCTGGAGCAAAGAAGGATTTAGTTATGGCCATGCCTCTCTGCTTCTTTGCTTCTTCTTTTTTTCCTTTTACTTTGAAATAAAGCAAGGGCGGCGCAGGCTCTAGACACTTTGTCACTTTGGACTAGATTCCATTTGATTTGTACATTGGTGATCGCGGGATGATCAAGTTAGTTAAGATACGTTTTAGCTGCCTTTGGTAGCAGCCAAGCACGTATACGTACTGTGTGTTGGCTTGAGACGAACTCCGTGATACATTATTTTGGCTGACCATCAGACGTTGACGGCTTAATATATACAGTATCTTTTCCCCACATACAAAAAAAAGGATGCACAAAGATGAAATTGTCTTTTTTTTTTCTTTGGATAAAGCATGAATGGCTGGGTTCTTTTGCTTGCTTAGAAGAGGGAAGCTGCTTCCTTGACTGTGGTTGGAGCTAATATGGGATCGTTCTAGACAAAAAATGCTTACAAAACTTATGAATCTACTTAATAAGTCAGGCAAACAATATCCGACTCTTGCAGCTCACACATATATTTGTACCCGTATATTATACAAAACTATCTCACGGATTGGGTGAACGAGACATTTTTCGATAACGGACGTTTTTATTATCTTAAAATGTAGCATCAAGCGGATACAAAGCATTAAGTGTATCATCCAACCTCTGCATAACTAGGATGCACACGGCCAACTACCAGCAGTCTGACAAAGAGAAAAATAAAAGACCGACAATTCGGCAACAGTAGAGTCCTATAGACCGACACTATGCCTATATGTCGAAAGCGATGGTGGACCGATCCGGAGATTATGCTGGCATCCATGTTGGGTAAAAACCTCCATAGCCACCTGCTCCAACTGCGTATACACCACCTTGAACAAACATTGATACTCGCATGTTGTAGTGTAGACCACGTACGAAGCAAGTGCGTACAACGAAAAACCACCTGCAAAGGAGAAACATTTTTTGTCATTAAAAACAACATCATTTCTACATAGCCAAAGCGATCATAGTAAGGCATACGCTCCCACCCTTATTAGCGTTTTGTACCTATTTGAAATATCGTCCAACCAATGACCAAGAATATTGGCAACACTTGTGGACGCTATTTGGATGACTGGCCACGTAGAACGCGCAAACTTACATTGGAAAAAAAAGGTGTTTGATTGTCTCAGTCATGAATACAAAAACAACACTTCTTACTTCCTCGCCAGTTGTGTCGTGCGAGGTTGTCTTTGGTTAACACAACCCCCCTACGGAGATGCCACGTGAAGATTTTAACTTTAAGTGGTATATTTGCTTTCCAATTTTTTTTGTTATTACTCACCGGTACCTCAGAATGCGTGACTGCACGATACATAGAGTCTATTGTGAAAGACCCCGATGTAGTAAGGTTCCAGCGAAACACATCCCGGCCTTGTCTCAGGTTAATCGAATCCAGACGGGACAAGAGATTATGCCATGACATAAGTCGGATGCCAATCAAATCCCGCCTAAAAGAAATATTTGGCGGGGATGAACTGAGCACCTGCGCAATAGTACTATTCTTATCACGTGCAATGTTGTACAAGGCCGGATATTGTTCTCGAAGACTAGCATTGCCTAGCCAGATGTCTTCCCAAAAACGAATCTTCGGCCCTTCTTTTATCGCGAAAGACCCAAAGCGAAAGAGATGTTTCTTTGCCGCCATTAGGCCAGCCCAAAAATGTGAGTCTTCAGGTTTCCAATATACCTGAGACACCGCCTTTTGGCCTATATACTTGTTGCGCAACATGGTTTGCCAAACAACATCCTCGGTAAGAAGTTTGAACAACCATTTACTAAGTAGGGCTCATTCATGAACTGCAGGTCATGAATACTAAGGCCACCTTGGTCTTTCGGCCTACAAACCACACTCCATTTGGCCAGCCTTTGACCTATATATATTTTTCACCATCTCCTTGCCAAAAGAATCTGGACCTAAAATAGTCCAGTCTTTGCAAGACCCCTTTTGGGAGCTGGAAGAACAAAAGCATGTAGAGAACCATATTTGTGAGGACTGAGTTTATCAAAACCAGCGGTCCTCCAACCGAGAGTAACTTGCCTTTCCAGCTGCTCAAGTGTTTCTCAATTCGCTCCTCTACATTCTTCCACTCTGCAATGGTGAGACGCCGATAATGAATTGGTATTCCCAGATATTTAATCGGGAATTGACCATGTGCGCAACCAAACAGGTCGGCATAATCGGCCGCGGCCTCAACGGCTTCTCCAAAGCAGAACAATTCGCTTTTATGAAAGTTAATCTTAAGACCTAACATTTGCTCAAACGCTGACAACAGGAGTTTCAGGTTTCTATCCTTGTCCAGATCATGATCCATAAAGAGAATTGTGTCATCGACGTATTGCAGAATAGAGAGGCCACCATCCACTAGATGTGGCACTACTCCTGCAATCTGTACATCCTACTTGGCGCGCTCAACCAGAATAGTCAACATGTCAGCCACAATGTTAAATAACATTGGGGACATGGGGTCACCCTGCTGTAGTCCTTTTTGTTCCTAGAATGGGGTCACCCTGCCATTCAAAAATTGTTCTTTGAAATTGACAAGTTGTTCATTGATTCAAAAAAAAATGTTATTCGAATTAAAAATTTGTTCTTGGAATTCAAGTTTTGTTCATGGATTCTAAAAATGCTATTGTATTCAGAAAATGTTCTCAACATTGAAAATTCATTCTTGGAATTCCAATTGTGTGCTAAGATTCAGAAAATATTCTTGCCATTCAAGATGGATGTACAAGATGCCAACACAGATGACAAGGCATGATACAGATTGCTATGCATGTACAAATTCATTTGAACATAAATTTTTTTCCACAAAAGGCAATACTATTGGAAAATAGAACAAAAATTCTCAAGAATCCAATATTTTTGGGGAATCTCAAACATTTTTGCAAAAAAGGAACAAAATTGAAAACCAGTACATTTTTCGAAACTACGAACAACTTTTGAAAATGTGAACATTTTCGGAAAAACGGGGACAAAAATGGAAAACACAAACATTTTATATAATTCCCAAACATTTTTTAAATTTCTGACAACATTATGAAAAAATGAAGATTTTTTAATTTGAGAACAAATTATGAAAACAAGAACATTTTTTGAAAAACATGAAGATTTTATGAAATTTCATAAAAACAATTGAATCTGCGAACAAATTTTGTAAACATGAACATTTTGAATTAGTAAAAAAAAAAAAAACAAGAACATTTTATGAAATTACCCAAAGATTTTTTGAATCTGTGGCGAAATTTTGAAAGCATGAACGTTTTTTAATTTGTGAACCAAATTTGAAAACAAGAACATTTTATGTAATTCTCAAACATTTTTTGAATATGCAACCAAAACGTCAAAAATTGAAGTTCTTTTGGAATATTTTAAATTTCTTTGAATTTTTGAACATTTTTTCAAAATAAGCGAACAAATTCATGAATACGAAACCTTTTTTGAAAATTTTAAACAACATTTGAAAACAGATTGTTTTTTAAAAATGAACAAATTTTGAAAATTGCAAAAAATGCAATTTATGAAATTTCTTAAAAAATAAAAGTAAACTCTAGAAAAAAATTAAGAAATGAAAGAAAATAAAAAAAAGGAAAGAAAAGAAACCAAAAAAAAAAAGGAGAGGAAAAAAATCAGGAAAATAAAAAAATAAAAACGAAAAAGAAAGGTAAAAAACAAGGAAAAGATGGCTTGGGAACCTCCTAGAAACAGTGGCGGAGCCAACGCCTGGCTAGCCTGGGCTCGCTAACTACACACAAGCTGGCGATGACCATGTCACAAAGGGAAAAAATTTCATCGCACCGTGGTTTACCTGGGCAGCCGTGGCCGAATGGGCTTCCGTTTGCTTAGTTCATGAAACAAGAAGGCCTATTAGACATGCATGTACTAATATTTGTAGATTAGTGGGCTAATCATTGTTTACATGTGTGTTTCCTTCTGTAGTAGACTACCTAAGCATGTGGTTCGGCTCATCGGTTGTTTCTTTGTTTACTCGGAAAAATGTTAGACCTGCCTACCTAAGTTTTTTACTCTATCTAAAAAAAGTAAGTCTTTTTACTCCCTCTGTTCCAAAATAATTGTCATAGTTTTAGCTCAAATCTAAACTAAAAGCGCGACACTTATTTTAGAACGGATGAAAATGAAAAAACATAAGCTTTTCACTCTCTCTAAAAAAAGTAAGCTTTTTTCTCCCTCCAATCCAAAATAAGTGTCTTGGTTTCAGTGTCAATTTAAACGAAAAGCACGACACTTATTTAGAATGGACTCCTCTGAATTTCAGGGCGGGCCAACCACCCCATTAATGTCCAATTTAACACTATCAAATCGCTTCCTAACTCCCTTCTCCCCGTAATTACCCGTAGGTGTAGCAAAACTCGTTCAATCGAGATGGGACACCATCGATCGATCGCTCCACCTCTCTGCAACCCATCATGTTCGGCTATTCCTGTTCAAGACAGAGGCATGCTCGGTCGCTATGAGAGATGGAGACGGATCAACCGCGAGTGGATGCTAGAGGGTGTGTGCCTATGATGGAGTTGTAGCGGATCTATGGGATATTTCGCGGAACGGCTTGCATCATAGCCTGCTTATCCCTTCCTTCATACTTAGATGAGGTTGCTAACTGATTTTAAGATCGAGAGACTTGTTAGGGCTTAAATTTTAAGGTCATGGTGTGGGTAATTGGTCACTGGTGATGATCCTTCATGATTGTAATCTTTTGTCTAAAGATTTGTTCTGAATAGTTAATGTTAACTTCAAATTTTATATCATATAATTCAGAGATGAGGAGGTTTGGGGTTAATAGACCAAGCACTCCAAATGTGAATATAGTATAATCGGAAACAAAAGAGTTTTGGCTCCGCCCTGAAATGCATGTTGAGCATGTTCAAGGAAACAGGGAGAAAAATTGTGAGTTTCCTCCTCATATCAAACATACAAAATAGAATTTGTGGTTCGGAAATTTGGTGCCAATTTATATGTTACACTTCGAAACACCCGCTTTTCGTGTCACCCTAAGGCTCAAACTTGCCTAGGCTCCAGAAAAGTTCTGGCTCCACCACTGCCTAGAGAGTTCCATAACCTTTTTTTTAGAGAGAAAGAAAGTTCCATAACCAGAAAAAATCACCTGGGAACCACCTAGAAGTTTCCCAAAACTCTAAATCGCTCAAACGTTTAACGGGCCGGTCCAACCCGAACGCATTGATCTCCTTGTGCTTCGCCCCGACAACTTGCCGCAGCGAGCGGGAAATGGGGATTTCCGTAAAAGCCTACAGGAATGGAAAACAATTACAGCCCGTGAGTAAACAGCCCAAATGAAATTGAGACACCAAAACAAAAACGGCCCAACAACGCCGTGAAGGCCGACAAAGCTCGGAACGGCCAGTACGGAAACAACTGCAGCGCGCGTGCACGCGAACAAGAAAAACGAATCTCAAAGCAATAATCGGACGGAGGTGATGTTAGATGTGAGAGACTAATTTTCATGCTATTTTTTTTAAATAATACATTTTTTTTATAAATTACAGAAATAATATACAAATTTGAAAATTTTCAAAAAGATGACCCAGTCGGCTGGGGCCAAGCCGACTGGGTCCAGTCGGCTTAGGCTAAGCTGATAGGGTCCAGTCGGCTTAGCCTAAGCCGACTGGATGCTAATCCCTGCTGTTGAGATGGATTAGGCACTAATCGGCTTAGGCTAAGCCGATTGGATCCAGTCGGCTTAGCCTAAGCCGACAGGTCCCGCTGCTACAGTAAAATCGAAAAAAAAATAGAAAAAAAGTCAAAAAAATCTGAATTTTTTTTGTGTGAAACATTAATGTTTTCCCCACATGCCTGCAAAACTTCATCACCAGATGACATTCGTGGAAAACGTGGCAAAAAAAAAACATTGTAGAACCCCACGAAATTGAACTGCAAATCACCGCACACATAAACTTATTAGATAAATAAATGTAATGCTCCTTGGATATTCATTCAAACTTTAAATTTGTCTGCTAATATACATGGTTACATGGCTTAGAAGAAAATATTGGTATGCAGTTGGAAAAAAAAATCCCTACTAGTTTGCCAAACAATAACGAATTTGTTAATTACCATCTAGATGAGAACTAAGAAAGTCTCATCTAACTTCTACATAATTTAATTAATCAAAGAAAAAAAAGAAAAACCCTGCACAAATCTTCATGTAAAATCAAATGATGTAGGAGTTAAATGTGACTTGGTCATTTCTCACACCAAAATATATCAGTGAGGGCCTACGGTGAAATTCCTGGCAGTAACAGTGAATTTTTTTTGGTGGGGTTTGGTTTGGAGGGGTGGTTGGGGGTGGTTAGTAATCCAATCTCCAGTAAGTTTAGCATTTTACCACCTCCGTCCGGGTTTACTAGTCCACTCATATTTTAGGTCATATTTTAGCCGTGACTTAAAAAATAAATTATAAGTTATACGTAGCAAAAATATTATCATTGAAAACTACATTCAAATACGAATTCAACAATATAATTTAGAGAGAGAGAGAGAGAGAGAGAGAGGATCACACATGTCGTTCTGGGTCGTTCATGTACATAAACTTACCTCATGCAGTCATTATCCTTTCATACATGGTTCCATACCTTTATATATGGACGTCGTCAATTTGTTGGTCCTTTACTTATTTACTTGATTATAGTTATTATAAACACGCCACATGTTTGTACATAGTAAATTTATTTTGTGACTCAAATTAAATCAAGTTCAGCTAAACTGAAGTCGATCATCAGCTTGGCGTCGTGCACATGTACACATATTCGTCTCAATTTGTGTTATGCTCCCATTTCAAGTTGATAGTGCATGAGTTAGTTAGGATCAAGATGGTTAATATATGTGAATACGTACATCTGATGATGTTCCATACGATGCCGAGCAGGCCTCCGTTGAGGGCGAAGAAGTTGAGGAGGAGCTCGACGATGGCCCCGATTATCTTTGCCGGGTAGTAGGCAGCAGCGAGGGCCTTCTGGATGATCTCGGTGAGCGTGACGAAGATGTCGCCCGGCGTGATGCCGACATCACGGGTCGTCTGGTCGCCGGATGATCAGCTTCTAGTACGTCCGATATGTCTATGTCTGAATCCAACTGGGATAGTGACCATGATGATGGGCATAACGCAGTTCTGCTCCCGAGCTCACATGCTCCCGCTGCTACAGTAAAAACGAAAAAAATAGCAAAAAAATTCGAAAAATTCTGAATTTTTTTTGTGAGAAACATTGATGTTTTCCCCACATGCCTGCAAAAATTCATCACCGGATGACATTCGTGAAAAATGTGGCAAAAAAACAAAATCGATGCTCCAAAAAGTAGCATCGATTTTGTTTTTTTTGCCACGTTTTCCACGAATGTCATCTGGTGATGAAATTTTGCAGGCATGTGGGGAAAACATCAATGTTTCACACAAAAAAAATTCAGATTTTTTTGACTTTTTTTCTATTTTTTTTTCGATTTTACTGTAGCAGCAGGACCTGTCGGCTTAGGCTAAGCCGACTGGATCCAATCGGCTTAGGCTAAGCCGATTAGTGCCTAATCCACCTCAACAGCAGGGATTAGCATCCAGTCGGCTTAGGCTAAGCCGACTGGACCCTATCAGCTTAGCCTAAGCCGACTGGATCCAGTCGGCTTAGCCCCAGCCGACTGGGTCATATTTTTGAAAAATTTCAAATTTGTATATTATTTCTGTAATTTATAAAAAAAAATGTATTATTTAAAAAAAAATAGCAATTTTCATCTAGCTCGAGCAAAATTAGCACTTGAGAGCAGCGATATGGCTCATACTATCATATAGTATCATTATCTCAGCTGTTGAAAGGACCAGATCAGTAGGTGGCTGGGCACTTAATGCGCACATGGCGAACGCTGGAAAAACGTGTAATCCGCCGCTCGGTGTAGGGCATGCAAAAACGAATGGAGACAAAATGAATACTCTGTAGGAATACCGTACCTGGTGGGCCTTAGGCGCAGGTTACGGAGAGGCCAGAGTTGGACCGCCGGTACTACTTGAAGGTTGATGCTGGACTGTGGTCCAGATTTCTTTTTCGTCGAGCCTAAAACTGCAGAAACAAATGTTCGCTGGGGTGTGCGTGGAGACTGGAGATTTTGGAGGTTGCTTTATTTCCATTCTTGTCAGCTGGTATTTTTCCCCCCATCGCCGCCCCCGTGCGTGGACGAGAAAAAAAAACTGTGAACGAAAAAAGCGAGCAGGGCATCGATGGGCTGCGACTCGAGCGGTGGCGGAGGCGGCGGCCAGGTGCCGAAGGCGGAAGAAACAAAAATCCTTCTTGTGCTGTTTTTTGAGATTTGTGTTTTCGAGCTGTCTTTGTTGAAATTGTGTGTCAAGGTCCGCGTTGGGACGAATCCTATCGAGCAAACACCATACCTTGGTAGGATGGGTGCTCTTGAGAAGACCATCATGGGGCTCACGGAAAAGGGACGAAGATGAGGTCGTGAAGCCGGAATTGGGCACCACTTTCGACTCGTTGACAGACTTAGAGCAACTCCAACGCGTCGATCCATTTCGTCTACGCGTGTCCGTTTGAGTCAAAACGGACACAAAAGTCAGTCCAACGCGTCGATCCATTTCGTCTACGCGTGTCCGTTTGAGTCAAAACGGACACAAAAGTCAGTCCAACGCGTCGACCCAAACGGACGCGCGTCCGCTTTTTGTCCGCCTGCCGATCCATTCCTGACTCAAATTTGAACCTCATTTGCATCGGCGCGGACACGGAACGGACGTGCGCGACGCCCGTCTACTCCTTCCCATGACCCGCCAGTCGGCGGCACAGCCACCACCATTTCCCCCCCCCCCCCCACTTTCCCAAAAAACTCCTGCCCGCCATGCCGACCCTCGACACCGCCGCCGGCCTCACCTCCCTCGCCTTCCCCGGCATCACCGTCGTCGCCTCCGCCAAAGGCAAGCCCCGCGCGGTCCGCCGTGAGGGAAGACCAACTCCAAGAAGGAGGACAAGCGCGATGCGGCGTCGATTACCTTGCATGCCACTTTGGAGGGCATAATGAGCAAGAAGGACACAAGGAAGGAGAAAAGCCTTCATGGAGATCCAAAGGAGGAGGGTTGAGCTCGATACGGAGAAGCAAGCCAAGATGCTCGAGATGAAGGCGGAGAAGCAAGCGAAGATGCTCGAGATCGAGGCCGCAAATGCCAAGACCAATGCAGGTTGATGGCAGGATTAGAAATGTAATGTGGACATCAGGGGAGAATACCGGCTGTCGCATGTCGCTGGGCATGGAAAGATCACGTGCGACACCTTCGTGCTGTCCTGGAAAGATTAAGAACCCATCGTCTGTATGCCAAGTTCAGTAAGTGTGAATTCTGGCTAAAAGAGGTGGGATTTCTGGGGCACATTCTATCGGAACAAGGAGTAGCCGTCGACCCCAGCAAGGTAACTGCGGTATTGAATTGGAAGACACCAGCCACGGTGACCGAAGTCCGTAGTTTCCTGGGATTGGCAGGCTATTACCGTCGTTTCATAGAAGGCTTCTCTAAAATAGCCAAGCCCCTGACGGAATTGCTCAAGAAGAATCAAAGGTTCGTCTGGACGACGGAGTGTGACAACAGTTTCCTGGAGCTAAAGACCAGGCTCACTACAGCACCTGTCCTAGTCCTTCCAGACATACACAAGAGCTTCGACATCTACTGCGATGCTTCCAGACGTGGAATCGGCTGCGTATTAATGCAAGAAGGAAAGGTTGTAGCATATGCATCCAGACAGCTGCGACCCCATGAGGAGAACTACCCCACACACGACTTGGAATTAGCAGCCGTAGTTCATGCCCTGAAAATTTGGAGGCACTACCTCATTGGACAACGTTGTGAAATATACACAGACCATAAGAGTCTCAAGTATATTTTCACCCAACCTGGCCTGAATCTCAGGCAGCAAAGATGGCTTGAACTAGTCAAGGACTATGACATTGGGATAAACTATCATCCGGGAAAAGCTAATGTGGTCGCGGATGCTCTCAGCAGAAAACAAGGCACCGTGAATGCACTAATGGGAAGTATGCATCCAAGGTTACAAGAAGAATTCGCTGAGCTCAATATGGTGCTATGCGGCCCAACTACCCCGGATACGTTGGAAATTACTCCCACCCTTATGGAAGAAATTAAGAAGGCCCAAGAGCCAGATGAAGGAATCAAAAAGATCAAGGAGCTGATTTCAAAAGGGAAAGCCAAGTCCTTCCACGTGGATGACCAAGGCACTTTATGGTTTGAGAAACGGATATGCGTGCCTGATCAGAATAACCTGAGGCAGCAAATCCTCAGGGAAGCTCATGAATCTGCATTCTCTATCCACCCGGGAGGCACAAAGATGTATCAGGATCTGAGAGAGACATTTTGGTGGCCAGGAATGCGAAGGGATATAGCATACTATGTCGCCTGATGTGACATCTGCAACAAGGTCAAGGCGGAACACCAGAAACCCACTGGGCTGCTACAACCTTTACCGGTTCCCCAGTGGAAGTGGGACGACATATGTATGGACTTTATTGTTGGACTACCCAAGTCAACAAGAGGCAATGATGCTATCTGGGTCATTGTGGACATACTCACGAAAGTGGCTCACTTTATTCCGGTAAAAACCACTTTCAATGCAAATCAGCTGGCACAGCTCTACATGTCCCGGATAGTCAGCCTCCATGGAGTACCCAAGTCCATCACCTCAGACAGGGGTTCCCTATTCACCTCAGCATTCTGGCTGCGACTACATCAAGCTTTGGGAACTATGCTGAAGTATAGCACGGCATACCATCCGCAGACAGACGGACAAACAGAAAGAGTAAACCAGATACTGGAGGATATGCTTCGGTCATGTGCTCTCACCCATGGACCCAAATGGGAAGATAGCCTACCCTATGCGGAATTCTCCTATAACAACAGCTATCAGTCAAGTCTGAAGATGTCACCGTTTGAGGCATTATATGGGCGAAAGTGCCGCACCCCATTGAATTGGTCCCAGACAGGATATAGTCGTATCTTTGGCACGGACTTGATGCTCGAGGCCGAGAAGCAGGTCAAGGATATTCAGGAGCGTCTTCGAGCAGCCAAGTCCCATCAGAAGAGCTACTATGACCCAAAGCACCGGGAAGTGACCTTTGAACCCCGAGAATATGCGTACCTCCGAGTAACCCCCATGAAGGGAGTGAAGAGATTCCATACTCGGGGAAAGCTTGCACCAAGATATATCGGTCCATTTCCAGTGGTTGCTAGAAGAGGCAGAGTAGCCTACCAGTTGGAACTATCACCAGAATTGTCTGAAGTGCACGATGTTTTCCATATATCACAATTAAGAAAGTGCATTACACCACCAATCAAGCAAGCGGATATGAGTGAGTTAGAGCTGGCTAAAGACCTGACCTACGAAGAGAAGCCTGTCAGGATCCTGGATGAAATGGAAAGAACTACCAGAAGTAAGGTAATCAGGTTTTACAAGGTGCTATGGGAATACCACACTAAGGAAGAGGCTACATGGGAAAGAGAAGATTTCCTGAGATCCGCATATCCTTACTTGTTCCCTGAGCAACCGAATCTCGAGGACGAGATTCATCCTAAGGGGGATAGGTTTGTGACACCCTGGTTTTGACAACTTTTTCTTTTCAAAACCATTTGGATTTTATTTGCAAATTTGGATGATTTTCAAACTTTTCCAGTTGATTGGATCTATGATTCTTTGAATCTTTTCCCAAGTAACCCAAAACCCTCCTCATCTTGCCAAAACCTTTCTACATCTCTCCTGGATCAATTTCCAATATTTAATCTTTTCCAATAAACCCTTTTCTTTATTTGGGAAATTATGTCACCACTATGGGTTGTGAAGCAACCTATAGTTTGGATGATCAATAAACTCCCAAACTTTTTCCACACCTTCTCATCATAATATGATTCCATAATCTCCAAAAATATCCCCTTGTCCAATATAAAATTATGGCCAGAATAATTATTTCTTTTCTGGCCAGATTTGGTCATTTGTGAAGCAACCCCTATTTTCCTATCTCAGAAAATTCCCAATAAATTCCTAAAGCTCCTAGGGATCCTATCTAGCCTCAATATCCAAAAATATCATCTTGTCCTGTGCAAATCTTCAGCAGCAGGACCCTGTCAAGTTTCTGCTTATTTTAAACCTTTGTGAAGGAAGTGTTAGCTAGGAGTATCCAATGACCATGAAACTTTTGCAGCATCTCCTATAACCCAAATAACTTCCCTACACCAAATTTCATCATCATTAGACCATCTATGTGAGTGCCACAAGCTCATCTAGAATCTGGACCAGAATGGTAGTTTACATAGGAACTACCCTCAAATCTTTTTCATATTCTCTCAAACTTTGCCAGTTTGTAGTCCTTCCAACCTAGATGACACTAGACATCTCCTCTGGCTCCATCCCTATCTCATTTCCCCTCCAGAATCTCCTCAAGATTGCTGGCAAAAGTTGTAGCTGAGGCTACCCTTCACAGCAGGGTGAACCTGGTCGAGCCAGTGACCTAGGGAGGCTAAGTGGACAAGGGTCGACACTATGGACAAGGTGCGCCAGGCGTGCGTGTCCTCCTGGTGGCCGCAACCGTGGTGAGCACGGCACTGGCATGCCAGTGCACGCGCTCTGCACGGCGCCAGAATTGGATGAGCTCGCCCGAGCCGTCCCTCGCTGCTCCCCCTTGTCCCTTGGTGCCGACATCGCTCCAGCCAGCCGCGTGGCTCCTCTCGAACCCTCCTGGTCGCCGGGGAAGGCCGCCGCCGCTACCGGCCAAGCTCCGCCACGGGCGCAACAGTGAGCTTCGGCCACTGTGGTCATTCGCAAGCCATTGATGGCGCCGGACCCATCCCGTCGCTCCTCTGCCCTCCTCCATCACCTCAATCCACGTCGCGACGGCCAGCTCACCGTCCTTGCTCCAGTGGCAGGCCCGAGCCTCGCCACTTCGGGAGAGCTCGGCAGCGCTCGCTGCTGGCCTATAAAAGGCCCTGCCCAGCCCTCCAAGCTCCTCACCCCTCCTCGCCATCTCTGAATCGCCCCTCGAGCACCCCAGCAAGAACCGGGAGCTCGTCTCCCTCGACTCCGGCGAAGGCTCCGCCGCCTGAATCTTCTCTGTCGCCAGCCACCTCCAGCCCCTTCCTAGCCCTCCTGAGCCCGCCCTCGAGATCAGTAGGTCTCCCTGATCCTCCTCGACCCTTTGCCCAGCTCAATCCCCTTCGGAATCGTCATCGCCGGCGACCACCGTGAGCTCCACCCGCCGGAGAAGAAGGGGGCGACGCCATCCGTCCACCTCCGGAGGAGCTGCGGGTACGTGCAGGTTCGCCGACGAGTGGCCGTTCCATCCCAGCCATCGCCTGACCTCGCCGCCGTCTCTATCGCTGGCGAGCATCGCCGGTGAGCCGCCCCACCTCTGTTCCCTTCTCTCTCCCTCTGTTTTAAAAGGGTCGACCCCACCCGTCACAGGCTCAGCCCGCGCGCGCGAGGGGGTAAGTGGAGGCGTATTCAGAAAATACGCCTTCGACGTGGCCGACTGGGAGTTTTTCTATTTTCTGTTTAAATTCATTTTAATCCAGAATTTTGACCAGACTTTGACCTTGAATAACTTTTTATTTATAACTCCAATTCAGTTGATTCTTTTTGCACTTTTTGGTATTGAACCCCTTTAATTTCTGACCAAGTTTGGTGTTTTTATCTTATCCACAGAATATCTGATTAACAAAAATGCATTAGGTGACATTTTCATTTACATTTTGAAAATATTTTCAGATGGAGATTGTGGTGTATTTGAAGACCAAGAGCTTTTGAACAACCCAACAGAGCAAGGCAAGCCATGATACCCATTTCATGAATGCATTTCAATAGCATTGCATCCTGATATGCATTATGTTTATTTATTTGCCCTAAATAATTCATAGCAATATTTAAATACCTAAGCATTGTTATGAATCAATATGTTTGCAAGATGAATTTAGTCGGTTGATCTTGAGTCACCTGTCCGGGCATACTCGTGCAACCACATTTGCCGGTATGGGATGGCCTTGACTTGGCCTAACCGCGTGCTCTTTCACTGGTACCTCCAAAGAGGGAGGGTTATGCGCGCGTGCTACCCTGATCTGGTAGGCGGCGATAACCATGTGAGCCCAGTTGAGTATTGTGTCGGCGTCCCCGTTTGGGACAATTTAGTTTGGCCACGACGGTGGTAGGTGTCATGAGGACACATGTGTCATGAGGACACAGGGGCCACCCAGGGCAGGCCTCCGGGAGAGGATGAATGCCGGTGGTACGATGGAAGAGTCACGGGTCAGGCAGGTTTGGTTGAAGCAACGCTGGTCCACCCAAAGGGGATCACGGGGCCGGGTGCTTCATGGTGTGGGTAAAGTGCGCAACCTCTGCAGAGTGAAAAATCTATTCAAAAAGCCGCGTCCACGGTATTGGACAGCCCGTCCAGACCTCAGTAGATGGTCAACCGTATTAATGATAGTAATGATGGAAGAACTCGTCTTGTGTTCGGAAGTACTCGATGGTTATGAGTATTCCGAGGGTTGTGGAACAACCCGGAAGAGAGTAAGTGACGATCGGTAACCGTAAGTGAATTACCTTAATGATATCATGTTGACTGCCATGCTATTGTTTGCTGCATTACTTGGTTGTCGTGAGCTTGCGAGTACATTCAAAGTACTCACCTGGCGTATCATGCCAGATGCAGGAGAAGCCGAGGACGGAGGTCCCGATGGTTCGTGCTACACTAGCTAGGATGTGTCCACGGCAGTGTCCCTGTGGATGGAGTTGCCGCTAAGTTCCGCTACGCCGTAGAAGTACTTAATAGTTCCGAGGCCCTGCTATGTTTCATAAATAATGTAGATACTGTCATAGCCCCGAGGGTGCCTTTGGCCTCGTTATCATTGTAAAATATGAGCTTGTACCCGACATCTATCAATAAAAGTTCAGTTCTGTTCTATACCAAGTTGTTGTGTGTTTCCACAAGACATGATCTCTGGGTTGGAAACACTGGTAATCTGGTTCTCTGAGCCGAGGTGCCACATACCGGGAGTGGTGTCCGTTGTGGAAGGCGATGTGTAGGGGACGAAGGATACCTTGGCGACGACTGGACCAGGGTGGAAGGGAGGTGAGGGAGTCCGGGATTAAGGGGTCCTCGGGCCGCTGACTTATCTCTTATAGTCCGGACCAATGGGACGCCTTATGGCATCTTCGGGAAGGCCGGACTGCGAAATGACCCTAGGTTTATGGGGAATATTCCGAAGACTTGGTGTGTCCTCCAAGAAAGGATGGGCGTATCTATGCCCGGATGGAAACCGACCATTTGTAACCCTAGGGACCCCTGGTGTCTATATAAACCAGGGGTCTTAGTTCGTAGAGGCACAACTCAATTCATTAGGGTTTAGCTCGTGTGATCTCGAGGTAAATCTACTCTGTAAACCTTCATACTCAGCAATATAATCAAGCAGGACGTAGGGTTTTACCTCTTCACGAGGGCCCGAACCTGGGTAACATCGTCTCCTTCGTCCACTGTTACCATCGTTCCTAGATTTACAGTTCGGGACGCCCTACCCGAGATCCGCCGGTTTCGACACCGACATTGGTGCTTTCATTGAGAGTTCCGCTGTGAGATCACTTGTGGATTGATGGCTCGCCTTATCATTAGCGAACAGGCCCGGAACGAGGACATTTTTGTCCCCGGACAGGTCTTCGCGTTTGGCAGCGTCGTGCTGCATGCTGACTCGACCGGCCATCTAGGCCGGATCGAAAACTTCTCCCACGGTCAGGAGATCAGGTTTGGGAACCTAGAGTTCACCGCCGACTCCCGTGGCGATCTGTTCCTCGCTGAACTCTCGGTTTCGTCCGACAGGCCCGGATACCCCGGAGCTTCAACTTTGGGCCCACTCTCCGGCTCAACCCTCAGATCTATCTCCGCCGAAGGTCCAGCCTTGAGCCCGGACTCGGTGATGCTGCCTGAATATCAAGGTTCGGCCTTCGCCGAACATGCCCATCCCGAAGACGCCCTGGAGCTCAACTCCAGGGGCCCTCAGGAAACGGATCTGGTCGCCCTCTCGTGGTTGAACGAGGCTATAGACCGGATCCAGTCGATGGCGATCGAGGACGATCTTACCTCGACCCACGTTCCGGTCGACCTAGAGGCCGGTTACGGGGAATTGTACGGCCCACCCACCGCCCATCTGGTAGCCATTGTCGAAGACTTAACCGACATGTTGGACTACGCCTCTGAAGAGACAGAACGCATGGAGGAAGAGAACGGCGACCCCGCCCCCGTAACCACCGGGCGGTGGACGGCCACCTCGACCTATGATGTCTATATGGTGGACACCCCTAACGATAGGGAGAACCACACCCCCAGGAAGAACGGCGAAAAATCCGTCGAAGCATCAAAATGCCGGAAACAACGCAAGCGATCCAAGACCAACAAGGGAAGGGAAGCCGTTACAGGCACCGGGTAAATAGATACCCTGAAGGACCTCGGCGACCCTGAAGCCCCCGCGGAGCCGTTGGAGGACCCGGAAAGGCTCACGAATCGGCAAGACGCCGAGGACCTCAATGATTCCGAGGATGATGACTACTTCCCACATGCTGCAGAGGAAGAAAACCTCAAAGCCGAAAACTTCACCGTCCCCGAAAACCCCGAGGACCAAGAACGATTCACGCAACAGCTCATAGCTACAGCTCGGACCTTAAAGGCAAAGCAACAGTAGCTCAAAGTCAAACAAGACACCATCAACAACAGATGGACAAAAGTTCTGGCGGCCGAAGAAGGGTTCGGCACTGAGCGGCCAAACCAAAAGAGGAGTTACCCTCGCTGGCGCCTACTGCCGCAATTCGACGACGAGGCCCTTGAGCCTGAATCTCCCAGGCGCACTCTGTATGACCAGCCGGACCGCCCCCCTCGAGGACGGGACAGGGTGGATCAAGACGCCGAGTACTGGCCCACGTCACCCCGTAGGAGAGGAAACGGACCAACACAGCCTGAGGATCGATACGATCTTCGGCAGGACCTGGACTATAGGTCAGGTCACGCCAAATCCATTTACGGATCTATGGGACGCTCCCCTGTTAGACGGGGTGGCTACCGATCGTGGCTCGACCGCAACCACAGGAACCGGAAACAATACCGGGCTCACCCAACAGCTGACTTCCGGCGTGACGTAGCCCGGATGAGTGGCGCCGCACACCCGCTATGTTTTACAGATGAGGTCATGTAGCACCAGTTCCCCGAAGGATTTAAACCCGTCAACACAGAATCATACGACGAAACGATGGACCCGGCCGTCTGGATCGAGGACTTCCTCCTCCACATCCATATGGCCAGAGGAGACGATCTCCATGCCATCAAATACCTACCACTCAAATTGAAGGGACCAGCTCGGCACTGGCTAAACAGTCTCCCCGAGAACTCCATTGGGAGCTAGGAGGAGCTTGAAGACGCCTTCTGGTCTAACTTCCAAGGCACTTACGTCCGGCCCCCGGACTCTTCCGACCTAAGCAACGTAGTCCAGAAGACCGGTGAATCAGCCAGGCAATTCTGGAATCGGTTCTTGACTAAGAAGAACCAGATCGTCGACTGTCCGGATGCCGAGGCGATAGCCTCGTTCAGACACAACATCCTGGACGAATGGCTAGCTCTCCAACTCGGCCAGGATAAGCCGAGAACGATGTCTGCCCTCACCTCCCTTATGACCCGCTTTTGCTCGGGTGAAGACAATTGTCTAGCTCGCCGAAGCCACAATCCCGAAGACCCCGGCACCTCTGAAGTGCAGGACGGTAACGGGAAGCCAAGGCGGAACAAAAATAAACGCCGCCATAGCAATGGCGACTTGAAAGACACGGCCGTCAACGCCGGCTTCCGCAACTCAAAACCCGGACAGCGGAAGAAGCCCCCTAAAGGGAACAAGGATGGACCTACCGCTTTGGACAGAATCATGGATAGGCCCTGCCAAATCCACGGCACACAAGAGAAGCCGGCCACCCACACCAACCGAAACTGTTGGGTGTTCAAGCAAGCAGGCAAGCTCGCGGCTGAGGAACAGAGCAAGAGCCCACGAAGCGAGGATGATGAAGAACCTCGCGGGCCGAACAATGGCGGGCAAAAGCAATTCCCTCCCGAGGTCAAAAATGTGAACATGATATATGTCACACATATACCCAAAAAGGAGAGGAAACGCGCACTTCGGGAGGTCTACGCCGTAGAACCCATAGCTCCGAAGTTCAACCCGTGGTCGGCTTGTCCGATCACCTTTGATCGTAGGGATCACCCTACCAGCATCCGTCATGGAGGCACGGCCACCCTCGTCCTGGACCCCATTATCGATGGGTTCCACCTTACTAGAGTCCTTATGGACGGAGGAAGCAGCCTTAATCTGATTTACTCAGATACAGTAAAAAAGATGGGTATCGACCCGTCAAGAATTAAACCTAGAAACACTACCTTCAAGGGAGTCATCCCTGGTGTAGAAGCACGGTGCTCGGGTACCGTGACGCTGGAAGTAGTGTTCGGCTCGCTCGATAACTTCCGTAGCGAAGACTTGATCTTTGATATAGTGCCTTTTCGCAGTGGCTATCATGCACTGCTCGGCCGTACAGCGTTCGCTTGCTTTAACACTGTTCCCCACTATGCATACCTGAAGCTCAAGATGCCCGGGCCAAAGGGGGTCATCACCGTCAACGGCAATACAGAGTGCTCACTTCGGACAGAAGAACACACAGCGGCTGTAGCGGCCGAATTCCAGTCTGGCATTGAGGCACCAGGACCCCAACCAGGCGACAAGCTGCGACAGGCGAACAAGCAGATCCGAGCACGACCCGATCTCCCGGAGCAGCCTCCCGTTCAGCACAAATAGGGGCGCCCCTCCACAGCACGGCCCCGCTACCCATCAGGTACGTACCGAGAAGGCACAATTTCGCACTTAAAATACCATGGGCAGCTGCGGGGGGACACCTCATCACAACAGAGTGGTCGGTTCGACCGAACTACTCTCAGCACAGCAGGCGTCAAACTCATGCATGTCCCAGCGATTTAAACATGTACCTCCCCCAAAGGTCTGTTCGCCGATTATAACCACCTTTTAAGGAGCATACCACTCATCAAGAGCAAAGGAATGGAGGCGCACATGGACACGTCATGGACATCAATCCGCATACCAAGAGCCCCGATCGATCCTCCCCTTTGTATACATTTGTTTTTAAACATACCTGTAACAGTTACGCCCGCAGTATGAATTGTAAAAATTCATAATAAATAGAGATCATATTTTACGGTCCGATTATGGCATTTTATAATGCTTTCCAACTCCCCGCCTCTGGAAGCGAAACTGTTCGGTACAATTTCGATGCACCCGGTTAATAAACCGGGGGGCTTAGCTATAAATCTCATCCCAAGCATCATCCCGGCATTATCCTTTATATGTCCGGCGTGTCGGATTTTTTGCGTTATATGCATCGGTTCCGAATTGTGTATTAGGTCAAAGGTTGGGTTGCCCAGCTCCTATGCTTACCTCTTACGTTCTGCTCGTTCGGCTAAAAGGGTAAAGGGAGAACCACTGCGATTGTATTTCTAGCTTGCCTGGTCAAGTACCTCGGTGGAGAAAGCCGAAAATCGACTGTCATAATAAGCGCGAACCGGTCTGCAATCCGAACACAAGTGTCAAACTAAAAATCGATAGAGATTATTCCGTGTCATACGAGGGGTTTGCATTATTGCAAGCCACGTGGTAATGGTTTCTACCTCGGTTCACCCGAACACCACACAACACTGGGGGCTCGTAAATAGCCCCCGCAGTCAAGCTCCTCCGGCTAAGTGAAAGCAGTAAAGCCGCATAGTCTGATTGCCTCGTTCCCACCTCTCGTACTACCGCCTCTGGGTTCTGATAATTCGGCTAAGGATAATACTGCGGATGACAGAACACCTCTTGTAATAATTACATGGGGGCTAAAGCCGACAACTGGCAACTTTCAGTTCCAAAAATGGCCACATAGGAGTCAAAATAATCAGAACGCCAAAGCATGATAAAACATGCATACAAATTATCAAAATACAATATTCATCGGGCATACAATAACATGTTCACTCGAAAATTACATCTTTATGGAACTGGGTCTCTACCGACCGAGCACCCTCCATTGCAGTAGCGAAATACAGCTCGGGGCGCCTATGCTCCTTCCCGGGCGACGGGGGCATTGTAGCCATCTCGAGTGGCTTCACCCCTGGCCAGTGCATCCTCGTCCTTGCAAAAGCCATCCGCGCTCCCTCAATACACACAGAACGCTTCACGGCCTCAATACGGGAGGAGGCGTCGCAGAGCTTCTGCACCAGGCCGAAGTAACTACTTGGCAGGGGCTCGGAAGGCCACAACCGAATGCAGAGGTCCTTTAAGGCCGGCTCCACCATTCGATGCAGCTCCATCAGCTGCTTCATCTGCTGGCTAAGGACGGGATGGGGCTCGGGGTTCTGAAATTGCGCCCAGAACAGCCGCTGTTCTGCATCCCCGTCCCGAGCCGCAAAGTGCTTGGCCGCGTCCGCCGCACTCCTCGGAAGGTCCGTGAAGGCGCCTGAGGAACGCCATAGCCGTGTAAGACGAGCAAACCTGTTACCACCAAAGGCGCATTGAAGTAAGTACGGCTTACCATCCGCGATCATCCTGACTTGGCGGAGTTCTTCCTCATAAGACCGCCTATCCACACATTCCGATTTAAGATCGGAAGACAATGTGGATAGTTCGGCCGCCTGATCCTTGGTCTTTTGCTCAAGAGACTCACACTTAGTGCTGGCATCTTGGAGCTCTTGCTGCACTTCGTCCACCCGAGTTTCGTGCTTTTCGCTGACAGCCTTCAAGGAGCTTAGTTCGGCCGCCGCCTGGTCGGCCGCCACCTTATGATCGATAGCCTTCCGCTTGGCTTTCTCTAGCTAGGCCTTGAGGTTTTCTAGCTCGGATGAAATGGATGCAAATGAAAGGGAGGACCAACATCCAGGATTCAAAAACTCAAGAACCTCAATCAATGAGGATTGGATAAGGTCTCCAAAACTCCTACTCACCTTGCATTTCATCAGACCGCTTGTTCAGACGGTCCAGCTCCTCGTTGGAACTCTTGAGCTTCCGGTTAAGCTCAGCCAACTCCACATCATGGATAGCTGCTGCCAATGACGAGGCCTGCACATCGAAAATTATGTGAGACACACATCGGAACTGTTGGTCCTAGACCCTCCTTTCCAGACCATCTCCGGCGACAGTCAAAATATCGATTTTACTCGAAACCTGAGATCCTCTGATCCCCGGGTATGTTTCCTAAACTTACCCAGGGCTCGGGGGCTACTATACCTATCCGGAATATATATACCTCGCGAACAAATTCCACTCAGAGAGAGGTGCATTACATGACTTGACTTGAAGCCCGTCAAGAGACCGCCGAAGGCCTCCTTCAGTCCGCTATCAACAGACTGAATGCCTTTCAGGACCGCACCCATAAGGATGCGGTGGTCTTCGGCGATGACGGAGCTGTGCGAGGCCTCCTCCATCGCGGCTGGCCACCCGGTTGTGGCATGCCCCGTCACGGGCGGCACCGGTGGTGGCACCACATCTCCTCCTTCTTGTGAAGGGAGAGTAGTCGATATCGGAGCCTCGTCAGTCTCCGGAGCCGTCTTCGGATGAA
Organism: Elymus sibiricus; assembly: GCA_039707655.1. Taxonomy (NCBI): domain Eukaryota; kingdom Viridiplantae; phylum Streptophyta; class Magnoliopsida; order Poales; family Poaceae; genus Elymus; species Elymus sibiricus. Next base: position 103,872,131 of record CM077665.1, read on the forward strand.
GCCTCAATGACTCACAACCTCCCTCTTTGTTTACCAGGAGGGGGTTGGTCTCCTGGTCCTCGGCCACCGAGGTCTGAGCCTCGGTCATGACTTCCTCACCCTCGGTATTCGGCCGAGGAGGCGTCCGCCAGGATATCACCTCCACGGCCTCGTCGGTGGCTCGAGGGGATGTGCGGGACGCAGTCCCGCTTTCCGCCAGCTCGGCTGGCAGCGGATCTCCCTCGGAGACCTGTTCGGTCGGGAGATCGCGGGCCGGGCTGCAACATGGGAGGCATTAGTTCGGTAAGCAACAAAAATCATGCATAAGCAATATATTCGGAATTCGTACCTCTAGGCTGCGGGCTTGGCCCTGGGGACCCTCCGCGGGACCCTTTCGAACGCCTCAGATTCCTCGTCGGAATCCGGGCTGACATCGGGCAGGGTCACCTTGACTCGGCAGGGCCTCTTCGGAGAAGGGGGATCTGAGTCCTCCTCGGCATCCATCGATGCCGCCCTTTTCCTTGGCTGGGGGGAATCAATTTCCCCCCTTCCTCCGTCTGCTCCTCCTCGTGAGCAGAGGAGGCTTGGGTCTCCCCGGACTTAGCGTCCGAGAGGCCTCTTGGTCGGAGACCATCTCGGCTCTCCTTCTTCTCGCCCTTCTTCTGCTTATCCTTTTTCTCTGGCGCCGAATACGGCGCCTCGACCAGCATCGCCATCAAGAGGGTCGACCTGGGGGCTTCGGGCAGCGGGGCAGGGCCGTTGATCCGCATGGCCTTAGCTAGCCAGCCCTAGAAAAACCAGGAAAGGAGAGTTTAGAATCCTTGCTAAAAAGATCAAACCTGGAGATAAAAGATTGAAGATTGAAGCTTTACCTTAACCGGAGGGTGTTCGGCGTCCAGGTCGGTGTCCTCCTCTTTGGCCGGCCACTCCTCCTGGGGCTTGAACAGTGCCTTCCATAACTTCTCCCGAGTAGTGCGGTAGAGCTTGCGTACGGTGGGGGAGTCATCGGACTTATGGGACCACATCGGTGTGGCCCGGAGTTGGCAGGGGAGGAGGCGGTGGCGAATCATTACCTGGACCACATTGGTCAGGCCAATGTTTGCTTCCAGCATCTTTCCGATGCGTTCCTGCAGCGCCTTTACCTCAGTGACCGACCCCCAATCTAGCCCTTTCTTGATCCACGAGGTCAGCCTTGCAGGAGGACCATCTCTGAAATCAGGAGGGGCCGCCCAATCTGCGGCGCGCGGTTCGGTAGTATAGAACCACTCCTTCTGCCAGGTCTTGATGGTGTCGATGAAGGTGCCATCCGGCCACTGCACCCGAGGGAGCTTGCTGATCACCGCTCCCCTACAGTTCGTGTGCTGGCTGCTCACGGTCTTCGGCTAGACGTTGAAGACCTTCAGCCACAAACCAAAGTGCGGCTGGACCCGAAGAAAGGCCTCGCAGACGATGATGAAGGTCGATATGTGCATAATGGAGTTTGGGGGAAGGTCATGGAAGTCCAGCCCGTAGAAGAACATCAGGCCCCTTACAAACGGGTGCAGCGGGAAGCCCAGTCCCCGGATGAAATGGGGGATGAAAACTACCCGCTACTCGGGCTGTGGCGTGGGGATCACTTGGCCCTCTTCGGGGGCATGGTGGGCGACGTCGACCGAGAGGTAGCCGGTGCGCTTCAGCTCTTGGATGTCGTCCTCGGTGACGCACGACGCCTCCCACTTGCCTTGCGAGCCCGACCAGCCATGGCCGTGCTCGAGGAAGAAGAAGGGGTGTTGGAGGAAGGGTGATACGTCTCCAACGTATCTATAATTTTTGCTTGTTCCATGTTGTTATATTATCATTCTTGGATGTTCTACAATCATTTTATAACTACTTTATATCATTTTTTGGGACTAACCTATTGACATAGTGCCAAAGTGCCAGTTGCTGTTTTTGCTTGTTTTTTACTTCGCAGAAAATCGATACCAAACGGAGTCCAATCGCGACGAAACTTTTTGGAGATTTTTTCTGGACCAGAAGACATCCAGTGGGCCAAAGAAGTGCCGGGGGAGTGGGCCGAGGAGACCACAACCCACCAGGGCACGCCAGGGGGGCCCGGCGCGCCCTAATAGGTTGTGCCCTCCTCGGGGCCCCTCTCCACAGCCTCTGATGCCTCTAAATTCCCAAATATTCCAAAAACCCTAGGGGAGTCGACGAAACACAATTCCAGCCGCCGCAAGTTCCAGAACCTCGACATCCAATCTAAACACCATCACGGAGGGGTTCATCTTCCTCATAGGTGCCTCTCCGATGATGCGTGAGTAGTCCACCATAGACCTATGGATCCGTAGGCAGTAGCTAGATGGCTTCCTCTCTCTCTCTCTCTTATGATTCTCAATACAATGGTCTCTTGGAGATCTATTTGATGTAAACTTTTGCGGTGTGTTTGTTGGGATCCGATGAATTTTGAGTTCATGATCAGTTTCTATCCATGAATATTATTTGAGTCTTCTTTGATCTCTTATATGCATGGTTACTTATAGCCTCGTATTTCTTCTTCAAATCTTTGGTTTAGTTAGGCCGACTAGATCGATTTTTCTTGCCATGGGAAGAGGTGCTTTGTGATGGGTCCGATCTTGCGGTGTTCTTTCCAAGTGACAGAAGGGGCAGCAAGACACGCATGTATCGTTGCTATTAAGGATAACAAGATGGGGTCTATTCCTACATGAATAGATCTTGTCTACATCATGTCATTGTTCTTATTGCATTACTCCGTTTTTCCATTAACTTAATACACTAGATGCATGCTGGATAGCGGTCGATGTGTGGAGTAATAGAGGTAGATGCAGGCAGGAGTCGATCTACCTATCTTGGACGTGATGCCTATATAATGATCATCGCCTTGGATATCGTCATGACTATTCGATTTTCTATCAATTGCCCAACAGTAATTTGTTTACCCACCGTGCGCTATACTCATGAGAGCAGCCACTAGTGAAACCTACGGCCCCCGGGTCTACTTTTCCAACATATTGCTTTCCGATCTATCTTTTTGCAATCTTTGTTTTCTGATCTACAAAACCAAAAACCCAAAAATACATTGCTGCATATTTTATTTGCCCTTTTTATTTTGTGCTCTTGAGAGATCTATCTCTCCTATCTATCATTACCTAATCTATCTTTTTACCGTAGAGAGATTGACAACCTCTCTTTCGCGTCGGGTTGCAAGTATTTGTTGTTTGTGTGCAGGTGCTGCTTATTGGGTGGTGGTGATCCTCCTATTGGTTCGATAACCTTGGTTTCATAACTGAGGGGAATACTTACCGTCGCTGTGCTGCATCATCCCTTCCTCTTTCGGGAAATACCGATGCAGTCTCAAGCCACGTCAAAGGAATTTCTGGCGCCGTTGCCAGGGAGGAAGCGGTCTCTTCTATGTGCCTATCGTAGGCACCGAGGGGACTCCATCATCATCTACCAGGTTCATAATCACAAATCTCATCTCCTTGCAATTAAATTATTTGCCATTTGCCTCTCGTTTTCCTCTCCCCCCACTTCACCAATTTGCCGTTTTATTCGCCCTTTTTTTCGTTTGCCCTTTTTCTTGCCGGATCTCTTCCTTGCTTGCAATCTTGTTTGCGTAGTCATGATGACTCAATAAAACACCAAATTGTGTGATTTTTCCAATACTAATAACAATGATTTTATTAGTACTCCGATTGCTCCTCCTGCCACTAGTGCGGAGTCTTGTGATATTAATGCCGCTTTGTTGAATCTTGTCATGAAAGATCAATTTGCCGATACTCCTAATGAGGATGTCGCGTCCCATCTAAACACGTTCGTAGAATTATGTGATATGCAAAAGAAAAAATATGTGGACAATGATATTGGTAAGTTGAAACTATTTCCTTTTTCCTTGCGGGATCGTGCAAAAATTTGGTTTTCCTCTTTGCCTCGCAATAGTATCGATTCTTGGAATAAGTGCAAGGATGCTTTTATCACTAAGTATTTTCCGCCCGTGAAAATTATTTCCCTTAGGACGCAAATCATGAATTTTACGCAACTTGAGCATGAACATGTTGCACAATCTTGGGAAAGAATGAAGTTGATGCAAAGAAATTGTCCTACTCATGGTTTAAATCTTTGGATGATCATACAAAACTTTTATGCGACGTTGAATTTTGTCTCTAGAAATCTTTTAGATTCCGCCGCGGGTGGTACTTTTATGGAGATTACTTTGGGTGAAGCTACTAAATTGCTAGATAATATCATGGCTAATTATTCTCAATGGCATACCGAAAGAGCACCTACTAGTAAAAAAGTTAATTCGGTTGAGGAAATTAGTACTTTGAGTGACAAGGTTGATGCTTTGATGAAATTGGTTGCTAGTAAAAATGCTCCTATTGATCTTAATGATGTGCCTTTGTCTACCTTGATTGAGAAAAATAGTGATTCCGTAGATGTGAACTTTGTCTCGCGAAACAATTTCAATAACAATGCTTATAGAGGCAATTTTAATCCTAGGCCTTTTCCTGGAAATTCCTCTAATAATTATGGTAATTCCCATGGTACTTCTTCTTACAATAATAATAAGAACACCTCTGATCTTGAGAGTAATATTAAAGAATTTATCAATGCGCAAAAGGCTTTCAATGCTACGATAGAAGAAAAGTTGAATAAGATTGATGATATGTCTAGAAGCATTGATAGAATTTCTCATGATGTTGAAAATCTCAAGTTGAAAGCTTTTGTGCCTAAGATTGATGAATCTACTAAAGCTGTATATGTCTCCATGGATGAAAGTAAGAAAAGAACCGCTATGCTTAGAGCTAAAAGAGAAATCTTAGAAAAAACGTTTTCTAGTGATTGCCTTCATAACAAAGATGAAGATCTTAAAGTGATTGGTGTTTCTTCTATTGATTCCTTGTTTAGTAATATTAAGATTTATAATGAAGGGACTGAAGTATATTCAACTTTAGCTAGAAGGCGTTCCAATAATTTGGAGGGTGAAAATCTTGATGAAAATTTTGCTAAAAGTGGGTTTGAAGAGGTCAAAACTTTAACTAGTGATGTGCCCACTATTTTGGATTGCAAAGACTTTAATTATGATAGTTGCTCTTTGATTGAATTCATTTCTTTGCTGCAATCCATGTTGAATTCACCCCATGCTTATGAGCAAAATAAAGCTTTTACTAAACATATCATTGATGCCATGATGAAATCTTTTGAAGAAAAGTTAGAATTGGAGATTTCTATTCCTAGAAAATTACATGATGAGTGGGAACCTACCATTAAGGTCAAGATTAAAAATTCTGAATGCTTTGCTTTGTGTGATTTGGGTGCTAGTGTTTCCACGATTCTGAAATCTCTATGTGATGTGCTTGGTCTTACCAATATTGAAGAATGTTCTCTTAATTTGCACTTGGCGGATTCTACTATTAAAAAGCCTTTGGGAAGAATTAATGATGTTCTTATTCTTGAAAATAGGAACTATGTGCCTATTGATTTTATTGTGCTTGATATTGATTGCAATCCGTCTTGTCCCATTATACTTGGTAGACCGTTTTTACGCACTATAGGTGTCGTGATTGATATGAAAGAAGGCAATATTTGTTTTCAATTTCCCTTGAGAAATGGTATGGAACACTTTCCTAGAACAATATTTAAGCCACCATATGAATCAATCATAAGGGCATCCTATGGATCCAAAACCAAAGATGACAATACTTGAAATCTATGTGTTATGCCTAGCTAGGGGCGTAAAACGATAGCGCTTGTTGGGAGGCAACCCAATGAATAAATAAATTTTTGCTTTTTCCTTTATGTTTTTGAGTGTTGACACAATTATTCCTCTGTTATGATTGTGTTTTTATGGTTTATTTAGTGTTTGCGCCAAGTAAAGCCTTTAGGATGATTCATAGGGTGAGTAGAAGTGATGCTGAATCTGAAACAGAAACTTTGCGTCCAGTATATGAATTTTCCTTTCTTTATGGAACGTGATCTTGATCTGAAATTTTAACACAGTGTTTATATACAAATTCCTTACGTTTTCCTAATTGTTAAGAATTTTTAGAGTTACAGAAGTATGGTTAGAGTACAGATTACTACAGACCGTTCTGTTTAAGACAGATTCTGTTTTCATTGCATTGTGTGCTTGTTTTGATGAATCTATGGGTTATATTGAAGGGTATGAGCCATGGTAAAGTTAAAATACAGTAGGTATAATGCAATAATAAAATATGAATAGGTTTGCAACAGCACCTAAAGTAGTGATTTGCTTTATTATACTAACGGATCTCATGAAGATTTTGTTGAGTTTTGTGTGATTGAAGTTTTCAAGTTTTGGGTGAGATCATGATGGATGAAGGAATAAGGAGTGATAAAAAGCCTAAGCTTGGGGATGCTACCGCACCCCCAATATATATCCAAAGAGAAACAAGCAACTAAGCTTGGGGATGCCCCCGAGTGGCATCCCCTCTTTCTTCTAACGACCATCGGTATTTTACTTGGAGCTATATTTTTATACGTCACATATCATGATTTTTGCTTGGAGCGTCTTGTATCTTTGCTTGCTTTGTTTGTTAGTTTGTCACTTGTATCCTTGCTGTACTCACCTATTTGAGAGAGCCAAAATCATGCTATGATTTGTTAGAATTGCTCTATGTGCTTCACTTAAACTTTTTGAGCTATAGAATTGCTCTAGTGCTTCACTTATATCTTTTTGAGCACGGTGTGCTTGGAAATTTTTGTAGAAATACTCTCATGCTTCACTTAGATTAATTTTGAGAGTTGGTAAATTTTGAAGAAATTCTCTCATGCTTCACTTATACCTTTTTGAGAGATGAAATCTTTATGCTCATGTGCTTCACTTAAATTTGTTTGAGCTTGCCAAAAAGCAATGGCAATATATGAAACTAGTCCCAAAGTGATAGATATCCAAGGAGGATATAATAAAAACTTTCATGAAGATCATTGGACAAATTAAACTTGATTCCTTGTAATAGTTTTGAAACATGACGATAGTAATATGTGAGTTATGCTAGTGAGTAATTATGCTTAGTAGGAATATTGGTGTTAAGGTTTGTGATTTCCTATGCATGCACGAAAGTCAATAGTTATGCAATGAAGTTACATCCTACTTGTGGTGCATTATTCGGTGTTAGTTATGCTCAATGCTTGCCTATGTGAATTTTTGTTTCTTGGTTTGGTTGCTTCCCAATCTATTTTGCTAGCCTCCATTTGTACTAAGTAGAAATACAACTTGTGCATCCAAATTCCTTAAACCAAGTTTTGCCTTATGAGTCCACTATACTAACCTATATGTGGTATTTCCATGCCGTTCCAAGCAAATTTGTATGTGTCATCTCTAAATTTTCAAAATAAATTTTCTCTTTTGTGTGCTCGTACCGCTCATGAAACGGTGGGGAGTGTCCAATATTTTTCCATGCTAGATGTGTTATTCTCAAGATGAGTGTTTATTCACTTGTCATTGCATGAGAGTGTGGCGGTAATAGGGATGCCCATTCCCGAAATGAAAAAGAAAAAATATTTACTTTATGTTGTCAAATAATAAATTCCTTGGAAAGTGTTGGTATGGAAGGCAACCGTGGATACGGCCCGCCATGGAAAGTGAAAGTATGGTGGAAAAAGGAATAAACTTTATTTTCTGTTTAGGAACCGCCTATGATATATCTAGCATGGAAAGTATTGTGAGCTACTTTGTCGTTTTTGTTGACAGGAAAAGCATGCCACCCAAAATATTTTTCTCTATCAATTTAAAACTTTGAGCCCTCGCACCTCTACAAATCCCTAATTCCCTCTGTGAAGGGCCTATCTATTTACTTTATGCAATTTTTATTTTTACTTTGAGTCTCCATTTTCTCTTATAAGCACCAACTAGGGGGAACTATGATCATACTTGAGCATTGGGCATAGCTAATATTTGAGTGTGTTTCATGAATGTATCGATGATTGAGCATGATGGGCTAGGGATAACTTTCTTTAGTGTTGATATTTTGAAAGACATGGTTGCTTGTTTACATGCTTGAGTATTGAGGTCATTATATTAAATCTACATTATTGCTTTCAATCATTTACAAGTCCAAATGTCCATGCTATACAAAAGAAAAGAATATGATGAACATGTTAGGCAGCATTCCACATCAAAAATTCAGTTTTTATCATTTACCTACTCGAGGACGAGTAGGAATTAAGCTTGGGGATGCTGATACGTCTCCAACGTATCTCTAATTTTTGCTTGTTCCATGCTGTTATATTATCATTCTTGGATGTTTTACAATCATTTTATAACTACTTTATATCATTTTTTGGGACTCCTCTATTGACATAGTGCCAAACTGCCAGTTGCTGTTTTTGTTTGTTTTTTACTTCGCAGAAAATCAATACCAAACGGAGTCCAATGGCGACGAAACGTTTTGGAGATTTTTTTCTGGACCAGAAGACACCCAGTGGGCCAAAGAAGTCCCGAGGGAGTGGGCCGAGGAGACCACAACCCACCAGGGCACGCCAGGGGGGCCCCGGCGTGCCCTGATGGGTTGTGACCTCCTCGGGGCCCCTCTCCACCGCCTTTGATGCCTATAAATTCCCAAATATTCCAAAAACCCTAGGGTAGTCGACGAAAAACAATTCCAGCCGCCGCAAGTTCCAGAATCTCGAGATCCAATCTAAACTCCATCACGGAGGGGTTCATCTTCCTCATAGGTGCCTCTCCGATGATGCGTGAGTAGTCCACCATAGACCTACGGGTCCGTAGGTAGTAGCTAGATGGCTTCCTCTCTCACTCTCTCTTATGATTCTCAATACAATGGTCTCTTGGAGATCTATTTGATGTAAACTTTTGCGGTGTGTTTGTTGGGATCCGATGAATTTTGAGTTCATGATCAGTTTCTATCCATGAATATTATTTGAGTCTTCTTTGATCTCTTATATGCATGATTACTTATAGCCTCGTATTTCTTCTTCGAATCTTTGGTTTAGTTAGGCCGACTAGATCGATTTTTCTTGCCATGGGAAGAGGTGCTTTGTGATGGGTTCGATCTTGCGGTGTTCTTTCCAGTGACAGAGGGGCAGCAAGACACACATGTATCGTTGCTATTAAGGATAACAAGATGGGGTCTATTCCTACATGAATAGATCTTGTCTACATCATGTCATCGTTCTTATTGCATTACTCCATTTTTCCATGAACTTAATACACTAGATGCATGCTGGATAGCGGTCGATGTGTGGAGTAATAGAGGTAGATGCAGGCAGGAGTCGGTCTACCTATCTTGGACTTGATGCCTATATAATGATCATCGCCTTGGATATCGTCATGACTATTCGATTTTCTATCAATTGCCCAACAATAATTTGTTCACCCACCATGCGATATACTCATGAGAGAAGCCACTAGTGAAACCTACGGCCCCCGGGTCTACTTTTCCAACATATTCCTTTCCGATCTATCTTTTTGCAATCTTTGTTTTCAGATCTACAAAACCAAAAACCCAAAAATATATTGCTGCATATTTTATTTGCCCTTTTTATTTTGTGCTCTTGAGAGATCTATCTCTCCTATCTATCATTACCTAATATATCTTTTTACCGTAGAGAGATTGACAACCTCTCTTTCGCGTCGGATTGCAAGTATTTGTTGTTTGTGTGCAGGTGCTACTTATTGGGTGGTGGTGATCCTCCTAATGGTTCGATAACCTTGGTTTCATAACTAAGGGAAATACTTACCGTTGTTGTGCTACATCATCCCTTCCTCTTTGGGGAAATACGAACGCAGTCTCAAGCCACGAAAAAGGGCTGGAGAAAGATGAGATATGCGCGCTCGGAGCGAGAAAGGTTGGAGAAAGAAAATCTAGGGAGCGTGGAAGGACTAAGAAGGCGTTTTACCCTTTTATGGAAGGGCGTAACACTAAGCATCCCCTTACTGCGCCGTGAGCTACGCCAGTTCCCGAAGCGACCACCCCGTTATGCGCGCGTGGGATAGCCCAAATCATTGATCATATCCCGTAAAAAATGGAGCACGATCTTCATGTCGATTGAACTTGCCAATAAAAAGGCGGCCTCAAACCGCGAATCAAGTTTTTGTAACTGGTTGAAATGGCCACGACCCGTCTGAGCCTTTTGTCAAGAAAGTTGTCAGGAAGGGTACTATTCACACTCGGGCGTTTGGCCTTCAAGGCTAAGCAAGGTATGTTCGGACAGAGAGGTGTCATCGGTGGCCGAGCTAAGGATTGGCGAAGCATGAAAGGAAGAAAAGAACTCGCCCCGCAAGCCGAACACTCTAGACGTGCGGAACAGCTAGTGTCCTAAAGACCGGCATTGGAGGCTAGTTCGGGGGCTACTGAGGGAGCCCGGGATTAAGGGGTCCTCGGGCCGCTGACTTGTCTCTTATAGTCCGGCCCGATGGGCCGCCTTATGGCATCTTTGGGAAGGCTGGACTGCGAAATGACCCTAGGTTTATGGGGAATATTCCGAAGACTTGGTGTGTCCTCCAAGAAAGGATGGGCGTATCTATGCCCGGATGGAAACCGACCATTTGTAACCCTAGGGACCCCTGGTGTCTATATAAACCAGGGGTCTTAGTTCGTAGAGGGACAACTCAATTTATTAGGGTTTAGCTCGTGTGATCTCGAGGTAGATCTACTCTGTAAACCTTCATACTCAGCAATATAATCAAGCAGGACGTAGGGTTTTACCTCTTCACGAGGACCCGAACCTGGGTAAACATCGTCTCCTTCGTCCATTGTTACCATCGTTCCTAGATTCACAGTTCGGGACCCCCTACCCGAGATCCACCGGTTTTGACACCGACAGGAGGCATAGGCAAGTCGGCTGGCACCCGTGTGGAGCGGAGGAGGTCCGACTAGGCGTGGACGGCGGAGTGGGTGCAGCGGCGACGGCAATATCAGCCTACGTAGATACACAACATGGGCAGAGGGACGGAGAGGGACGAACGGGGTGAGAAAAGTAGGGCTCTGGGTGGAGTTTTTATGTGGGTCGGGGGGTGTTAGAGTCCGACGTGCCCGCTGTCCCAACTCCCACAAAGCTCCTCCATGTTTTCTATCGATTTACGGTAATTCGTACATGTGGAATTGAAAGAAATGTTGGATCTTGACTGATAATAGAGTAACCAGAGGAATAGGCGCACTTTGTTGCGCCCGATGATGGTTGTGATGATATATCACATATACTAGTGCATAAACAAATGTATCTTGCATATTCTTTATTTTTGGTGATATTTATGCTTGTGCTTTAAAAATGAGTATTGGTCTTTTGCCTAAGGTTCATATTTTAGCGGTGCCAAACTAAATTTGCTCAAATAATGGTGGCTTTGGCCATAGCGTTCCTCTTGTGAGGAGGTTGGAGCTCATTTGGTTCTTGTTTGTGTGTGTGTGTGTGATTCTTGTTTGTGTGTTTTGGAACTATAAATCACCGTGTGCTAATATGCCCATATGGTCATTGCATTCATCATTTGATTTTATTTTTGTTCCAGCAAATAGGAGTGCATAAGATCACTTTACTCCAATGTAACTAGGTTTCATCCCAAGCCTATCTTCCTAAGTCGTGATCTTCATCCTTGCACGAGTTCCTTTTGAGCATATCATATACTCCCTTCGTTCTTAAATATAAATCTTTTTAGAGATTTTAATATAAACTACATACAAAGAAAATAAATAGATCTACACTTTAAAATACATCATATACATTCGTATGTAGCCTATATTGAAAATCAGCCCCTCCTCGCCAGGTGCTCTTGATCGGTTGGGAAAGCTCTGGGTTATGTCATGATTGTTTAGAAATGAAAGTAAAGAATGAAGAGAGTTGAATGAAAGATGATCCATTAGTCTTTATTGATGATAGAAATGGGGTATTTATTGTTGGGGAACGTTGCATGGGAAACAAAAATTTTCCTACGCACACACAAGATCTATCCATGGTGATGAGCATCTACGAGAGGGAGAGTGAATCTACATACCCTTGTAGATCGCTAAGCGGAAGCGTTAAGAAACGCGGTTGATGTAGTCGAACGTCTCCGCGATCCAAATCGCAAGTCGTCCCTCGATCCAAGCACGATCCAGCGCCGAACGGACGGCACCTCCGCGTTCAACACACGTACGGCTTGATGACGATCTCCGCCTTCTTGATCCAGCAAGAGGGAGCGGAGAAGAAGAAGAGTTCCAGCAGCACGACGGCGTGGTGATGTTGGTGAGGAACTATTTCAGCAGGGCTTCGCCTAAGCACTACTGAAATTATGACGTAGGAGGAACTAGAGGTTGCCGGCACACGGCTTGGGGCAATCTAATGTGTCCCGTGTGCTAGCCCTGCCCCTCTATTTATATGTTGAGCCTTGGGGTCTAAACTTGGAGTAAAAGCCTCCTCCAGGTCGGTTTTGCCCGCACAAGGTCGGTTTGGCCCGCAGGGAAAGAATCCAACTCGGATCCCTGCAATACTGCGCACAAGCGGTAGTACCGCTTACGATAAGCGGTAGTACCGCCTGTAGCGGTAGTACCGCTTACGATAAGCGGTAGTACCGCCCGTAGCGGTAGTACCGCTTACGATAAGCGGTAGTACCGCCCGTAGCGGTAGTACCGCTTACGATAAGCGGTAGTACCGCCCGTAGCGGTAGTACCGCTTACGATAAGCGGTAGTACCGCCCCAGACGCCAGCAAAACTTCCTTTTGCACTTTCCAATACCTCGCGGGCTTTACCCCTTTGGCTCATATAAAGTGTTGCTGCACCCGAACACTTCGGTAAACATCCGGAACCCCTTCCGGTGAATTCCGGAACCCTTCCGGAAACCAAAACACTATTATCACATATATCAATCTTTACCTCTGGACTATTCCGGAGATCCTCGTCATATCCGGGATCTTATCCGGGACTCCGAACAACTTTCGGTCACCAACAAAATAACTCAACTATACTAATCGTCACCAAACGTTAAGTGTGTAGATCCTGCGGGTTCGAGAACTATGTAGACATGACCGAGACACCTCTACGGTCAATAACCAATACCGGGACCTGGATGCCCATATTGGCTCCTACATATTCTACGAAGATCTTTATCGTTTGAACCTCTATGTCAAGGATTCAGTTAATCCCGTATGCTGTTCCCTTTGTTCTTCGGTATGTTACTTGCCCGAGATTCGATCGTCGGTATCTCTATACCTAGTTCAATCTCGTTACCGGCAAGTCTCTTTACTCGTTCCGTAATACAAGATCTCGTGGCTAACACTTTAGTCACATTGCTTGCAAGGCTCATTGTGATGTTGTATTACCGAGTGGGCCCTGAGATACCTCTCCGTCACACGGAGTAACAAATCCCAGTCTTGATCCATGCCAACCCAACAGACACCCTCGGAGATACCTGTAGAGCACCTTTATAGTCACCCAGTTACGTTGCAACGTTTGATACACACAAGGTACTCCTCCGATGTCAGGGAGTTGCATGATCTCATGGTCATAGGAACAGATACTTGACATGCAGAAAACAATAGCAATAAACTGACATGATCATATGCTACGTTCGTAGTTTGGGTCTTGTCCATCACATCATTCTCCTAATGATGTGATCCCGTTATCAAATGACATCTCATGTCCATGGCTAGGAAACCTTCACCATCTTTTGATCAACGAGCTAGTCAACTAGAGGCTTACTAGGGACACAGTGTTGTCTATGTACCCACACATGTATTTGAGTTTCCAATCAATACAATTATAGCATGGATAATAAACGATTATCATGAACAAGGAAATATGATAATAACTAATTTATTATTGCCTCTAGGGCATATTTCCAACATTTATACCCAGGCGGAAGTACATATGTTGCTTGGGAGTCAAGTAAACTTAGAGTTACTTAAGATCCAAGTTATAACATAGTTGCCTTGAGAGCCAAGGAAGTACATGGTTGCTTGGGAACCAAGCAACCATGTACTTCCTTGGCTCTCAAGGCAACTATGTTATAACTTGGATCTTAAGTAACTCTAAGCAACCTATCTAACAATTAACTTAATCCTAATTAGCTTAACTAATAAGCAACTAATCTATTCTTAACACTCCCCCTAGTACAACGCCTCTTCTTGGGTATATGCATCATCTTGACAAATTCTTTGAAAAATCTTGAAAGTTTCCTCACAAAACCTTGTGGGAAAAAATATGAGGAGAATAGTGCAGATATGTTGCTAAAACTCCTTTAAACCCACTGGGAAAAAATAAGGAGGAAATGATGCAACATATAATGATTATTATTATTGTCTCTTGATAACTCATATGAGAAAAACATTTGAAGAAGTAGAAAACTCATTGGTGAGTTTAGAGAACAATAAATATGCTTTGTATACTTTCCTTTAGAAAACCCAATGCGGTAAAAACTTGGAAGTATTGCATATGATTTTGAAAATATATTGCCTCGTTAAAAACCATTATGAAAAACTTTGGGAGAAAACTCATAAGGAAAATAGTGCAATCTGACATGCCATTGAAAACTCCTTTAAAACCCAATGGGAAAAATATAAGGAGAAAATGATATGGCATATACAGACACTTGTGTTTATACTGTCTCATTAAAAACCTTTTATGAGAAACCATTAGGGAAAACTCATCAAGGGAAAAAGAGTACAATATATGCAATCTGATGATTGTTAACACGTTATAGTTTGGGAGATTACTCCCCCTGAACTTTGCAAATCTGGAGGATGTGTCATACCAAGTCCATTGCCATTATCATGACATTGTGAATAATCTGTTGGATTTTCAAAGTATTTTTTTTTTGCAAATTGTTTCCTCACTTTTCTATAATTCATGAGGATAAGTAATTTTCGAGCAATGTGCTTTATGATATTGCTCTTCATACAACCTGTAGGTACTGAGTAACACAAGTGAAAGCATCTTGATAAATCAAGTTATGTGATTGTGATGAATCTCAACCACGTGATTTTGAGTGTGGTTAATCATTCTACTGATCCATGCATCTTTTGCAATGCTTTTATATAAAGCAACCATGTCAGAATGATGAGTGGAAATAGCCATTAAAATCTATTTAGATGACTTCCATGAGAAGACTATTCTAGTAAATTCAGTCATTTATATGGCATTGTTGGGATCAAATAAAGAGCCAATATCATTACATCATATCCTGGTCATATCTTGTATTTCTGGATGAAAATATCCAAGATTTATTGAAAGCTTCAGATATAAGATGATATTCCTTATATCAACCATATACCTTTTGTTGGGGGTTGCACTCTGAATAAAGATAGCAAATATAGTGTCAGGCCTGACATAGTTTGCAATTATATGAGTGCTTTGACATTACACTACTACAGAATGGTCCAAAGACGACACATCAATCAGAGACCCTTCGACGAAACTGTGTGCGATCCACCAATCGCAAACGGTATTGTTCAAGCTCCGTCGCAAATGGCACGAACTATGTGCGATGGTGGATCCATCAAATACGATTCAGAAAATAGTTGTGTGTGTGATCCACGACAGACAGTTTATTCTTATGAACTATTTGGGATTAGCTAAGATAACAGAAACAATTAACAAAACTTCGTACGTGTGTGAAGTACGGCACACAGTTCACTCGGATAAACTGTTTGCGATGATCCAGCAGAACACAAACGGGTTAGCGTAAGAAGGTGTGTGTGATACGCAGCAATCGGTTCATTCATCAGAATTGTGTGGGAAGACAAATAATAACCGAAATGATTCATCCGGACAAGTTGTGTGTGTTGTGGGCAGACGGTTGTTGCCAAACAATTGTCAGCAATTGATGAAAACATTACCGACGGTACGTATGGAAGTGTCGTTTGCCCGTATTAATATCGCAGACGTTTTATTATTATTACCAGTCTGACTGCACATCACCTCTTCTTCCTCTCTCACGTCTTGTCACCGCGTTTTCGTCCGAGGATTCCAGTGCACGCTTCGGCACCGCACCGGCGTTTCTTTTGGCCACGTTCCTACACGGAACCGCGCATGTTCCCGCGCAAGCTTCCCCATCAGTTTCCCGCCAGAAGCGAATGAGCATAAGAGCCTGCGCGTGTCACACGCGGATGCACACCTAGTGCAGCCTAGCCCATCTATGAAGCATGCCAACCCGACCAAGCGCCGCCTCTGCCATCAACCTCCTCGACGACGAAAACGATCCGATGCAGGCGCAACGGCCTGTCGAGGCCGATGGCGTGTCCGGCGACGCACCGGACAACGTTGTGCTGCGCGTCATCGCAAGGGTTGAGCAGACCCTTGGCACAGGGCGCGGCAGCGCCGCCAAGCAACATAGCCGCCTCACCGCCGAGAGGCTGCAGCGTGTCGCACAAGAAGATCATCGGTGGTGCTCCGTAGAGCAAAACATGCGCGTCTGCGCCGAGAGGGCAAGGCGCGCCGCACAGCAAGACCAATGGAGGGCCGCAGAGCGAGAGGCGCGGCGCGCGACAGAGCAAGAGCGGTTCCATCCCCGCTTGCCTGCTATCCCACCCGACATGACGTTGCAGCTATGTCCAAGGCACGTGAGTAGCCCTATTTCTCGCCAGGAATGGGCAGCGGCCGTCTGCACCGTACTTGCACCAGAGCCCGGCCGCACCGTCCTTGCACCGGACGCCGGCCGCGCCGTTCGCATGGGTCGCGCCGTTCGCCTTGTCCGCGGCCCCCTCGATGCTAACGGGCTCGTTGGTAGGCTCGAGCGCCTCCTTGGCCCAGGTGTCCAGCGGGGAGCAGTAGAAGAAAATGGTTGTCGCATCCTCGAGATGGTAATCTCCGACGAAATAACCAGCTTAGAGCTCGAGATCGCGCTACAGTTGTACCGCGAGCATGTAAACCGCATGGACGAACGCCTGACCGAGTTCAGGCACAGCCAAGAGCTTCCGTAGGTTAGGGTATAGTCATGGATGCGTTTTATTTTGTTGAATCCTTTAGATGTCGATCCCAATTTCTGGACAACAATCACAATATTGATATGTTTCGATGTATGAATGATTTATGTTCTATTGTTATGTTTCAATATGTGTAAAAGGCTAACAGTTAGAGCCAGAAAATCAGTATGAAAACAGATAGAAATGTGAAACTAATAATATATATTAATTGTTGAATAGCTCATTGAAGATATGATACATATACATCATATATCATCACATATACGTGATAATAGTACTTAACTAATATGTACAATGAATAAAAACTAAACTAATAATAACCCCTCCTGGAGCGGGGAGCAGTAAAATGGCAGCCTCTCGCCAGCGGCTCCCTGGTGCGCGGTGGCTTCAACACGGAGGGAGTTCGCCGCCTCCTCCGCCTCGCAGCGCTCGACGTGCCGATCAGCCTCTTGCTGGCGGAGGCGTGCAACCATACAGGACAGTTCAGTGGGCGCCCACTAGAGCTCTTTGGCGGTGGCACGCTCGAGCTTATCGGCCCACGCCCATGCACCGGTGAGACGCCTAGCGCCTTTGGCTTTCCTTGCGTGGTACATGCCATCTTCGTACACCTCCACCGCTCGTCGACTCGCCCGCCGCCAAAGCTCCAGCTCCTCATTTTCCCTTGCGGCACTAAGGGCATTCCAGGCCGCGAGGTTCCTGGCGCGCTCCTCAGCCCGCTCCTTCTTGAACGCCACCTCCCTGGCTCTATCAGTCGGCGGCAGCACCTTCCACGAAGCCAGATCATACTGGCCCCAAACCAATCTTCAGTTGGGGGGTCTGGCGTGACCTCGTCTGGGGGCGCGAAGGGGTCCTCCTCGTCGTTGCATTTCGCCATGTCCTCGCGGGATGGCGCCTCCTCCTTTGCTTGTGCACAGACCGGCCACGCCATGGCAGAGTTTTGTGCGAGGGGTGGGATAGGGAGATGAGAGAATGCAGGCGGGATGACATCTTGAGGGGCAGCATTTATAGGCGGCTGGAATCTTGATCGACGCCAGCAGTGATTGCACACGATTTCCTAGTCAACAGCCGTGTGTGAATTAACATCACCGACGGTTCCCAATGCATGACCGTGTGCGATTAATAGCCCGCGAAAATTGGCTTCCAAAACGCGAAACACGGCGCCAATCATGTACGACCCGTTTGTTTTGCCAAATATTTACACTTTCTATCCAAATGTAATGCATGCGTGCCATTTGTGTTACGGAAGCAAGTCCGAGAGCAGTAACCACGACATCTTGGCCCCATGGCGGGAAATCATGCATATTTTCATGTACTTCAGAATTCAAAGCATTTTTTCATATATTTTTTTGAATTTACAACCTAGATTCTCAATGCTTTTGTGTCCAAACCGTCACTCAAGAAGTTTGGAACTCCTTCAAATTTATTGCAAGCGGCATATATAGGGAAGCAAGTAGTACATAAATATGATTTTCCAGCGGTTTTTGCTTCATCTAGCTTGTTCATGTGTTTCGGTTTTGAACTATGGCCATTAAATTTCTATAAACTAACTAAATGTATAAAAATGCCAATAGAACGCCCTTTTAAAAAAAAATAGGATGTCGGTAATATTCGTGCATTGTATTGATGAAAAAAACTAGGTCGAATGACAAAGCGATTGGAGGTTCGTCATCACACATGGCCCCATGTTCCCTCTCGGAACCACGCGCCTTCGTGTGATGCTCCGGTTTGTGAGAGGCTCTTGTGTCTAAAGCTGGGGATTTCTTAGGCGAGTAGAGTCACATCTCCGTCCCCATCACCGCCCTCCCTTCCTCGTCCCCGTCTACGTACCCGTGCGCGGGGATAAAAAGTTCCCCATCGACATCCCCACCTAGTTCTTTATCACAGTGGGGAAACTCACACATGCATTTAAGAACAACCTTCGCGTATTTCAGTAGAAAAATAGTATTTCAATGCAATAAACAATATGTTGTGCCTAGGTTTTGGATTTCTTAGGGAATTTTGGGCCAAAGGGATGGGATGTGTGTAAATTTGGGTGACTGAGGCCACAAATTACGTGGGGGCTACTAATTTCAAAGCCCGCATGTAAGTACTTCTATTCATGGGTAAGGCTGGTGATGCTATCCCATCCTCATCCCCGTCCTTCACGCTCGGTAAGGTATTCGACCCACCAACTTCCAGATGGGCATTCCAGCTGGCACCCGTGCCCTAATAGATCAATTACCCATGGGGATGCGGGTAACAGTTAACCATGCATTGCCAGCTTGACATGTGTCAAAGCTTATCTCGAACAAGTCGTTACTTTGATCATGACATCTTGGCCCCATGTCGGGAAATCTTGCATATTTTCATACTTCCGCGCAGTTTTCATTTTTTGACTTTAAAAAACTAGATTCCCAATGCTTTTGTGTCAAAACCGTCACTCAAGATGTTTGGAACTCTTGCACGTGGCATATATACGGAAGCAAGTAGTACATAAATATGATTTTCCAGCTTTTTTGCTTCATCTTGCTTGTTCATGTGTTTCAGTTTTGAACTATGGCCATTAAATTTCTGGAAACTAACTTCATGTGTAAAAATGTCAATTGAACCCCGAATATTTCCTAATTTTAGGATGATGGTCGTATTCGTACATTGTAACGATGAAAACAAACTAGGCCGAATGAGGCAGCGATCTGGTTCGTCATCACACAACGCCCCAACGTTTCCTGTCAAAACTATACGAGCATGCGTGTGATGCTCCGGTTTGTGAGAGGCATGTGTCAAAGCTTATCTCGAACAAGCTGTTACTTTGACCACGACATATTGGCCCCATGGCGGAAAATCATGCTAATTTTCGTGTACTTCATAGCATTTTTATTTATTTATTTTATTTTAAAAACCTAGATTATTCTCAATGCTTGTGTCCTAACCGTTACTCAAGATGTCTGGAACTCCTTTCAATTTATAGCATGTGGCATATAGACGGAAGCACTAGTACATATACAAATATGATTTTTTCCTGCAGTTTTTGCTTCATCTTGCACATGTCCATGTGTTTTAGTTTTGAATTATGGCCACTAGATATCTAGAAACTAACTTCATGTATAAAATGCTCATTGAACCCCGAAAATGTCCAAATTTCAGGATGACGGACGTATTCGTGCATTGTAACGAATTAAAAAAAAGCTAGGCCAAATGAGACAACGACTAGCGGTTCATCAACAAACAAGGCTCTCATGTTCCCTCTCGGAACCACGGCCCTTTGTGTGATGCTCCGTTTTGTGAGAGGCATGTGTCAAAGCTTATCTCGAACAAGCCGTTATTTTGATCACGATATCTTGGCCCCATGTGGGGAAATCATGCAGATTATTATCATGTACTTCAGAGCATTTTTTTATTTTTTTGAATTTTAAAACCTAGATTCCCAATGTGTGCACGTGTGTCCAAATCGTTACCCAAGATGTTTGCAACTCCTTAAAATTTATTGCAAGCGGCATATATAGGGAAGCAAGTAGTACATAAATGTGATTTTTCCAGCAGTTTTTGCTTCATCTTGCATGTTCGTGTGTTACACTTTTGAATTATGGCCGTAAAATTTGTGCAAACTAACTTAATGTATAAAATGTCAATTTAACCCCGAATATTTCCTAATTTTAGGATGTCGTTAGTGGATTTTGACGGTAGGGATCATTTTCTTACAAATAAAATAATATCCATTGCCGCTGTACCCCAAAATAGTTTTACAATTCAATACAAAAAGTGAACTACGTACACACGGTTTCATACAGGAACCGTTTGCGATGAAAATTCACGGATCTATTTATGTCTTACGAGGGAAGCTTCGTCGGCTTCGTCTAGCTCGGATTCCGTTCACCCTCGATCCTCATTCCCCAACAAACCCTCTCTACAAAGAATGACACCGTGTGAACACTTCGTAAGGGTGGGTACGACCGCCCCCTCGGCCCCGAGTGCTCCCGCCTCTGCCAGGAATGCGGCCGCCTCGGCCGAGAACGCAGCCGCATCCGCCTTAAGCGCGGCTGCATCCGTCGAAAGGGCCTCTGCGGCGGCCGACAGGGCCTCTACGGCGGCCGAAATGGCATCTGTAGCCACGGAGACGGCAGCTGCAGCTGCTACGACGGCGTGTGCAAACACCAAGAGCACTCGAGCAGCTGTAGGACCAAAAGTATGTCTAGAGGGGGGGATTAGACTACTTGACCAAATAAAAATCTAGCTTTTTCCCAATTTTTAGCGTTGGCAGATTTTAGCATTCATAGCAAGTCAAGTACACCCTACACATGCATGTCTAAGAGTATAGCGGCGGAAAGTAACAACAAGCATGAGTAATAAAGGAAGGGTAGGAGAATCAAACGCAATTTGTAGACACGATGATTTTTCCCGTGGTTTTGATAGGTGGTGCTATCGTACGTCCATGTTTATGGAGTCTTCAACCCATGGAGGGTAACGGTCGCGAGAGTCCACGGAGGGCTCCACCCATAAGGGTCCACGAAGTAGCAACCTTGACTATTCCATAACGGCTTCCATCCACGAAGGACTAGCCTCACTATGGGTAGATCTTCATGAAGTAGGCGATCTCCTTGCCCTTACAAACTTCTTGGTTCAACTCCACAACACAAAGTAGGAGGCTCCCAAGCGACACCTAGCCAATCTAGGAGGCACCACCCTCCAAAAGTTAATAGGCTCGGCAATGTCGATGAACTCCTTGCTCTTGTGCTTCAAGATGATAGACTCCTCAACACACAATCACTCTCTCACAGATTTGGCTTGGTGGAAGAGATGGGATTGGTGGAAAGCAACTTGGGGAGGCTAGAGATCAAGATTCATATGGTTGGAATGGAATGGCATGATCTCAACACATGAGTAGGTGGCTCTCTCTCAGAAAACTGGATGGGGCAAGTATGGAATAGTTCTGAGTGCTTCTCTATCGAGTAGGTGGTGGTGAAGGGGTATATATAGGCATCTCCAAAAATCCAACCGTTACACCTAAAGTGACCAACTTGGTGACACCGATGTGTGAATCTCGGTGGTACCGAAGTGACCAAAAGGTGGCAACTTTTGAATCTCGGTGAGACCGATATATAAAACTCGGTTGCACCGATAAGGTAACCAACGGTCAGATTGCCCAATCTCGGTGACGCCGATTCCACAAACTCGGTCGGACCGATTTTGTGTTATTGGGTAACAGAAAGTTGGCAAGCTGAACTCGGTGGCACCGAAGCAGAATCGGTTGCACCGAAAAGCTAGGGTTTGACTTAGGTCTGTCTGAGTATGGGAATCGGTGGCACCGAGTGGAAAGTGTTGGTTGCACCGATTTTGGATATTTGACTTTGGACAGACTTTTGTGGAAGAGCTTGTGGGTGTTTTTGGTGACTATCACTTGTGCACGTATGAGCATTTTGTTCACCAACAATACCTTACCCCCTTTTAATAGTATTGGCTTTCCTATGGACTCAAAGTGATTTCTCACAAAGTAAAATGTAGAGTCCTCTTGCTTGAAGCTTTGCCAATCCATTTCCTTGCATCTTGGGGTAATTCCACAATCTCGACAATCCTTTTGCCAATCCTATCATTGAACTTTTCCTAAAATATGCTTAGTGGAAACATTAGTTCAATGACATATATGTTGTTATTAATTACCAAAACCACCAAGGGAGCAAATGTGCTTTCAGCAGCGTGTCGTGCCGCGGAGGCCGCCCTGGCCCGGGTGAAGGCCATCCAGGCCTATATCATCGAGAACGCCCACGCCAAGATACTCCAAGCTTCGCCGGAATCTAGCATGCACCACACATCCGAAGAGGCGGCTGTTGCGGATGCCGAGATGCATGCCGACGATGCGGCGGCGGAGGCCATGGAGCCCCTTCCGCACGAGATCTCCGAGCGAGAGCTGGAGATGCGGGAGCCGTCCGAGAGCGCCGAGTGCTGGGAGGAGTTGCGTGTGGCTCAGGAGGAGGTCGAGAAGCGCCTTTCCATCGAGGAATCGGTGGTGGAGTACCAACGCGAGCTATGGCGGCACCACTATTACGAGTACTACGAAGATGAGGGCGACGCCGATGATGAGGACAACGTCGAGGATGAGCACATCGCTGCGGTTGAAGTCAGCCTGGGGGATGCGGAGTCCAGCACCGGCGGAATGTCGCTCGGACAAGTCGTCGACATCTCATCGAACAACGGCGAGGCATAGGGCGGCTGCTCGTCGGCGTCTTTGTTAAAATTATTCGTATTACTAATAGCCTTTGTTCAGAGAGCCGGTTGATACGTCTCCAACGTATCTATAATTTTTGCTTGTTCCATGTTGTTATATTATCATTCTTGGATGTTTTACAATCATTTTATAACAACTTTATATCATTTTTTGGGACTAACCTATTGACATAGTGCCAAAGTGCCAGTTGCTGTTTTTGCTTGTTTTTTATTTCGCAGAAAATCAATACCAAACGGAGTCTGATCGCGACGAAACTTTTTGGAGATTTTTTCTGTACCAGAAGACACCCAGTGGGCCAAAGAAGAGCTAGGAAGGTGCGCTGTGGAGAGCACAACCCACCAGGGTGCGCCAGGGGGCCCCCGGCGCGCCCTAATGGGTTGTGCCCTCCATAGGGCCCCTCTCCACCACCTCTGATGCCTATAAATTCCCAAATATTCCAAAAACCCTAGGGGAGTCGACGAAACACAATTCCAGCCGCCGCAAGTTCCAGAACCTCGAGATCCAATCTAAACACCATCACGGACGGGTTCATCTTCCTCATAGGTGCCTCTCCGATGATGCGTGAGTAGTCCACCATAGACCTACGGGTCCGTAGGCAGTAGCTAGATGGCTTCTTCTCTCTCTCTTATGATTCTCAATACAATGGTCTCTTGGAGATCTATTTGATGTAAACTTTTGTGGTGTGTTTATTGGGATCCGATGAATTTTGAGTTCATGATCAGCTTCTATCCATGAATATTATTTGAGTCTTCTTTGATCTCTTATATGCATGATTGCTTATAGCATCGTATTTCTTCTTCGAATCTTTGGTTTAGTTAGGCCGACTAGATCGATTTCTCTTGCCGTGGGAAGAGGTGCTTTGTGATGGGTTCGATCTTGCGGTGTTCTTTCCCAGTGACAGAAGGGGCAGCAAGACACGCATGTTTCGTTGCTATTAAGGATAACAAGATGGGGTCTATTCCTACATGAATAGATCTTGTCTACATCATGTCATCGTTCTTATTGCATTACTCCGTTTTTCCATGAACTTAATACACTGGATGCATGCTGGATAGCGGTCGATGTGTGGAGTAATTGAGGTAGATGCAGGCAGGAGTCGGTCTACCTATCTTGGACGTGATGCCTATATAATGATCATCGCCTTGGATATCGTCATGACTATTCGATTTTCTATCAATTGCCCAACAGTAATTTGTTCACCCACCGTGCGCTATACTCATGAGAGAAGCCACTAGTGAACCCTACGGCCCCCGGGTCTACTTTTCCATCATATTGCTTTCCGATCTACGTTTTTTCAATCTTTGTTTTCAGATCTACAAAACCAAAAACCCAAAAATATATTGCTGCATATTTACTCTTTTTATTTGTGTTGTTGATAGATCTATCTCTCCTACCTATCACTACCTAATCTATCTTATTACCGTAGAGAGATTGACAACCTCTCTTTCGCATCGGGTTGCAAGTATTTGTTGTTTGTGTGCAGGTGCTGCTTATTGGGTGGTGGTGATCCTCCTACTGGTTCGATAACCTTGGTTTCATAACTGAGGGAAATACTTACCGTCGCTGTGCTGCATCATCCCTTCCTCTTTAGGGAAATACCGACGCAGTCTCAAGCCACGTCAAAGGAATTTCTGGCGCCGTTGCCGGGGAGGAAGCGGTCTCTTCTACGTGCCTATCGTAGGCGCCGAGGGGACACCACCATCATCTACCAGGTTCCTAATCACAAATCTCATCTCCTTGCAATTACATTATTTGCCATTTGCCTCTCGTTTTCCTCTCCCCCAGTTCACCAAATTTGTCGTTTTATTCGCCCTCTTTTCCGTTTGCCTTTTTGCTTGTTTGCTATCTTTGCTTGTGTTGCCATGTGCCTTCTATTTGCTTGCATCTTCGCTTGCTAAAAATCTATTGATATGGATCTTAATCCACTTGCTAATCTTTTTAAAAGACCAAATTATGATGAACCCATTGCTAGTGAGTTGAGTGAACTTGATTATCTCTATGAAGTTTTGTTTGAAAATCATGAATCTGAAAATTTTGATGAAGTGTTGAAAGAAGAAATTTATAAGGTGATTCATGATAGCTCCCTGATTGACAAGCATGATTGCAATGATGTTATTATAAATTATATTAATGTCAATTATGTTAATGATATGCAAAAGTACAAGCTTGGGGATGATAATTTTGTCATGACCACTTCTTATTGCAATGATCATGATTGGGGTGATAATGCTTCTTATGATCTTGAAAAATTATTTAAGCCTCATGTTGAATATGTTATTGATAATAATGTTTGCAATAGTATCGAAAATGGATTTGGGAGAGCATCAACTTTAGGTAAAAAGAATCCCACATATTTGGAGAGTGTTCAATCTTATGAATTTTTTGATAAAAGTGGGTTTGGAGAGGTCATACCTTTAGTTGATGATAATCCCACTATTTTGAAAGATGATAAAAACTTTATGCATGTTGATCATAAAGAGAGTATTGTTTATGATAGCTATATTGTTGAATTCCTTCATGATGCTACTGAAATTTATTATGAGGGAGGAGCATATGCTTGTAGGAATTGCAATAATATTAAGTTTCCTCCCAATGTGTTCAAAGTTTTGAAGTTATGCTTGTTTTGCCTTCCTATGCTAGTTGATTCTTGTTCCCATAAATTATTTGCTCACAAAATCCCTATGCATAGGAAGTGGGTTAGACTTAAATGTGCTTGTCATGAGATTCATGATGCTCTCTTGCATATTTCAATTACTACTTCTTATGTGAGCATCATTGAAATCGTTATGCCTAGCTAGGGGCGTAAAATGATAGCGCTTGTTGGGAGGCAACCCAATGAATAAATAAATTTTTGCTTTTTTCCTTTCTGTTTTTGAGTGTTGACACAATTATTCCTCTGTTATGATTGTGTTTTTATGGTTTATTTAGTGTTTGTGCCAAGTAAAGCCTTTAGGAAGATTCATAGGATGAGTAGAAGTGATGCTGAATCTAAAACAGAAACTTTGCGTCCAGTATATGAATTTTAGTTTTTTGATGGAACGTGATCTTGAGCTTAAATTTGAACACCGTGTTGCTATACAAATTCCTTATGTTGTCCTAATATTTCAGAATTTTTAGAGTTACATAAGTATGGTTAGAGTATAGATTACTACAGACTGTTCTGTTTAAGACAGATTCTGTTTTCGTTGCATTGTGTGCTTGTTTTGATGAATCTATGGTTTGTATTGGGGGGGTATAAGCCATGGTAAAGTTAAAATACAGTAGGTATAATGCAATAATAAAATATGAATGGGTTTTCAACAGTACCTAAAGTAGTGATTTGCTTTATTATACTAACGGATCTCACGAAGATTTTGTTGAGTTTTGTGTGATTGAAGTTTTCAAGTTTTGGGTGAGATTACGATGGATGAAGGAATAAGGAGTTATAAAATCCTAAGCTTGGGGATTCTACCGCACCCCCAAGATATATCCAAAGAGAAACAAGCAACTAAGCTTGGGGATGCCCCCGAGTGGCATCCCCTCTTTCTTCTAACGACCATCGGTATTTTACTTGGAGCTATATTTTTATTCGTCACATATCATGAGTTTTGCTTGGAGCGTCTTGTATCTTTGCTTGCTTTGTTTGTTGGTTTTTTATTTTGTATCCTTGCTGGACACACCTATTTGAGAAAGCCACAATCATGCTATGATTTGTTAGAATTGCTCTATGTGCTTCACTTAAACTGTTTGAGCTATAGAATTGCTCTAGTGCTTCACTTATATCTTTTTGAGCACGGTGTGCTTGGAAATTTTTGTAGAAATACTCTCATGCTTCACTTAGATTAATTTGAGAGTTAGTAAATTTTGAAGAAATCCTCTCATGCTTCACTTATACCTTTTTGAGAGATGAAATCTTTATGCTCATGTGCTTCACTTAAATTTGTTTGAGCTTGCCAAAAAGCAATGGCAATATATGAAACTAGTCCCAAAGTGATAGATATCCAAGGAGGATATAATAAAAACTTTCATGAAGATCATTGGACAAATTAAACTTGATTCCTTGTAATAGTTTTGAAACATGATGATAGTAATATGTGAGTCATGTTAGTGAGTAATTATGCTTAGTAGGAATATTGGTGTTAAGGTTTGTGATTCCCTATGCATGCACGAAAGTCAATAGTTATGCAATGAAGTTACATCCTACTTGTGATCCATTATTCGGTGTTAGTTATGTTCAATGCTCACTTATGTGAATTTTTGTTTCTTGGTTTGGTTGCTTCCCAATCTATTTGCTAGCCTCCATTTGTACTATGTAGAAATACTACTTGTGCATCCAAAATCCTTAAACCAAGTTTTGCCTTATGAGTCCACCATACCTACCTATATGCGGTATTTCCATGCCGTTCCAAGCAAATTTGTATGTGCCATCTCTAAATTTTCAAAATAAATTTTCTCTTTTGTGTGCCCGTACCGCTCATGAAACGGTGGGGAGTGTCCAATATTTTTCCATGCTAGATGTGTTATTCTCAAGATGAGTGTTTATTCACTTGTCATTGCACGAGAGTGCGGCGGTAATAGGGATGCCCATTCCCGAAATGAAAAAGAAAAAATATTTACTTTATGTTGTCAAATAATAAATTCCTTGGAAAGTGTTGGTATGGAAGGCAACCGTGGATACGGCCCGCCATGGAAAGTGAAAGTTTGGTGGAAAAAGGAATACACTTTATTTTCTGTTTGGGAACCGCCTATGATATATCTAGCATGGAAAGTATTGTGAACTACTTTGTCGTTTTCGTTGACAGGAAAAGCATGCCACCCAAAATATTTTTCTCTCTCAATTTAAACATTGAGCTCTGGCACCTCTACAAAACCCTACTTCCCTCTGCGAAGGGCCTATCTATGTACTTTATGCAATTTTTATTTTTACTTTGAGTCTCCATATTCTCTTATAAGCACCAACTTGGGGGCACTATGATCGTACTTGAGCATTGGGCATATCTAATATTTGAGTGTGTTTCATGAATGGATCAATGATTGAGCATGATGGGCTAGGGATAACTTTCTTTAGTGTTTATATTTTGAAAGACATGGTTGCTTGTTGACATGCTTGAGTATTGAAGTCATTATGTTAAAACTAGACTTTTGCTTTGAATCATTCTAAGTCCAAATGTCCATGCTATACAAAAGAAAGGAATGTGATGAACATGTTAGGCAGCATTTCACATCAAAAATTCTGTTTTTATCATTTACCTACTCGAGGACGAGTATGAATTAAGCTTGGGGATGCTGATACGTCTCCAACGTATCTATAAGTTTTGCTTGTTCCATGTTGTTATATTATCATTCTTGGATGTTTTACACTCATTTTATAACAACTTTATATCATTTTTTGGGACTAACCTATTGACATAGTGCCAAAGTGCCAGTTGCTGTTTTTTGCTTGTTTTTTACATCGCAGAAAATCAATACCAAACGGAGTCCAATCACGATGAAACTTTTTGGAGATTTTTTTCTGAACCAGAAGACACCCAGTGGGCCAAAGAAGAGCCAGGAAGGTTGGCTGTGGAGAGCACAACCCACCAGGGCGCGCCAGGGGGCCCTCGGCGCGCCCTGATGGGTTGTGCCCTCCACGGGGCCCCTCTCCACCGCCTCTGATGTCTATAAATTCCCAAATATTCCAAAAACCCTAGGGGAGTCGACGAAACACAATTCCAGCCGCCGCAAGTTCCAGAACCTCGAGATCCAATCTAAACACCATCACGGACAGGTTCATCTTCCTCATAGGTGCCTCTCTGATGATGCGTGAGTAGTCCACCATAGACCTACGGGTCCGTAGGCAGTAGCTAGACGGCTTCTTCTCTCTCTCTCTTATGATTCTCAATACAATGGTCTCTTGGAGATCTATTTGATGTAAACTTTTGCGGTGTGTTTGTTGGGATACGATGAATTTTGAGTTCATGATCAGTTTCTATCCATGAATATTATTTGAGTCTTCTTTGATCTCTTATATGCATGATTGCTTATAGCATCGTATTTCTTCTTCGAATCTTTGGTTTAGTTAGGCCGACTAGATCGATTTTTCTTACCATGGGAAGAGGTGCTTTGTGATGGGTTCGATCTTGCGGTGTTCTTTCCCAGTGACAGAAGGGGCAGCAAGACACGCATGTATTGTTGCTATTAAGGATAACAAGATGGGGTCTATTCCTACATGAATAGATCTTCTCTACATCATGTCATCGTTCTTATTGCATTACTCCGTTTTTCCATGAACTTAATACACTAGATGCATGCTGGATAGCGGTCGATGTGTGGAGTAATAGAGGTAGATGCAGGCAGGAGTCGGTCTACCTATCTTGGACGTGATGCCTATATAATGATCATTGCCTTGGATATCGTCATGACTATTCGATTTTCTATCAATTGCCCAACAGTAATTTGTTCACCCACCATGCGCTATACTCATGAGAGAAGCCACTAGTGAACCCTACTGCCCCCGGGTCTACTTTTCCATCATATTGCTTTCCGATCTACGTTTTTGCAATCTTTGTTTTCAGATCTACAAAACCAAAAACCCAAAAATATATTGCTGCATATTTACTCTTTTTATTTGTGTTCTTGAGAGATCTATCTCTCCTATCTATCACTACCTAATCTATCTTATTACCGTAGAGAGATTGACAACCTCTCTTTCGCGTCGGGTTGCAAGTATTTGTTGTTTGTGTGCAGGTGCTGCTTATTGGGTGGTGGTGATCCTCTTACTGGTTCGATAACCTTGGTTTCATAACTGAGGGAAATACTTACCGTCGATGTGCTGCATCATCCCTTCCTCTTTGGGGAAATACCGACGCAGTCTCAAGCCACGTCACCGGTCTTTTGTAAGAGCTATGTCTAGTTCAAGCAGCTTGATTATTTAGTGAGCTTGCTCGGTTTAGTAACTGTGAGCTATGTGTGTCCGCTAATTTGTATACCCAACTTAGCATTTGATGTTACATTATGCAATGATGTGGATGTGCACTATAACCAGGGAATACGTGGGGAGGTGCGAAATTTTGTATGTTGTGTATCATCGCACACGATAAAAGCAGAAACACCGTGTCTGATGAATCTTTGCACGCCAAGATTCCCTGCAACGAGCAAAAAAAATCGCCGACCGCCAAAATATCTACCTCCCCATCCCTTCCCCCCCCAAAGGGCCACATTTCCCCTGCAACCCCCACCCCACCCTCCCCCCCCCCCGCGGCGCCGCCCACATATCTCCCTCTAGCTTCCGACCGCCGCGGACACGCCATGGTCTCCTCGAGTGACCCCTCAAGCGGTATCTCCGACGGCGACGAATCTCTCACCAGCCAGGTATTCGTCTCTCTTCTCTATGGCTCAACTAGGATTAGGGTTTTGTTTTGGAATTGGGGATTTTAAAGCGGCAGGCCCATTTGCGCCATTTCTTTATCTTGTAGCTCCCTAGGACAATCACTTCCAAGGAATGGAGATGGGTAGCTGAAGACCTGCCTGTTCATGGTCAACATCAATTTTAATCCGTGAAGTTACGAGCTTTTCAATCTGTGTACAGTGGGAGGAAGTTTCTGGGATGTGCAAAGAAGGTAAGCCTAACTCTTGTTGTTAGAAATCATTTGTTATATTAGGTGTGATTCAGACACTTCCCGTGTGCTATTTGATTCTGGATGTGATTAAGACACTGTCATAGTTTTAACCTGAAGGCGTATTTACAGCAAGAAAACTATGTGCTACATGAGTTATCATTGCATGAAAATTTACAGCCAGTTAGTACACATGAAGAACTTCATTTCATTCAGCACGAGCAAGGTCTAATTATGCACAGAAACATGGCTAGCATCAACACTGTTCGAGCGTACACACACCTCGGTTGTCAGGTGGCTGAGCCACCTGAAACATGGCAATCTAAAATAAACAGATTCTCAGACTTACTGAAAAAACATGGTGCAAGACAGTAGTTTTTAACAGATTGGAATGTTTGACAGCATAATGTACGTAGCTGTCACTATTAATTTGATATCATTCAAACACTGCCGATGTGCATCCTGTACTACAAAGATTGTTGCATTTATATTTATCTACCTGGTAAAATTGGCATTTTGTTATTACACATGATAGAAACAGAGGAGGGATGAGTACCAGAGCATCCTACTACGAAGACTCTTCGAGCAGAACCATGGCATGGCCGATGAAGAACCATGTAATCCCGGTTCTGACCACATGTCTGAAGCAGACCTTGAAAAGCAACTTTCTAGTAAGGAAGTAGACACATTTGAGAAACGCAAGTACAAGCATGGCCAGCCATTCCTTGTTGGCGAATACTTTGACGAGTGCAGTTCCAGTTGTCGCAAGTTACATAAATATTGCATGGACATAATGTCGGAAGGAGAAGATACTAACATTCTGCAAGTGCACTACGATAGCTGGCATTTCTCTCACGATGCAGGTATCATCAGTGTGGAATTCGAGGACTTTCATTTCTTCTTCAACTTCGATGAGCTTGTTGGCACTCTTGTCAAATGCTTGATGTTGTAAGTACTTCACAAACTCTGTGATCAACTTCTCCATACAAGGCTGTAAATGACAAAAAAGCTAACTGTATTGTATTCCTCTCAGGGGATTGACGGTACAAAGATCGATAAGGGCGCATTGGCATTTCATATATCCTGATTTAGCAAATGGTGTTTTGTTACGATATAATGGCTCACGCAAGGCTTCCATTCATTATGTCGCCAAGATCTTGTTCAACTTACAAATAGGAGAATTCTTCATGTGGCCATACCATGAACGGTAAGTTAAATATACAACCACGCATACATTGATCGTCTTTCAGTTTTAGACATAGTTCGTACGTTCATGGTTTTCTTAAATTATAGAGGTCACTGGATCTTGGTGGTCACTGTTCCAAAACGCAACACAGTTTACTACATGGATTCTCTCAGAGAGTCAAATGTGCCTCAGGATCTGAGTGATCTTCAGGATTTCATGGATAGGTATTGAATTTTTTGATGTTAATGCATTGTGTTCATATCTGGTTCCAGAATTGAGTGTGTGAAAATTCATCTTCATTTTCAGTGTATTTTCAAAGAACATAACTTTAGGAGGGAATCGGTTCGACCGCCAACTACCTCTGCAGCACGTGATCATTTCTTCGGTAAGACAACGAAATCCGTTATTTTCAGAAAATGCTAGTCAGATGTTCAAGTTTCTAAGTAAACCTCTTTCTATTTCTCTCCATAGAAAAAAAGAAGAAACAACTTATACCGGTTAGGTTGTTCCTAACAGGGCAAATACATGACTAATATTGTACAAAAAAATTTAGTGTCCTCAGAAACAACAAGGTACCAGCCTATGTGGATACTACGTTTGTGCACACATGATGAACCTATGCAGACGTGTTGAATGTGGTCTCGATGCTGACAGGATAAAACCAGTAAGTTTGCTTCTTAATTACTATCTTCTACTCAACATGTATGTCACATTCTGATCTAAAAGTCCTGCAGTTGATCTTCGGATCGATGACCTCTTCACCGCTCGCCGCAGATGAATTGTTGTCTGTTAGGAAATTTATCAACACCTTCTTTGTAAAACACTATATCAAGCCCAATGATGACGTCGAAGATTTCCGAGTTCATATCCCTGGATAATAAGTACGCATTCATATAGTGTTATCAGCTAAACATATACACATGGATGCATTATTTTCCATGTGATCATGTCTCCGTATTTTGTACACTATGATTACATACTGCATATGTCGGTTTAACAGTTGTCGAATTTAGCTAGCATTTTCTCAATTGCATATTGTCGTGAATTATGATGAATCCTCTGCTTGTGGACACTATTCGTTGAATTGCATATTGTGGCGAATTATGATGAATGTTCTTCATGTGGACACTATTTGTCGATTGCATATTGTGGCGAATTTGCTATTTGCAGGGTAAATTAAATGCGATATTTTACAATAACCTGTCAATTTCAGCGCACACGGTTCAAGCAACTAAGCGTGTGCGGTCCAGAACGAAAAGCACACGCAACTCATAGCGCAACCGCCTGTGATCCACAGGAAAAGCACACGAGATATAATCTAAAACGTTGGTGATACATAAGTAATCGCAAACGGTTTGCAGCACTTGTACGTGTGCGTAGGAGCTCCTCAATGTTTGCGATAGCACCGTATCTCACACGTGAGCCAACAGGAAACCGTGCCCGATGCAGAGATGATCCCACACGTACTTTTCTCGGGAAACGTGTCCGATGATGCCATGCATGGCAGACGGTGTCCAGAGAAATCTCGTGTGCGATGATGAACATATCACACACAGTTTATACAATGGCCCGTGTGGATTAGGTAACGTTTTGCAAACGATAAAAGGTCAAACTTCGTTTGTTTTCCATGAGCAATTAGACACGTTTGACTCGTCTTGCACGTGTGTGATTGATCCCAAATCCCACACGTAAGCCCAAAATATTATGTGTGCGATATGTTCCTGCACCGCACACGATTATATTTGCGGATCATTTGCGTTCGTTGGTCACCATCACCGACGGGTTTTCCGTGTCGTGTGGGATGGACCCCCCCCCTATCGCCCACACATGCAAGGCGATGGTTTAGAACTATGTCGCGGAAAGGGGTTAAAAATCGTTTGTATAGCACGTCACTGCACCAGTGTTAGTGAGATATAGAACTTAAGGTCTTGATATCACTTCATTATCAGCCCTAGGTATGGATGGATTTGTACCCTATAAAGGGTAGTATGACCATAAATGTCTTTCGTTGGTATGATATATCCGCATTGAACTTCTCGTATATGTTTTGGATATATATAGACTGATATGTATTCTTGAGAGAATGCTCAAGTAGTAAACTTAAGCTAAATTTGGTTGAATCCAAATTTTCCGTCTTGAGATGAGTGTATGCATGTTTAAGTCTTGTAGAGACATTAATGACGAAATCATCAATATACACTGAGGTGATGTATGGAAATAAAATTTGTGTTTTCTTTATTAAAACACATAAACAATCATCTTTATTAGAGTTATTCTTTTGAAGAAGAAACTCATTTAGTCGGTAGTACCATATGATTCCCAACTATTTCGAGCCATAGAGTGACTTTCGAAGTTTTACACAAATATGTTGCGATTTATTTTGGATTCGGAATTGTAAGCCCTTCAGGGACTTCGTTATAAATTTACAAAACGAGTGACCCATATGAGTATGTAGTCACTGCATCCATTAACTGCATGGATAATATTATTTGTACCGCCAATGATATTTATTATCGAAACATAATTCCACTCATACCAAGAGGGCATGTTACATCATAATCGATGTCAGGTCTCTGCATGAACCCTTTTGCTACAAGCCTCACTTGCTCATCACCTCATTGACTTTGTCTATGAATGAGAAGTTTTTAGTATTCCATATGGGAGATACTTATGGGTAGTAGGTATTACTGTGGTAAATACCACTCTTTGCTGAGCGAGTGCTATTCTTCATTACTTGCTTCCTTTTATGTGAACCAATATGAGTGCAAGAGGCACTCTACCATGGATTTTGGTTCAGGGCCCAAAAAGGTTTTAGCAACTTTGAGAAGAAATATATGTCGACAAATGTAGTCTTTATTTTATATGATTCTGGTGGAATCGATGAAATTTGTGGAAATGTATTTATTCCTTTTAAATCCTTGTGATTTCCTACAACAATGGAGTCAAGGTGTTTCGATGTCCCGGCACCAAAACATTTGTGCACATTTATGTCGGGATTTGGATGACGAGCATCCGGTGAGGTGTCTTTTAACTTGATGTTGAATTACATTTACTGGTTGAGGATTTGATTTCCTCTATTTCCGAGGAAGCATATGCGAGATTATATCTCGTGTGGTCAGATTTCTCCTCCTATTGCTCTCATCTGGGGAGAAGAGTGGTTTATCACGTACCTCCACTCTTTCTGGCACTTTACTGCAGGAATATAAAATTTAGTGACACCTTTGTCATCAGTAAATATAGTGGGAGATTTGCAATGTGTTGCAAATATATGATTCTCTGGACAATTTGTTCAGATTCTTTGAGTACGTGGATATAAGGATTGAATGTCAATAACATTTCTCATTTATTTTTCGGCATTCTTTGTGGCACTTATCTTCCCCTAATGCCGAAAAATATCCTTATTGCTGATGCAATCAGCATACGGGCTATGAATAATTTTGATTGATGGATAAATTGTTATTCCTCACATAGATCCCTAATTTTCTGCGAGGGCCCATTGATGTATGCTGGAGTGGTGATATCAGTATGTAACTGAATTATCGCAGATAGGAAATACTTTGTTGATTTCCACGTAACTACTATAAGGGGAAAGTAGTATGCTATGCAGTTGATATGATTTATATCATACCTACAGTGTGTAATGCCGTATTTGTTTAGCAAGAGGCTAGTAAATTACAATTCTATAAGTTTGGTCATGTTATTAATTTCACTATCTTTGATAAGGTATTTAACTAAACCATTCTGGGTATATAAGGTATTATATATAATCAGACATTGCTCGTGAAATGAGTTCAACGAAGTTGTCCATTCAAATGGATTTATCCCTTGTTTAGGATAATTTGCTCTTACTTTGTTAAGTTGAGTAATTAATTTAGTAAGATCATTCATGGTTGTGTGTGACAAGAGACACACTTAAAATCATTTTATAAATGTTCCTATGTGTACCATGAAGTACCTAAATAATCCCACATGATGGTTAAGTAACCCACATATATCTTCTGAATGTGCTCAAGGAAGAATGAGTGGCTCATTTAGAATCTTAAGGTGAGAGTGCCTTAAAACTGATTTCCCCTATGGCACATGCGGTGCGCATAAAGTCTGATGATTTGGGATATTTTGCAACTTGTTAAGTTGTGACCAACAGAACTGACAATAATTTTCTAATCATCCCCAAACCAGGATGGCTAAGGCTATCAAGCCTAATATTTAATTTATTATTATTGATAAAATCATTGTGTATGCAACAATTTTGAGTATGAACTGAAACATACATTCAAATTTATCAAATATTCTATCCAAGGGATATGATATTGGACATTTTACTACATGTAGTAGTACAAGTATAGGCTAATAATATGTTGGCACTACAGGAATCATCTTATTTGCCGTCAGTCGCCCACTTTGCCGTCAGCATTCCCTCGGGGCGGACGGCAAACAGGTGATGTACCGTCCGCTGCTGACGGCAAAGAAAAACTCACGGCAAAATAGATGAACAGCGGACGGCAAAGAATAGCTAACGGCAAAATAACGGAAAAGCGGACGGCAAAGAAAAACTCACGGCAAAATAAATGAAAAGCGGACGGCAAAGAATGCACTAACGGTAAAATAAATGAAAAGCGGACGACAAAGAAAGGGTGATGGCAAAAACTGAGTGCAAATGAGTTCATCCTCCATTTACTGCACTAGATTTTGGTTCTCCTTCTGATGAAGATCCTAAGAACAATCATCTACCAGAATATTTTTTATTGTTATTTTTAAGTTCTCAAATTTACCCCATTGAACTTATTGGCCCTTTTCAATAAATTGGTGGTGTGGTTTGACCATATGGTTGAAGGTTTGGTAATCATAGGTCTGATATTTTTATAACCACACATTTGACAAACTTGAGAGTTGTTTTTGTGATCATTTAAAAATAATCTATTCCCTATTAAAGGTAATTTTGTTTTTGCTTTTATTTTAGCCTCCACTTTACTTTAAATTCCTCATGGTTATATTTTGTGATCAGTGACTTGCTTAGTATTCACAATACTAGCAAGAATTTCAAATAATGGAATAGCACCCGTTGGGTGAATCTGATGATTTTATGAAATTTTATGTTTCTTCATCATGAAAATGGTATCACTATCATAAAAAAGATGTAAAGTGTATTTGTGTAGTTTCCTATGACATATTCAAGCAAAGTAAGGCTTGAATAGTTAATATTAGCACAAAAATACCATTTCAGCATATAGCGAGTGTGTATTTACTATGAGAGTAAATCATCTTGGTGAACAACAAATAATTGCTTTAGAGGAGCAAAATTTTAGTATAGTTGATGCTTTATAGCCATATGTATAGACCTCAATTTATATAGGATAACACTTTGAAGATAATCATCAATATGGTGTAGATCTCGTAGTAATAAAAAGTATAGTCTGACTTTTGTCAGTAGATATCCATATCTCTATTACCTTATGTTATGCTATATTTAAGAATATCGCTTTGAAGGCAGTCGTATGTAGGATGACATGATGTAGACCTCACAATAGTAGTGGATAATCTGCAAACTTTTACAGTAGATGCCATCAATACCTTGTGATTCATAAATAATTTTGGCTAGTCACATTAATATTAATATTTGGAAGAGCACGTTCAAGGTAGTCATCTTGTCAAAGTGACAAGACGTAGACCTCACAGTATTGGTAGATAATGTGCAAATTGTGCAGTAGATGCCACCATTACCTTGTGATTCACAAATAAATGTGAGCAGTCATATTAAGTATGACACTTCATAATTCATCTTTAAATTGCATTAAGATTTGCAAGGAAAAAAAAGATTCAACTGCAAAACTTATAGTTGTTCTGTTAAAACGTATGTCTTAGGAAATGTTTGCGGCAAAGACATATATAATGTCTCAAATTTTGAAGGAATAAATGTATGCAAAAATATTCTTTTGCAATAGTATTACTGTGGTAATACATACAAATGGAAAACTTAACAATTTACATATTAATATATGAAGACATGAGGCTTCAAATGATATTTTACATGATGTAAATGGTGCATAATTATATTTTTTATGCCATTTCGAAAGAACGTATAGTCCAAACGTGTGTTGAAAAGCCAAGACTTAAAAAGTGAATGATAGTAATTCCGAAGAACGTCATGTCGTGTTGGACGCCGACGCCGGGCCGAAGGCCATGGATGTCGCGCCGCTAGAGGGCATCGTGGCCGCGGACGCGTGCGGGGCCGTAGCCACGGGCAACCACGCCGGAGGAAGCCGCGACCGACGCGCCGGCTTTACACCGGCTCGAATCGAGGAGTCGGGCTGTGGCTGAAGGCCCAGGTGGGGGGGGGGGGGGGGGGGGGGGGGGGGTCGACGGTGCGCGTGCGCGTGTGCGCGTGCGGCCGGAGCCGAGGCGACGTTCATTGTGCTCCGTCGGAGGGTGGAGCGACTCGTCCGCTGCCGCTGCCAGGACGCGCCGCGCCGTGTGTCGATGGAGCAAGGAGTCGTGTGGAAGATTGCACTGGATGGCGACGTGCGCCTGAAAGCGCTGCCTCTTGGTAATACACGATCGATCGTTTTCTTCTTGTGATTTGCGTGAGTACGTACATACAGGAGAAAAGCAATCCATCGTTAGATTATTGGTTGATCACAAGAATACTAGATCAAGTAAGCAAGGATTAAATATGTAATCTCTGTTATTATTTTCTTGATTGAGGCAGGCAGATTGACAAGCTCTGTTCTTCCTTCTTTTCTGTTCTTCCTTTTCTTTTCTGGTGTCTTCGCTTGATTGAAAAGATGTGAACATTGCCTAATTATTTGATCTCCCTGTTCTGTTCGATGATGATCATTGAGTCAGATGGAGATTGACGCCCCCTGTTCATCCTTGTTCTCCTCTATTCTTGCCTGGCCAAATTGCTCGATTGGAGAGCAAAGTGCATGATAACGTGTTTAGAAATGAAAGTAAAGAACGAAGAGAGTTGAATGAAAGATGATCCATTAGTCTTTATTGATGATAGAAGTGGGGTATTTATACCCGGACGGAAGTATACATGTTACTTGGAAGTCAAGTGAACTTAAAGTTACTTAAGAACCAAACAACCTATCTAACAATTAACTTAATCCTAATTAGCTTAATTAATAAGCAACTAATCTATTCTTAACAATGATAAACAGATCACCGGCATATAAACAGATCACCGCCAAGGTGATTTGCCAGCGGTTGAGGTCGGTGTGATATGTCATTCAACTGAAAACATTTTCAGTAGTTATTATCGATTTATTAATTTTGATTGATGTTAATTCTCAGGGGCACATGTTTCACCTATCCATGTATAAAGACCGGTATCACAATCTCGATGAATCCTAACCTCAACATATTTACAAAGCTGTTGCCATGACTCCTAATTAAGATCCTTTAATAATCCCTTGAAAATTTCGTGGCATGAAACTAACATATTTACAAAGCTGTTGCCCCTAGCAGTAACCCGATGACTCCTGATTCTATCTATGCTCAAGTCTACACCATCAAATTCTAAAACCAAGACAGGAATCAGTAGAAGTCCAGCACTCCAGAGATGGTGATCGGAGGGTCGATCAGTACACGTTTCGCTTGTCCTGATGAAAACAGCTGCGGCAGCTTGTTTGCTTCCTTTGCTGCAACACCAGGGGCTGTCCAAAGAGTAACATGTGGCCAATCATTTTTGGAATCGATCTTCTCGCCGTTTACCTCTCCAAGTTGTGCCTCAAGAGCAGCCATCTTATCAGTGTAGAGGAAGGCGTTAAACGACACTGGGACTTCCTGGTTCTGGTAGACTCCATAGCTAGCAACTGCAGCTACACCATGGGCTCTTTTGTGGGCAAGGGTGACATGAGCCTTGCTTAGGTTATCCTCCACTTTTATGCCGTTGAGAAAATTGTTTACATCACCGTCATTCTCGCCCAACTGTTACAGTTATGCAATGTGTAAATGGTTAAATTAGAGCATCATCCATGACTGCTTCATGATGACAAAACCTAGTGGCAGCATTCACATGACTACCAAAGACTAGAACTGGGAAGGTTCATACACCTGAAGGACTAAGTTGAGCATGCATATCTTACCTTTCGGAGAAGGCTCAATATATCTGCCTGGGGTACTGTAACCGCAGCAAAAACGATATTCCCAAACCTTCGCTTTGCAGTATCAGGAGTTTTGACATCATCTTTTGCTACAGCCTTTAACTGTTCCAGTACTTCTTTCACCGCAACATCAAATGGAACCTAATAAATGAGAACATTATAACACAAGAAATGCATCCTCTCTTTCCATGCAGTGAAATTTGTAAACGTCACAGTAAACAGCTTCGTATGATTCCAGAGAATACCAGTGCAAGTCCCTAATTAAGGTCATCATTCATAAACAGATAAACAAATTGCAAAACCATTCTATTGCTAAAACAGAGAAAGTAAATCTAGAACTAACGATGGTTACCTGAATGGAGGTAAGATAATTAGCATTCCTTGACAAGACCACACGTAGTCTTTTCTCCCACTGAGCCCATTCTTGAGCATATGAACCTTTTGATGGCTCCACTCTGATATGACATTATTGTGAAAATCAGCCAGCATATAGATAATCATGAATTTGATTATGCATCGCTAGTTATGTAAAAAATGGCAGCTGAAACTGCACTAATTTTGTACTCCAAGAAGGGTGTACAATAAAAACTGCTTAACAGTTCCATACCTCCCATGCCTGCTTTGATGCAGTCTGAATAAGCTCATTCCCTCATCTAAGATGGTTTTGACATCACCAGGCAATGGA
The DNA here is from genome assembly GCA_039707655.1 of Elymus sibiricus. NCBI lineage: Eukaryota > Viridiplantae > Streptophyta > Magnoliopsida > Poales > Poaceae > Elymus > Elymus sibiricus. The sequence goes on from CM077665.1 coordinate 103,912,727, forward strand.
GCTCTGCATGAAATTGAAGTAGCAAACAAGCAATTCAGTGGATACAAGTACGCAAAGCAAACGTTATCAATCACAATGTACAAAGAGGACATAGCCGTTTTTTCTGGCACATGACATGAAAAACCGCACATTTTCCTGGATAACAAATGTATTGAACAAGTTGTCTTCCTAAATGTTTCCTCAAGCAAAAATAAAATCAAATGTATAGCTCTACTAACATGGTATTGTAGAGACATGGAAATGAAAAATGCATTGCCCAGCCATATAAAAGAATGGGAGAAACAATATCAAGAATATAAGAAACAGGACATTTGATAAACTAGTGGCGGAAATAGTAACATAATCTTACCTCTCTGGCTTCAGGAGAGGCATCTTAACCAAAGAGCCAAAACGTTCATACAATTCACTTTCAAATTCTCTTCGACACTGAAATTAGTTTGTTGATGAACATTAATAGTTTGGTATATTCCACCAGGAGTTGAAACCGTTTTTCATTAAATGTACATACCTTGCCATCATAGAGGTTGTAAAACATTAGCAAAATATAGCCAGCATTTGGTGATGCTTTGTCTAGATTTCCCTTTTACAAAATGTGGAAAGAAATTAGAATGTATAAAGATGAGTATCAACAAACTTGTATAAGAGTAAATATCGTGTACATACCGGATGATTGACCCGTTGGAGTACACGAAACATGAAAACAGCAAGAGCTTCAAGAGAGAATGGATTTGAATCGGTGCCTATTGATTAAAGGAACAAGAAGAAAACTTATGGAACTTATTCAAGAACAAGGCATGACCAGTCGTAAACAGCGATGTATGCAATAAAATGAATGGATTTGAATCGGTGCCTATTGATCAAGGAACAAGAAGAAAACTTATGAAATTTATTCAAGAACAAGGCATGACCAGTCGTAAACAGAGATGTATGCAATAAAATTTGTAATGTCGATCCAGAATTTTAACAATCCCCTAGCAGGATAAATGGAAGAGTGGATTTTCAGAATGCGGGCGCCTTCAGTGTATTTATCTGGGCCACTGAATCTGGTCTCGTGATTCGGGAACCCTCCCTCCCTCCATCCATCCATCCCTCCATCCCTCCCTCCCTCTCAAGATCTCAGCCAGCATTAGTGTGGCTAGATCTGACCTTTAGTCCCATCAGTTCAGAAGTGATTATTCACGGTAGGGTAGATTCACCCAATTGTTTCTGTATATTACTATTCTCTTACCTGGTCTTCTAATCCGGACCATATCTTACCTAAGGGCTTATTCGGTTGAGGTGGATTTGGAGAGGATTGAGGGGGATTAAATCCCCTACAAGCCAAAATCCCTCTAAATCCCTTCCAATCCCCCTGGGGAAGGGATTAACCGAACAAAGCCTAATTGAGTTTTCCTAGGATTCAGGGGAAATATGGTCATATTTGTGCCTTGCAAATCTTGGAGGTTAGTTTTGAGGATTTTGTCTAACCCTTTCAAGTCAGATCCGTAAATCTGGTGACGAACCAGTGCATGTGTTCTTATTGAAATCTGGTTGGACTCCAATTCCTGATAATTATCTATTTGTTCATGTGTTAGGGCCTCTAAATCCAGAGTCACGCATTGATTGCATGGATTCAAATGGAATCGACACTAATTGCAAATTGGTTCTCACTTAATTGAGTTACTGCTTCTAAATGGTGATGCTTTGTTCGTGTTAATGCGGCAATGGTTCATGTCGTGAGAATTTTTTTATAAAAGCAATTAGTGGTGATTTAGGCATAAAGTTTTGATACTCAAAATATCGATGTCTTGTGCACACCTTCTGTTAACTGCAAATCATGACACTGTTAATTTAGATTAGTCAAGCCAATATTGCAGAGAGCTTTTTCTCCTTGAAAAAAGCAAGCAATGGTGATGTCAATTGCAAATCTTATAATCACGAACTATTCAAATTTTGAAGCAAGACCCATGCATGTGTGTCAGTGGGCATGCCCCGGCACAGAAACATGTTTAGCCGCATTGACTGCCGTGGCCCGTGGGCCAGGCCACCCATTCCACGGATGAAATAGGTCATCAAGTAATCGATCTGCCCTACCTATACTGCTGGTGAATACATCGACATGGCCGTTCCCAATGCACCAGTGCGGCCATGATCAAGCTATCAGGTGCTCGTCCAGCAAAACGACTTATAGGGAATATAAGCCCCTATTGTGGTAAGTCAATAAGAGGCCTCACTCAGACTATCAATGAAGTCATGGGGTCCATATGATTTCTAGATTGATTTGAGTGTCATGTGTCACGTTTCTATCACAATTCAAACAGATGCAGAAGTTCCCAGAGAAATGCAATTTGATGTTTCTCTTTTGAGTTTCTTGCGAAGTGAGGAACGTAAACTTGAGACGATAGAAAGATAAATAATGAAGCATAAGTTACCTTCAGAATCAGGAATAACAGGAACAGCAGCAGCCTTTGTCGTCCCACACATATCCTCAATCTGGAATAAATGATTTATCAGTTCAGTTCTTCCTATATTGTCAGAACCAATTTTCAAGGGGAAACAACGTAATGAAACAGTAATCTTGCCTGCCGCCAGACTTCCTCATTTGGGGCATTTTTGTCAGCGAGGGTTATTCTAAATGGTTTCTTTTTTCGCTCATCAGCAACCTTTTGCCAGTATCTTCCTGTAAGGGTGGACAGTTAACAAAATGGTCAAAATAAATAATGTATTAATTTGGCCGAAATATAGCACCTAAAACAGCAAGAAAATTCTGAAGCATAGGTAGCGACACAAAACTTGTGGCAATCTGAAAAACACTTGACACTGATATACTGATAAATCCCTACTGCTACAATGCGGTAGTTTTGAAATTGGATTTACCACACTTCTTGCGTTTTCGCGCCAACACAACATTGGCAGTCCATTTCTCTTGCTTTCTTTTTTCAGCTATCTAACAGGCATACAGACGCGTAATCGAACAGCTAAGAACTGCCGGATTCGCTCCCTGTTCTGGCATCCTAGGGGCATGCACATGCCAAACTCTGTGTACAATAATAAACAAAACAAAATTCAAACTACATCGGCCTCCCATGCGAGGGGAGTCAAGAATATTCCTGCCACCTCATAATATGCATGTGCGGCACCGGCACAGCAACATGACTGTGTGTTCTACCCCTCTCTGTATGTAAATAATACTAGCTCTGAACATGTTTCTTGGTCTGAAAGTGCTCCGAAGATGTAAACTGGGCATAATGTTCTCTCTCTAATTAACGCTGGCTAAAGTGGTCTACTGTCCATGGAAAAATTATTTCTTGGCAAAAGCATAGCTTATCAGATGCTATTTAGAGAATAGTGAATAATATCTTTGTCAGAGCAAGGCACGCACCAATAATCAATTGGAGAGGGCACAGCCATGATGATCTACTTATGCTACCACTAGAAAACTGCAACAATTGAACGCATCCACACTCCAGTTTGTAGAAGATCTAAGAACAAGTTGGGCCCGATGAACATCACTAGAAAATGTTGCCAAATGTTCCATACCTTTAGTACGATCTCCCATCAAGCTGTGAAGAGGACGATTATCACCAAGGCCACCAGGCGTGCTTAATATTTGCTCACATAAAGCAGACTTCGCACAACCAGGTATACCTGAAAGAAGAATAAACATGACAAAAGAAGATAATGAGCAATAGTAATTAGTAAGCAAGGAATGTTTGGCAGCAGATATGTTTTATCAAAAACTGTTTCAGGTATGAACCAAGTGTTGTATGACTTTATGTGGTACGTTGATAATAGAGATAAGAGGTAATATACAAACACGGAACAGATAATAGCAAGATAAGATGTATGTAAATAAAAAACAATTGCAAGTGGAACTACTTTTTATGAAGAATGTAATAAAATGGTAGGCACAACACACCATTACTGAAGAAAACAAGGTTTGTCTGGCATTGAGGCATACTGACACCAACCTTAGGGCCTATTTGGTCTGGCTTAAGCATATGCTCATTCGATTTATAAGCTTAATCCAAGAAGCCAAAGCCCAAAGAACAAGTAGTTTTTATGCTTACGGCTAATATTATGAACATCACCATCCACTAACAGCTGCTAGTACCCACTTCTATCGCTAACTAATCTGCTTTATCTGGTTTACAAGCTATCAAGTTCGATAACTGACCTAAGCCAAAGCTACGCCAAATAGGGTTCCTGCATCTTATGAATGCTCAAGCATGTTCAAAAATTCATAACCAACAATCTGTGTCGTTCTTTTTTATCTTTCTTGAGCAGTGGTATACATTCTCAGTATCCTGATTATTAAAATCACCGAGTACAATTCAAAATCAAGAACTTAAGTCTCAGAATCTGGTATCAGAAATCAAATTTACCAGGAAAGAAGACAATAAGGCCCTCAGTTTTCGAAACAACATCCAGGGATGTCGACGTAGGACTAGAAGGAGCTGTCCCACGTTCTGGCTGAAGGTCACCCTCTTCATCTCTCTGTGCATCAAGTATGGCCAAGAAATTTTCTGTTTGAACCAAATCACCAGCAGCCCCTATCAAAGCCTGGTTTGCAGGACTACGCTTAGCATATTGTTCAAGGAAAGGTTCTGCTTCGCTAAGATATGTTGAGGATAGCAGCTGCTTATTTTCGTACTTCCTTCTGATGTATACAGCCCTGCAATGGGTAACCAGTTTTAATTAACACAAACATTTGTAAGAAACTAAGGATACATGCTATGAAGAGAGAATTTAGCAATATACCATTCGTCCAACATTTTGGTAAGCTCTTTCTGCTTACTTGCTGATGTTCCCCAAATCTTCATTTGCCTACACACATTCAGGAACATTAATATCAGGGGAAGCACTGTTTGTATTGAATACAAAAGCAGTAAGACCATGTAAGCAGTCACAGGTGACAACTCAGCTACAGCAAATCAAGCATGAAATCATCACTTGCCGAAGGAAAATTCTCGAGTTTCACAAAGTTATAGGCATCTGTGTGTCCCTGCCTTATAGGTATTGCCATTCGGTGTTATATATATATATATACCAAATAGGTAGAAGGATGGGGGATGTGTTACAACTGTTTTCTGAAATTACATAAAATATGAACACGAAACTAAACCAGCAATGATAGGGGGCAGCCCGGTGCATGTAGCTCCCGCTTGCGCAGGGTCCGGGGAAGGGTCCGACTAAAGTTCAAAAAATAGTCAATTGTCTCAATTGGCATTGATTTCTTATCAATTGTTCAAAGAGAAGCAGAGGAAAGCTGAAGCTTGAAAATTACTCCCTCCGTCCCAAAGTAAGTGTCGTTGATCTAGTATAAAATTTGTACTAACTTAGTACTAAATCTAAGACACTTATTTTGGGACGGAGGGAGTAGATAAGATTGGCCTACATGGCATACCTCAGGTAATAAGTTCTATACGCAGATGGGCCATCTTTGAAGAGGATGGACAGGCCATTTCGAATTAAAAATGTCCTTATCTGTCAGGTAGAAATACAAGAAAATTGTTACAAGATACATATTCAGCAAAGTTAAACCTATACAGTTGTAGACCTCTCCCGTGTGCAAGAATAAAAAATCTACTAAAGGAAAGGGAGTCCATAAGAGAAATGTCAAGAGGGAGATCCGCTGGAAGTAACAGGAATGCACAACCATAAGCATATTAGTACCATTGCAAAACTTAATTACCAAACTCAAGATGGAAGTAACCAATCCAAAGTAAACAGCATAGTATTCATATCTCAAGAAGTTGACCAAGCCAAGTAACAAAGGTACCTTATAGGTCAGGAATTTTAGTTTAACCATCAAATTTGAATCCTCATCTGCCAGACCATCCTTACTTGACAAACTTGAATCCAAAGCACCATTGATATTTTTCAGTAAAGTGTTGCTGTCTTTGGCAAGTTCAGCAGCCTTCTTATTATTCGCCTTGAACAGGTTTACATCAACGAAGAAACCTAACCATGAAATGTAGATCAGTCAAAGGCACATCAGTGCATGTATTAATTGCAATAACTAAAAATTGATTGTCATGAGAGGCTAGAGTTTTATATAACAAAAGGTTCATCTTACCTCTGTACAGTGGCCACAACTCTTGATTTTTCCTATAAAGGAAAATGCAGGATTCATTAGACCTATATAAATCTCAAAAAGAGAAGAATAAAGAAAATACTTCCATAAGCTAATGAGATACTCTCCATCCATTTCATATTACAAGGCGTAACTTAGTCAGGCATGTGAATTAAATAAGCCATTAATAATATAGGAAAATGACCATGGTGGCCATGAAGTCATTGTCTATGGAAGGAGAGAACAATTAGTATGAGTATTTAACCATAAAAGTGAAGGGAGATGAGAGATGAACTGTGACAAAAGTGAGGAAATAATCATTACTTCCAAATGCAGGCCTCATATATTTAAGAAGGGTGCAAAATTAAACTTTATAGTTTGATGAAATGGAGTCATACACAAGGATGATTTCACAAGCTTACCTCATCTCTTGCTGATAGCGTCTAAAAACAGAATCACTGTACACATGGATAACCATCTTGTAACACAAGTTATCATTTGAAAGAGAATCAACCTTTTGATAATTCCAGGAAAATTTGAAAGATGCAGGGAAATTTCTCCGCTTCATCAGACCAATCATCTCCTGTAACAGTCCAAAACAGGAAGAAGTGAATTGCATATAACAAGCTATTTGCTTTCTGGTGTTGCAGTTATCATGCATTTAAAATGGAAGTATCTCTATTAAAGTCAAGAACAATCTATTGTTGGACAAGAACCAATAAAATATGCTAACCTGCAATTTCTTAGTTGCATAGTCCGTGGGATGTGCTTGCAAAAAATGAGTGACAACTGATTTATCAGCATTTCGAGACTGAGCCTCAAGACCACTGTTTCCAAACCAATCACTGTGGTCCGGACACATTGAAGATCCAACATTTTCAATAAGTGCTTTAATTTGCTGTCAGGTATAAGTAGAAGTTACAGCAAGGTAGAACCAATACAAAATCAAGACAAATCATGAAGGAGAAGAGAATACCACTTCACAACATTAAATATTACCTGCTTCTCATCTGACCTATTAGCAGCACATATTTCTCGTAAACTTGGTCCTAAATCAGAGTCGCCTGCATATAATAGTAACTCTGTGAATCAGTAGACGTAAGTGTTTACAGCTTCACAGATCAGAAGCCTCAAACAATCTCAGAACATGATCAAATGCATCAGAAAATCTTTGTTAGGATAGATGCACATTGTACTGACATTAAGGTTCCCAGATCTGTGACACCCCTTTCCAAGAGTGAATGTTTCTTCTTTTTTGTTAGTTTGAACTTGAATCACCTATGATAAATTGATAGGTTGAACTTAAAACCACACAAACGTTCATACTCCATACTTTCATGTTTGCTGAATTGATTCTTTTGTATTCACTTGAGAAGAATTGATCGGTTGTGATCAACCTCTGTGATCTACAGGTCCAACAATGATATATCAATTGCTAATGATTACAAAATAGTTATTCATGTAATGTGTAGGCATTTTTTTCGGAAAAGGCAAATCTCTGTATCTGTATCGGACTATCGGTCAATATGTATTTGACTATAAGCATTGGTGTTGCAGAGTTTAGCTCAGAGTCAGAAGCAGACTAAGTGACTGGTTAGATGAGAGGAAGTCTTATTAGGTGACTTCAAAAATTAAAGAAACTTAATATTGAGATGAAAGCTTGGTCAATGTCGTCTATAAATAAACTGAAACCTTCCTAAATAACTCATCCATTCACTCAAACAACAAGATAACTTCATTATAGTGGCTTACCTCCATCTAACGAAGGTTTTGGAAAGTTCCTCAAAACTTCTTCCATCTGAACTGAACTTTCACGATTGACAATACGGGCAACCAGACCTTCAAGAATCTCACCCTGCACCATTACATGATCCTTTGACCCTAGGACAAATAGTTAGTACTTTGATGGTGGGGAGAGATAAAAATATACCAGCCCAGTTTAGAGCAGCAGTAAAGACTAGAGTCTCAAGAAAAAAAATCTTTCAAGATAGTCATACCTGGCACAGAGATATCAGCTATTTCATCAAGGGCTTTGCATACAGGTGTGGCAGTACCCTCTTCACACAAAGCGTCGTAGGCAGCAAAGAATGAAGTGGCGGATTTCCTAATGGAGATGTAAACAGAAAGCATAATAATGTTATGAGCGGACCCAGCGCCAAATAAATATACTGGACGATTGCAAAACATGGGATGCCACAATTAAGAAGTGGATTGGAGGTCTTCTCTCCTCTGTACAGTGCGACTACATGAGGTGCCATTATTAAATTAATTAATTGTACCAAGTCTTTTGCCCTCCCTTTTAGTCATATTAAATGGGCAATGCACAAGTATATCATGTCAAACGCCTTATTTGTACTGTGAGTGTGCATATGTGAGCGTCTGCGTTTGTAACTTTGTACTGTGCTTCTAAAAGTATATTGTGTCAAACAAGGCAGACAAACACTATAGGCAGAGAACTTTCCACACATGAAGTTATCAGATGGGCACCTCGTGGAAAATAGCCAGATATGGTTTGTTGGTAGGCGCCATTTCCGACAAAATGAAATCACCTCTGGGGTAGAATAGAACTGAGGCTTGCCATGGCCCAATTCTGTCACAGCTGTAATCACAGCTGCACAAAAGCCAAAATATAATTGATATAACATCATACCAAAGGAGATTATCAATAATGTGGAAGTTGATGAACTGGAACAAATGCAGCAAGTGGCTTCATACTTCAGAAGGAAAGTGTATGAATAATGCATTATTTACAGCTTGAATACATTATCAGAATGAAATAATGGCGAACAAAGCATACACTGAACAGTGAACACTTTAGTCAGGAGAAAAATAGGCATACCATAATCATCCTTTGGCCTTTGCCCATGGTCTCCTAATACAGCTGTGACAAGTTCCATCGAAATGCATATTCGGTTTTTCTAGAAGCACAAAACAGGGGCAAAATCAGAAACTTTTAAGAGAACTGCTGAGAACAAAAGGCAAAAAGGATAAAGTAAGGATGCTTGATTGTGTTTAATTCCAACAAACTAGCTCCAACAGTCAACTACCTAGGTGTGTTATAATTAAATTGGTAGGTATTAGATTTTATATTTGCTTCAAATTGAAGAGCTGTGCTGAAAAAAAATCAAAGTGCAAAAATACATATAAAATAATAATAATACTTACCCTAGTTGCACTCATACTATATGCTAAAGAATTGACAGGAACATGGAAAACAAAAGTCAACAATTGAAATTCTTGACAAAAGCTGCAATAGGTATGGAATACCTCGAGAAAATCATTGAATTCCGCTTGCATTTTAGGAGCTTTGCTGCCCCAAGCTTCACGAAACAAGCGACCCAGGACAAAAACGCCCACAGCAGTGAAGCTACAAGCAGAATTTATTCCTTCAGTCAGAACACAAGTAGCTCAAGAAATAGTGCAGAAAAAAGAGCAGTGCGTACATATTTCCAAAGCTGTTCTTGGCATATGCACCACCTCGGTGACCAGCATACATGAATAGGGATCCTGAATGTTTGAGCGTAACCTGAGGAAAACAAAATATCTTAGCAGGGTAAACACTTCTTATTAGGCAGCAGGCTACGAACAAACAGTATTATACTATAGTTTTAGTTCCCAAAATGCAATTAATTAGAAGGAAATGACGAATTAGATATACCTCAATGGTAGCTAATCCCTGCGACACAATCTCAATCATCCGAGTTCTTGTCTGCAATCACACAGGTGGGGTCACAGTGAAAATTCTAGAGTTAATATTCCATTTACTAAATGGGAATAAGAGACCCTAAATGAGCCAGAACCCACTATTACTAAAATATCTCCTGTATAGTTAGTTAATTAACATAATCTCATCAAGAACATAATACGTTTACATTAATCAAATCCATCAAGGTCTATACAGCTACATTGCAGATTGCAGACATCATGTTCAAGCATCCACTGGCCGAAAGTACAGTGGAGTGCATGGATTACTCAGCAAAAATAAAAACTCATATTGTCACGAATGCGACAGAAACCTAGCAAAGTAAGCAATACTGATTTAAAAAGTTGGAAACTAGGCTCCTTTTACTCTTTTAGCATTGCGGTAGATTCTGGTAATTCCTTTGAACTGCTTTTAGATATTCGTATATTTTGTTTGTTGTGTTCCAAATCATACAAGGAAGGACAATCACTGGAAAACTCAATTTATCTATTGATCTCATTTACTAAAAGGAGTAATAGACTTCCAACACGCTCTTTTCCCAACCAACTTAAACACATCAACCGTAAACTGAGCCCAAGTGTAGCAGGACAATTAAGGTGGCCTGTCTTATATAACCATTATAAAGTATGGCTATTGGAAAGAGCGGAACAAGGTCACAAATCATGATGTTCAAGGTCTCTACAGCTGCAATGCAGACTGCCGACATCATTCTCAATCATCCAATTGGCTGAAAGTACAGTGGAGTGCATGGATTACTCTAAAAATACTCTGTTTCGGCACAGTGGAATAGAAACCTAGAAAAAAATGAGCAATACAAATTTAGAAAGTTAGAAACTAGGCTCATTTTACTCTTTTAGAGTTACAGTAGATTATGAAGTTCCATTGAACCACTTTAGATAGTGGTGTGTTTCATTTATTGTGTTCCAAAACCATACATGAGAACAATCAGTGAAAACAGAATTTATGTATTAATCAGATTCACTAAACAGAGTAATAGACTTCTCACGAGTTCTTCTCCAAACCAACTTATAAACAAGCACATCACATCAAACACAAACTGAGCCCAAGTGTACCAGGAATATTACGGTGGGCAGCCCCTTCAACTGATTAACTGAAGTTGGGTCAATGAATGGCTACAGGAAACTGTGGAACTAAGCCACTACTCGTAATGTGGAACACCGAGCAGTTCCCCGACGGTTGCTCGGGAAACACTTTTGTCACAAGGTGATCGAAGCAACGAGCAATTCAACAAACACCTAGATTATGCTGAGGGGGGGACCGAACCAAGCACGCACCTCCTGGTCAGATTTCTCGTTCTCGAACTTGGGGTAGAAGGTGGCCCTGATCTGCGCCTCGGCGAAGGTGTTGTTGTCCACCGAGAACTCCGCGGCCCCCTTGATCAGCCTGGAGAGCTTGTCGCTGGCGCCGCCCTGCTCGGCGGCGGCGACCGCGGAGGACGAGGTCGACGACGCCGAGGTCGCGTAGCCCCTGGGCACCCACGCCTGCGCCGCCCCCGCCGCGCTCGGCGCGAGGGCCATCCTCTCGACGGCCGCGGACGAGGGGGCGGGGGCGGGGGCGGGGGCGGCCTTCGGCTTCCATCTCTGCTGCGCCTGCTTGCCCTGCGGGGGACACGGTTAGGGTTTGGGGAGCTCGAGTGGAGGAGGAGGAGGAAGAGGGGAGGGGAGGGGAGGGGCGTACGTGGTCGCGGCGGGGAGGCATTGCGAAGGGCGGGGCGGGGAGGAGGAGCGGGAGGAACCGCCTGGGGCTGTGGGAGAGAGAGAGGGAGAGCGACATATAAGTGCTGGCCACGACGCCGGGGCGGGGGATGGAAGTCGGTGGGGGAAGTGGCGCCGCCGAAGGCACGGCGGGGTCAGGAGGGTTTAGCGGCGGTGGAAGGAATGCTAATGCTAAGACTTGGGCCGGGCCATTTCGGCACGGCACGAGGCTCGCCTGCAATCGCATTACTGTGGGACGGCCCACTACCAAGTTACTCCTTCCGTAGCAAAATATAAGGATCCCTCAAAAAGAAAATATAGGGAAACTATGATATTGTGAAAAATGTCTTATATTTTGATCCCAGCGGGTTTCATTCTTCAGTGAGCGAGCGTTGGGTTTTTTAGCATCAGTTTTTCTAGTTTCATCATTTTTTTTTATTTTTTTTCTTGCTTACATTTGGAGTGTGAAACATAAAAGTGTTTATGGCATACTTAAAGAATGTTCATGCAGTGTAAAAAGAATGTTCACGCAACTAAAATGTTGATAGCATTAAAAAATGTTACTGCGATTTTAAAAAATGTTCATGTATTACAAAAATGTGCTCGTGGCATCTTAAAATAATGTTATGCATACAAAGATGTTTGTGTACTTTAAAAAAAATCATACCATTCAAAAAATTATTCAATGTGTATTTAAAATAATTAAATTTATTCGAAAAATACTCTGACATGGGTTTAAAACAAGTATTTATCATGTATTTGAAAAAGGAATTATACAATGCAAAAGAATAATTATGTAATTTTAAAAAAATCATACCGTTAAGAAAGTTCAACGTGTATTTGAAAAATGTATAATATGTATTAAAAAATGTTCAAAGCATGAATTTAAAGAAATGCTCATCATGTATTTGACGAATGTTTAGCGTGTATCAAAAAAAGTTCCGTGTGAATACAAAAAATGTACAACATGTATTGAAAAAAGTATACATGTATTAAAAAAAAGGAAGAAACCTGGTAAAAACACATATAATTAAAGAAGAAGAAATTTTAAAAATGAAACATGTATGGAAAATATTTTTAGCAAGCTTTACCCCCAGTTGAATAGATATCTGACTATTCGTGTGCTACATGAGTTAGTTCCTTCAATAGTCCCGATATTGAAATGCAACATGGCAGATCTATCGACAACGAGAAGGATGTAAGCAACAATGCGACAAAACAACGATGAAACCAACAAAGTATACACGATTTTGTAAGTGAAAATGGGCCAATGGGCTGATTATGATCTACAAGTGTTGTATATGAGGTTAGCAATGTATGTGTATGCCATGAAAGCCAATGTAAACGATTTCGTATGTGTGCATATGAGATGGAATGTTGACAATATTTGTATGTGATGTTGTGATATGTATAGCTCCCAAAGCTGGCAATGATGAAACTCTGCTTAGGGCCGTTGTGATAGTCATCACTCGTCGGCTGCCCCGTCTGTGATGATGTAGTCATCGTTGACCTGGAAGCACTTACGGGTCGTTGTATATCAGTGATGATTCATTTTGGTTAGTTAGTGCTATTTGGCCATGTAGTACTGATTGCGTCAGATCTACAAATACACGCTATAAGAAGAATACACTTTTGCGACACTTCTTAAAAAATGAAATTATATTATAGTAGGAACACTTTCATGATAAAAAAACTTGGGAAAACATGTATTGTCATGAATTTGTTTACATATTACTTCTACGAGTAAATATTATGAGAAATGTCAAAAAATCATCCTAGACAGGCCTACCGCACCATTGGATGACATTCTTTGGGTCTTTCCATGACAAGAATATTCGTGGTAGAAGGGAGGGCGGGAACTTTTCGACGATTGCTCAGGTGAGTTTACACCTCGCTTGACATACGCTTGGTGGTACCGACCTAGTCATGCCCGGATGTCAGCCTCTCATACAAACGCCAGATGCGGGGTAGTTTGCATCTAATATCTTTAAAAAAAATAATGTTCATGCATTAAAAACAAATTTAAAGTGTGGGAGTATGAGGGACGATGTATGCACCAGGAGGTGCAGGGTGTAGCTCGCGGAGGATGGCCCTCATATATAACTAGATGAGGTTGGTTTTAAAAGTTTGAAACATTCCCTAGTGTTGTTGTGGTTCAACGATAGATGTGTTCATGCGGTGGTCGGGGTCATTGCTTGCTATTGATCATATTATGATGCTTAACAATCACTGGACACCGAGGCACTTTCAGTGAGGACGGGAAGGTGAATAAGCGGGCATTGTGGCAACACATATGGAACACCGTGTTGAAATAGATGACGTGGAAATGTGGAAGGGTCTCGAGCCGTGCTTATTGGAAACCTAATTAAGATACAAGTTTGACAAAATTAAAAGGAAAATGTCTATATTGGCCAACCGGCCTTGCTCTTCGTCGGTTTCCCGCTTGCTCGCTTTTAGCGGGCTCCGTACGTAAACCACATACGCGGGTAGGACCCACCCACCACTCATCCCTTCTTTCTTTATTATCCTCCTATAAGCGGAGAGTATCATGGTCTCAACCATTCATCTTCTCCCCCATCTCCCTCCCGCTCGTCTCACACCTCCCATCTAGCAGCTTATCCGACAATGGCCACCACCATCCCATGCACACAGCTGTGTGCCCGCACACACATACACCCCTGTCATGATAGGGAGTGTGAGGTCATTGGCATGGGGGATGGTAGGGACCACGTGTTGTGCCCCTAGCCAGCCATCAGCCCATCACGACGACGAGCTGCGAGGACAAGCCCCTCCTGCCTTGCGCACGAAGATGCCATGGCCGTGCGCCACCCACCTGCGTCGTTTCCTCTGTCATGGTCGCCACGCGCTCCGATGTGTCATGCTACGACCAACGACCGGTCGCGCTGCAGCCAAAAAGGGGAAGATGGCCCCGTCGGTGGGGCGTGCCGCAACCACCCATGAGAGAGCTGCAACCGTCAGCGCGACGTGCTGCAACCTGCGACGAGAAGAGCTATGATGGGTGCGTGGCGTGCGAGGACGCTAGGAGACGTAACCATTTTTGTTGAGCTCCTCTTTCAGAAGCACATTTAGTAGAAGTGAAATTTTGTGTATGATGGAGAACCACATTTTAAGAAAAAAATAAAGCAACATTCGGTACGGGTCAGTACAAGTCAAACTTAGTAGCTTCAGAAATTTATGTGATTTGGCTAAAAGAAAAGGCAATTATGCGATTGATAGGCCGTGCTCAAGAACAATGCTACAGACTACATTACAATTTAAGATTGTCTTTTGTACCAACTCGAATTTAAAGCCAGATTAGCAATGAATTTTCTATCTGTTTTGGGCATCCTATTTACGAGTATATGATAGAAATTCATCAATAGGATGCAGTGCAGAGGCGTCCAGGTTTTTAACTGATGAAATTCCTATTTATGAACAGAGAAACTGAAGACGTTCTGCTCACTTCTTTTCTTCAGTTAAAAATGCCTCCGAACTAAAACAGCTGGATTACGAGCGAGTGCATGAGATTGCCGCAGCCCAGCTTGAATACGATTCCATTTCCAATCCAGCCGGCGACAGTGCCAATCCGAGTTCGGCAAGAATCAGGAGCTCTCCCCGGAATAAATGGCCGCCGCCGGTGGGAGCAGCATCTCCAATTCGATCTGTTCGCCCACCTTCCCCATCTCGATACCTAGACACGACAACGATGGCGGCGAAGGTGCTCCAGCTCCGCAGCGCCGACGGCAAGGTGCTCGTCGCTCCGGCGTGGGACTATCGCCCGGCCGCCGCCCAAGCCCTCCCGCTGGAGATGCGGGTGCCCTCGCGCGCCCTCGAGAGGGTGCTCCAGTACTGGACCAAGCACAGCCTGGCCAAGTCCACCGGCGAGTCCCGGGAGTCCCTCGCCCGCTGGGACGCCGACTTCCAGCGCCGTCTCGAGGAAGACGGCCTCACCAAGGAGGCCGCCGCAGCCGCCCAAGAACTCCGCCGCCACGGCGTTCACCATGGAGGGCGTCCCCGTCGCCACGCCGCCACGGTCCCATCTGCTGTCGCTGCTCCTGCCAAGGCCGCCTGTGCTGATCCCGTCCGTGTCTGGTGTGGACTCCTTCAGCACCTCAGGGGTGTCAACCCTGGAGAACGCAGCCCTGCGCCGGCGATGTCCGGCGCCTTCGATGCCTCTGATATCGCCGCCGCCGCGCGCCCTGGGCCTGCCACCACCTTGCCGGCAGCTGCTGGTACTGAAGCTGAACCCCTTGGTGTCCGGTGCGCAACTGCATCTCGTGCCCGTGGACGCCAGATGGCTGAAGACGAGGAGTCGGCTTGCCACCACCGCAAGCGCCCGGCTTCCAAGAACTGCTCTTCGATGCCTGCCAATGCTGCTGCGCCCGTGAAGAAGGTCTCTCGTCCCGTCGCTTCCAAGGCTTGCTCCTTCCTCGGCTCTACACCACTGCCTGCCCCTGCCACTGCTGTGAAGAAGATGACTCCAGCAGTTTCAACTCTGCGCGCTAGAAGGGGGATGGTGGAGCTCAGCTGCAAGATTCCCAAGCAAAACCGGATCGTTGTTGCTGCATCAAAGAAGCAACCAATTCCTTGCTTGAGTCCAGTGGTATTACGCCCTTGCTAGTCTTTTAGATTCCTAAACCATTCATACATGAGTTTCATTTAATCTTTGCATCTCTAGGTTCTGCACTTGCTTACTAAGATTTCTAGTGTTCTTTGAATCCCTTTCAGTCATTAGTAATTTACAGAGTGTCAGCAGAGTCTCCATCTAGCTAGGCAGCAAAAATCATGCTAAGATGTGTATGACATAGTTACACTACATCCATGCCTGGTCCTAAGTTAAGGGTTTAAGTAAATAAAGGGCATTTTCAGTAAATCAAAGTTAAGCAGATGAGCCAAAAATGGAAACTCATGTACTGCAATTCCGCACGAGACAGCGTAAAACGCACTCGCTGCTGCAAAATGAAAAACGCCCGTTTGCTACCCGGCTTGTAGCAGGAAAAAGGAGTAGAATTGAACTTGTCGATGCACACGTAATCATGTGAGCTGCCTAGTGTTTGGAGACTGCTGACTTTCCTGTAAAATTAATCATGGCTGAATTGGATTCTTAGGCATTGGCGTCTTGGTGAGTTAAAGTTGCAGTTTCCGACGAGTAACATTGGTTAGTGAACTCTTGTGTGTATGTGTGGGTGAAGCTTGCTAAGCAAGTCCTTGATGTACTGACTATCAAGCCATACTGTAATCAGATTCAGATATGAATGAAAAATTGTTGGCCTGAATCTGTGCAAAGCATTTGAGTAATCTTTTTGTATCGATTTATTCTTGTATATATGCTTCTATGCCTTCTTAAAACATTCCAGTGTTCTGGTTGGAAAAGTGCGTACTGAGGCTTGGATCCAATGGATTCATCTCTGATTCCACAATGCTTGGTTTGAGTGGTGAACCATATAACCATGTTTGGGACAGTTATTGGTTAGAAGATTTTTTTGGTTTGAGATACTTATATTATGGGACGGATGGAGTAATTGTCAAGAATGTGAAAAAGGTTGCATCATATTGCAGCTATTTGACAAATAGGTTGGCTTTTCTCAGATCATGTGAGCTTTCCATTCGAATTATGTTCAATAGTAGTCTTGCATATCCAGACCCCCTAAGAAATTTTCATGTCCATTTGAATATTACGAATTCCACTATGTTATAGTTACCGAGTAACCCAAGGGACCTGGAGTGGATTTTGTGTGTGGATCTAATAACTAAGCTGTCAAGCGACTACAACTTCTGTTTTCATCTGTCAAACTAAGTATTCAGTTTTCATCAACTTTTGTGGATATTGTTTTCATCTATGACTTCTTAAATCATTCTGCTGGTCTATTCGGAAAAGTGTGTACCGAGGCATGGATCCAATGGATTCGTCTCTGATTTCACAATGCTTCGTTTGAGTGGTGAACCACATAACCATGTTTGTCTGATTGTCAAGAATGTGACAAATGTTGCAGTATAGTGCAGCCTCTGTTAGGCAAGTCCAACGCAGAGGTTCTGCACAGCATAAAGTACAATCTTTGCAAGGTCATATAATCCATGAGATGAAACTTACAAGGTCTAAATGGACACCAAACCGAAGCAACGCATACAAAATTTGTCCGACTAACCTGATGGAAAACTGTGTCCATTTTAGGGTCCAAATAACCTTGGCAATGTTAGGAATCGCTGGATCTGATTGGTCAATTTTAAGGTTGCTCAAAATTTTCTTTGTACTTTTGAAAATATGTCGAGAGGGAGACCTGCTGCAAAAACTCATTGGGAAATCATTGCTTGCATAGTTGCATTAGTTAGCATGTAACGTACATGTCGAATCAGCAACTGATGGTATGTCACATGGCAAACCAATTTAGACTGTCAATTCACTCTTTTATCTACATTTCAGAGAACAAGGTGTTTTTTTACGTTGTTGATCTCATTATCATTTGCCGCCTACCCTTGTTCACCGAAAGACAACCCCCTGCTACTGTTGCATGGGTAATGTATATGGTGAAGCTTCTCCCATCACCAGCTCTGCTGCATTTTGCTGTGGAGTGCTGGATGGTGAAACATAACATCACGGTCTCCAAGATCTTTCTGAACTTTTTTTGGTCTCCAAAAAAACCGTTCTGAATATATTCCTTGGGAGCATGAGATTGTACAAATTAGTAGGCATTAGATTTTATATTTGCTTATGTGAGTTTGTACAAATTAGGAAATATGTCAAATTAGAGAGCTGTGCTGAAAAAAATCGAAGTGCAAAAATACATATAAAATAATAATAATTACATATGTATCAAGTACTTAAAGGCCCAGACACAGGAACATGGAAAACAAAAGTCAACAAATGAAATTATTGACAAAAGTTGCAATGGGTGTGGAATACCTTGAGAAAATCATTGAATTCTGCTTGCATTTTAGGAGCTTTGCTGCCCCAAGCTTCACGAAACAAGCGACCCAGGACAAAAACGCCCACAGCAGTGAAGCTACAGGCAGAATATATGCCTTCAGTCAGAACACAAGTAGCTCAAGAAATAATGCAGATAAAAGAGCAACGCGTACATATTTCCAAAGCTGTTCTTGCCATATGCACTACCACAGTGACCAGCATACATGAATGGAGATCCTGAATGCTTGAGCGTAACCTGAAGAAAACAAATAGCAGGATAAACACTTCTCATTAGGCAGCAGGGTAACCACATCGAACAAACAGTATAGCTCTAGTTTTAGTTTCCAAAAGGAAATTAATTAGAAGGAAATGACGAATTAGATATACCACAATCTCAATCATCCGAGATCTTGTTGCAATCACACAGGTTGGGTCACAGTAAAAATTCTAGAGAATAAGACACCCTAAATGAGCCAGAACCCAGTGTTACTAAAATATCTTCTGTATAGTTGGTTCATTAACTTAATTCTCATCAAGAACAACTAAGTACGTTTATATTAAGCAAACCCATCAAAGTCTATACAGCTACATTGCAGACATCATGTTCAAGCATCCAATGGCTGAAAGTACAGTCGAGTACATCGATTACGCAGAAAAAAAAAATCATATTGTCAGAAATGCTATGGAAACCTAGCAACGTGAGCAATACCGATTTAAAAAAGTTGGAAACTAGGATCCTTTTGCTCTTTTAGCATTGCGGTAGATTATGATAATTCCATTGAACCGCTTTTAGATATTTGTTTATTTTGTTTGCTGTGTTCCAAATCATATGAGGACAATCACTGGAAAACTGAATTTATCTATTGATCAGATTTATTAAGAGGACTAATAGACTCACTAGAAACAGCGGAAAAAGGTCTTTAATCATGATGGTCAAGGTCTCTACAGCTACAATGCAGACTGCAGAATCATTCAAGCATCCAAATGGCTGAAAGTACAGTGGAGTGCATGGATTACTCTGAAAAAAACTCTGTTTCGGCACAGTGCAATAGAAACCTAGAAAAAAAAGAACAATACTGATTTAGGAAGTTAGAAACTAAGCTCATTTTACACTTTTAACATTATAGTATATTATGAAGTTTTGTTGAACCCTTAGATAGTCGTATGTTCAATTTATTGTGTTCCAAAACCATATGAGAACAATCACTGGAAATATTGGTCTATGAGTGATACATGGAGGCGTAGTCTGGTTTGATGTTGCGCTCTTCGCAGTAATTATGGACTTTTTCTGATGTAAAGTTCTTCCTGTTGGGCCGTGATGGTGCTACGGGGCATGTCACACCGGACAGGTATTTAATGAGCGACTCAGCAGCTTGGCTGGTGACCGGGTTCGCTTCGATCCACTTGGTGAACTTGTCGACAATGACGAGGAGGTATTTATTATCATCTTCACCGGTACAAAGAGGTCCGACCATGTCCATCCCAATACCGTGAACGGCCAGGTTATGGTAATTGTTTTAAGGGATGTGACTAGTTTAAGAAAATAGCTGAAACCCGCAGCACTTTTGGACAATGTTCATGGTGTTGCCGCAAGCCAATAGAAGCCAGCGTGATAGGCCTTACTCACCAGGGTTCGAGGGACCGCATGGTGACCGCTAGTGCTAGAGTAAATATCGTGAATAAGTTGTCGGCCCTCTTCGGAAGAAGTACAACGTTGCAAAACTCCAGTAACACTGCGTTTGTACAGTTCTCCTTCGTGCTTGGCATAAGCGGTAGCTCGACGAACTATACGTTGAGCTTTTGTCACGTCCTCGTGTAACTCCTTCCAAAGCAGGTAAGCCAGGATTGGCTCGTTCCATGTCGGAATAACCGCCATCATTTCGTGAGCCGAGGAAGTTAATTCTACGTCCTAGCCCCCGGTCTCATCGATGTCGGGATCTAGGTCCATGGGCATCTCGAGGTCGGGGTTGGAGGGCCCCCTCCTCGGAGACCGGTGTCTTCCTAATCTACAACTTGATGGAGGGTTTGAAGAGCCGTTCGTTGACTGTATTTGCCGGCACACAGTCACGTCGTCTTCCTATCTAGGCGAGTACACCGGTCGCTTGGTTGCTATCGCACTAGACGTGGTGAAACTTCAGGCCATTGAAACAAGCTGATATTTGCTTGATTGTATCCCGGTATGATGTCATCTTTGGGTCCTTGGCGTCGAAATCACCATTGATCTGTGAGATCGCGAGGTTAGAATCAGGCGACTGCGAGGAACGTGCGCGAGCCCGCGAGTGTGACGGTTCTGCGGAGACGCGGGGAGAAATGTTGTTGTCGCGTGTTGTGTCAGAGAGGAGATACACGGGGAATAGATCATACAGTTCACAGCTCCCCAATCGGACGGCCTAGAAAGTGGCCGGCCAGAGCTCCCGCCGGTCGACCGACACCTAGCATCGCCCAAATAGAAAATGAATCATGAACCAATGACGACAATGTTTCTATTGGGTAAAATATTATGTTATTAATACGTGGCATTGATCTTAGGCACGCTTAGGCACTAGGAAATAATGAAATGCCTCGCTAAGGCATGCTTAGAGCATCTACAGCCGGACCCCATACATGCCCCAAACGCCCAGGTGGTCTACCCGGTCAGTGTTCGGACACAAAAAACGCACCCAACCGCGTCTCGCAAATCCGTCCAGAATTCCCGGACTAACCAACACTCCCCATATCCAACCCATATTTTGGGCGGATATGGTAACACCAGGACGCGCCTACCATGACGGATCGGGCCCACTATGGCCCACTTGACCCCACATAAATTGGACCTTATCCGCACTCCGGAAGAAACCCTAGCCGCATTCCAATCCACTCCGCCCACAAGCTCTCGTCCCAAGAGGAGTCCGCCCGACGGCAGCGCTTAGACTCCTCCGGCGGGAATCCATTGCGTTCACCCAACTGGCGCATGGATCTGGCCCTAGGGTAGGTTTGTTGGGGAACGTTGCATGGGAAACAAAAAATTTCCTACGAAACACCCAAGATCTATTCTATGGAGATGCTAGCAAGGAGAGGGAGAGGTGTCTACATACCATTGTAGACCGAAAGCGTTAACGATCTAGAGATCGTGGTTGGCGTAGTCGCACTCGCGTTGCGATCCAATCCGATCCAAGCACCGCACGTGCGGCACCTCTGAGTTTCGCACACGTCCATCTCAGTGACGTATCCTCCTTCTTGATCCAGCAAGAGAGGGAAAATAGGTAGATGAGATCTGAACCAACACAACGGCGTGATGGTGGTGGTGGCAGCAGAACTCCGGCAGAGCTTCGCCAAGCGCGTACCAGAGAAACGTGGGAGGAGTTGGGAGAGCCAATGGGCAAGGGTGAAGGGGTGGCTGCCCCAATGCACCTCCCTCATCGATATATAGGCTAGAGGGCAGGGGAGGGCGTCCAAAACCCTCCTAGGGCCGGCCACAAGGGAGAAAACCGTTAAACATGAAGATAACATCTTATCTCTAGATTCAACTCTTTAAATTTAAAGATAAGATCTTATCTCTAGATTTAAATGACATGTGCCTTGGGGAATGGTGCAGCAAGCCCATGTGGGCTGTAGCCCCACCCCTCAGTCCTTGTGGGACCTTCCCGGGTCGTTGGGCCCCACGGTGGAACCCCCGAAACCTTCTAGAACCTTCCCGATACTCTACAGAAAAATTCCCGAACTTTTCTGGAACCCTGAATATGACTTCCCATATATAAATATTTACCTCCGGACCATTCTGAAGCTCCTTGTGATGTCCTGGATCCCATCCAGGACTCCGAACTACTTTGAAATTTTCCACTATTAATATCTCAACATTACCCTAGCGCTACCGAACGTTAAGCGTGCGACCCTATGGGTTCGAGAATCATGTAGCCATGACCGAGACACCTCTCCGATCAATAAACAATAACGGGACCAAGATGCCCATATTGGTTCCTACATATTCCACGAAGATCTTCATCGGTCGAACCGCGATGCCAAGGATTCAATCAATCCCGTATGCAGTTCCCTTTGTCTATCGGTATGTTACTTGCCCGAGATTCGATCATCGGTATCTCATACCTAGTTCAATCTCGTTACTGCCAAGTCTCTTTACTCGTTCCGTAATACAAGATCCCGTGACTAACTCCTTAGTCACATTGCTTGCAAGCTTCTTGTGATGTTGCATTACCGAGAGGGCCCAGAGATACCTCTCCGTCATACGGAGTGACAAATCCCAGTCTCGATCCATGCCAACCCCATAGACACCCTCGGAGATACCTGTAGAGCATCTTTATGATCACCCAATTACGAAGTGACGTTTGATACACACAAGGCATTCCTCTGGTGTAAGGGAGTTGCATGATCTCATGGTCTTAGGAACAGATACTTGACATGAAGAAAGCAGTAGCAATAAACTTAGTGATACGATCAAATGCTATGCTTATGGTTTGGGTCTTGTCCATCACATCATTCTCCTAATGATGTGATCTCGTTATCAAATGACAACTCATGTCCATGGTTAGGAAACCTTAACCATCTTTGATCAACGAGCTAGTCTAGTAGAGGCTCACTAGGGACACGGTGTTGTTTATATATCCACACATGTATTATAGTTTCCGATCAATACAATTCTAGCATGGATAATAAACGATTATCATGAACAAGGAAATATAATAATAACCACTTTATTATTGCCTCTAGGGCATATTTCCAACAGTCTCCCACTTGCACTAGAGTCAATAATCTAGCTTTACATTGTAGTGAATCTAACACCCATAGAGTTCTGGTGTTGATCATGTTTGCTCGTGGAAGAGGTTTAGTCAACGGGTCTACAACACTCAGATCCGTATGTACTTTGCAAATGTTTATGTACTCCTCTTTGATATAATCGTGGATGGAATTGAAGCGGCACTTTATGTGTCTGGTCCTCTCGTGAAACCTGGGCTCCGTGTCTAGAACAATAGCACCAGTGTTGTCACAAAAGAAAGTCATCGGATCCAGTGCACTGGGCACAACTCCAAGATCTGTCATGAACTGCTTCATCCAGACATCTTCCTTCGCTGCTTCCGAAGCAGCTATTACTCCGCCTCACATGTAGAATCTGCTACCACGCTTTGCTTGGAACTACACCAGCTGATTGCTCCACCATTCAGAATAAATACGTATGCGGTTTGAGACTTAGAGTCATCCGGATCTGTGTCAAAGCTAGCATCGATGTAACCCTTTACGAAGAGCTCTTGATCACCACCATAAACGAGAAACATCTTCTTAGTCCTCTTCAGGTACTTAAGGATATTTTTGACCGCTGTCTAGTGTTCCACTCCTGGATCGATTTGAAACCTTCCGGCCATACTTATGGCAAGGCTCACATCCGGCCTTGTGCACAACATTGCATACATGATAGAGTCTATGGCTGAGGCATAGGGGACAACGCTCATCTTTTCTCTATCTTCTGTACTTGCTGGGCATTGAGTCTTACTCAACTTAACACCTTGTAAGACAGGCAAGAACCCTTTCTTGGAATGATCCATTTTGAACGTCTTCAAAACCTTATCAAGGTATGTGCTTTGTGAAAGTCCTATTAAGTGTATTGATCTATCTCTATAGATCTTGATGCCTAATATGTAAGCAGCTTCTCCGAGGTCTTTCATTGAAAAACTCTTGTTCAAATATATCTTCACGCTTTCTAAAAGTTCTATATTGTTTCCAGTCAACAATATGTCATCCACATATAATATTAGAAACGCTATAGAGCTCCCACTCACTTTCTTGTAAATACAAGCTTCTCCACAAACTTGTATGAACCCAAACGCTTTGATCACCTCATCAAAGCGAAGATTCCAACTCTGAGATGCTTGCACCAATCTATAGATGGATCGTTGGAGCTTGCACACTTTGTCATCATTTTCAGGATCGACAAAACCTTCTGGTTGCATCATATACAACTCTTCCTTAAGGAAACCATTAAGGAACGCTGTCTTGACATCCATTTGCTAAATTTCATAATCGAAAAATGCAGCTATTACTAACATAATCCTGACGGAGTTAAGCATCACTACGGGAGAAAAAGTCTTATCGTAGTCAACTCCTTGAACTTATGAAAACCCTTTTGCAACAAGTCGTGCTTTATAGACGATGACATTATCGTCTGTGTCCGTCTTTTTCTTAAAGATCCATTTGTTCTGTATGGCCTTACGATCATATGGTAAGTCCTCCAAAGTCCACACGTTGTTCTCATACATGGATCCTATCTCGGATTTCATGGCCTCTAGCCATTTGTCGGAATCCGGGCCCACCATCGCTTCTTCATAGCTCATAGGTTCACCGTTGTCTAACAACATGACCTCCAAGATAGGATTGTCGTACAACTCAGGGGCGGTACGTGTCCTTGTCGACCTACGAGGCTCGGTAGTGACTTGATCTGAAGCTTCATGATCATCATCATTGGCCTCCTCTTCATTTGGTTCAACAACCTCATCAAGTTCTACCTTCCTCCCACTCAATTCTTTCGAGAGAAACTCCTTCTCTAGAAAGGATCCATTCTTGTTAACAAAGAATTTGCCTTCGGATCTGAGATAGAAGGTGTACCAATTGTTTCCTTAGGGTATCCCATGAAGACACACTTCTTCGCTTTGGGTTCGAGCTTATCAGGCTGTAGCCTTTTCACATAAGCGTCGCAACCCCAAACCTTAAGAAACGACAGCTTAGGTTTCCTGCCAAACTATAATTCATACGGTGTCGTATTAACGGATTTAGATGGTGCCCTATTTAAAGTGAATGCGGCTGTCTCTAATGCATAACCCCAAAACAATAGTGGCAGATCAGTAAGAGACATCATAGATCGCACCATATCTAATAGAGTACGATTACAACGCTCGAACACACCATTACGCTATGGTGTTCCCGATGCCGTGAGCTGTGAAACAACTCTACACTGTCTTAAATGCATGCCAAACTCATAATTCATATATTCTCCACCACGATCAGATCGTAGAAACTTTATCTTCTTGTTACGATGATTCTCTACTTCACTCTAAAATTGCTTGAACTTTTCAAACATTTCAGACTTGTGTTTCATTAATTAAATATACCCATATCTACTCAAATCATAGGTGAAGGTAAGAAAATAACGATATCCACTGCACGCCTCAACACTCATTGGACCGCACACATCAGTATGTATGATTTTCAACAAGTCACTTGCCCGCTCCATTGTTCCGGAGAATGGGTTTTTTGTCATCTTGCCCATGAGGCATGGTTCACATGTATCAAGCGATTCAAAATCTAGTGATTCCAAAAGTCCATCAGCATGGAGTTTCTTCATGCGATTTACACCAATATGACCTAAGCGGCAGTGCCACAATAAAGTGGTACTATCATTATTAACTTTGCATCTTTTGGCATCAATGTTATGAACACGTGTATCACTACGATCGAGATTCAACAAGAATAAACCATTCTCATTGGGTGCATGACCATAAAAGATATTACTCATATAAATAGAACAACCATTATTCTCTGATTTAAATGAATAACCGTCTCACAATAAACAAGATCCAAATATAATGTTCATGCTCAACGCAGGCACCAAATAACAATTATTTAGGTTTAAAACTAATCCCGATGGTAATCGAAGAGCGAGCGTGCCGACGGCGATCACATCAACCTTGGAACCATTTCTGACGTGCATCGTCACCTCGTCCTTTACCAGCCTCCGTTTATTCCGTAGTTCCCGCTTCGTGTTACAAATATGAGCAACCGAACCGGTATCAAATACCCATGCAGTACTACGAGAGCTAGTAAGGTACACATCAATAACATGTATATCAAATATACCTTTGTTGACTTTGCCAGCCTTCTTATCAGCCAGGTACTTGGGGCAATTCCGCTTCCAGTGGCCAGTCCCCTTGCAGTAGAAGCACTCAGTCTCAGGCTTGGGTCCAGCATTGGGTTTCTTCACGGGAGCGGCAACTTGCTTGCCACTCTTCTTGAAGTTTCCCTTCTTTCACTTGCCTTTCTTGAAACTAGTGGTTTTATTCACCATCAACACTTGATGCTCCTTTTTTATTTCTACTTCTGCGACTTTCAGCATCGCGAATAGCTCGGAGATTGACTTGTTCATCCCTTGCATATTATAGTTCATCACGAAGCCCTTATAGCTAGGTGGCAGTGACTGGAGAACTCTATCAGTGACCGTCTCAGGCGGAAGCTCAACTCCAAACTGATTCAAGCGGTTGTAGTACCCAGACATTCTGAGTATGTGCTCACTAATAGAACTATTCTCCTCCATCTTGTAGGCGAAGAACTTATCGGAGGTCTCATATCTATCAATCCGGGCATTTGCTTGAAATACTAACTTCAACTCTTGGAACATCTCATATGCTCCATGGCGTTCAAAACGCTTTTGAAGTCCCAATTCTAAGCCATACAACATGGCGCACTGAACTATTGAGTAGTCATCAGAACACACCTGCCAGACATTCACAACATCTGCAGACGACACTGGAGGGGGTGGCGCACCAAGCGGTGCATCAAGGACATAAGCCTTTTGCGAAGCCGTGAGGATAATCCTCAGATTACGGACCCTGTCTGCATAGTTACTTCCATGATCTTTCAACTTAGCTTTCTCTAGGAACGCATTAAAATTCAGGGGAGCTACTGCGCGAGCCATTGATCTACAACATAATTTGCAAAGACAACTTTAGACTATGTTCATGATAATGAGTTCAGTTAGTCATATTACTAAAGAACTCCCACTCAAATCAACATCCCTCAGGTTGTCTAAGTGTCACATGATCCAAATCCACCAACCCAAGTCCGATCATCACGTGAGATGAGGTGGTTTGAATGGTGAACATCTCCATGTTGATCATATCTGCTATATGACTCATGTTCGACCTTTCGGTCTCTTGTGTTCCGAGGCCATGTCTGTACATGCTAGGACCGTCAAGTTTAACCCAAGTATTCCGCATGTGTAAAACTGGCTTATACCCGTTGTATGCGAACAAAGAGTCTATCACACCCGATCATCACGAGGTGCTTTGAAACGACGAACTTTCGCAACGGTGCATACTTGGGGAGAACACAATTTATCTTGAAATTAGTGAGGGATCATCTTATAATGCTAGCGTTGTCCTAAGCAAAATAAGATGCATAAAAGGATAAACATCACATGCAAATCATATAAGTGACATGATATGACCATCAACATCTTGTGCTTTTGATCTCCATCTTCAAAGCACCGGCATGATCTCCATCATCATTGAAAGGACGTGGATGTCGCCTAGAGAGAGAGGGGGGGTGAATAGGCGCTTTAAAATAATTACGGTTTAGGCTTGAACAAATGCGGTATAAAACTAACGTTTAATATGTCAAGCACAAAACCTAAAACAACTAGGCTCACCTATGTGCACCAACAACTTATGCTAAGCAAGATAAACAACTAAGTGATAGCAAGATATATAACATGAAACAATATGGCTATCACAAAGTAAAGTGCATAAGTAAAGGGCTCGGGTAAGAGATAACCGAGGCACGCGGAGACGACGATGTATCCCGAAGTTCACACCCTTGCGGATGCTAATCTCCATTCGGAGCGGTGTGGAGGCACAATGCTCCCCAAGATGCCACTAAGGCCACCGTAATCTCCTCACGCCCTCGCACAATGCAAGATGCCGTGATTCCACTAAGGGACCCTTGAGGGCGGTCACCGAACCCGTACAAACAATGTTGGGGCAATCTCCACAACTTAATTGGAGGCTCCCAATAACACCACGAAGCTTCACCACAATGGATTGTGGCTCCGAGGTAACCTCAAATGCTCGGGGCAATCTCCACAACCTAATTGGAGACCCCGACGCTTGCCCGGAGCTTTACACCACAATGATTGAGCTCCGCGACACCACCAACCGTCTAGGGCACCAAGGCACCCAAGAGGAACAAACTCTAGGGTGCACAAACACCCAAGAGTAATAAGCTTCTCAAACTTCACTTCCACGTATCACCGTGGAGAACTCAAACCTATGCACCAGATGCAATGGCAAGGGCACACGAAGTGCCCAAGTCCTTGTCTCCAAAATCCCACCTCAACAACTAATGTTATGGTGGAAAATGAGAGGAAGAACGAAGAAGAATACCAAGAACTCCAAGAGCTAGATCCAAGGGGGTTCCCCTCACATAGAGGAGAAAGTGATTGGTGGAAATGTGGATCTAGATCTCCTCTCTCTTTTCCCTCAAAAAGGAGCAAGAATCATTGGAGGGATTGAGAGTTAGCAAGCTCTAAGAAGGTCAACAATGGGGGGGCAAACACGAGCTCAAGAGTTGGGGAACCATTGGGGAAGAAGACCCCCTTAAATAGGTCCCCAGAAATCTGCCCGTTATGTGCAGAATTACACAGGGGCGGTACAACCGCTATGAAGACCGGTACAACCGCTGGGACCGAGCACGGCGGTGGCGTGGCAAAGTCCCGAGCGGTACAACCTCTCTGGACACCGGTAGTACCGGTCAAAAAGATTTGACCGGAACAACCGGGCTACCACCGCCCAAGAACTGCACCAAAACAGAACCCCGTCCGGTGGTGGGGCGGTGCTGGGCCGGTACAACCGCCTGAAGCCACTCTCCAGGGTTGGCTAGATCCTGGGCGGTACAACCGCCCGGAGGCAGCGGTACAACCGCTGGCAACAACATGTGAGCAGCGACCCCAGGGTATCACCCCTGGGCGGTAGTTGCACCGGACGTGTCGGCCAAGCGGTACAACTGCTCGGACCAGCGGTACAACCGTAGCAAGAAAACAGGTAAGACCAGAACTGCCATAGCTTCTGCAAATGAGCTCCGAATTGAGCAAACTCAAGCTTGTTGGATTCAGGATGACAAGAGCAATCCAACAGCGAATGGTTATAATTGTTGGGGAACGGAGCATGAATTTCAAAAAATTTCCTACGCTCACGCAAGATCTATCCATGGAGATGCATCGCTACGAGAGGGGAGAGTGTGTCTACGTACCCTCATAGACCGTTAGCGGAAGCGTCTCACAACGCGATAGATGTAGTCGAACAATCCTTCGAGCTCCACCGATCGAGTACCGAACATACGCCACCTCCGAGTTCTACACACGTGCAGCTCGGTGACGATCCTCGCCTTCTTGATCCAGCAAGACGTCGAGGAAGTAGATGAGTTCCGTCAGCACGACGGCGTGGCGACGGTGACGGTGAAGTGATTCCGGCAGGGCTTCACCTAAGCTCTCCGAAAATATGACCGAGGTGGAAAACGGAGATCGGGGCACCGCACACGGCTATGGGACAATTGTGTACTTTGGGGTGCCCCCTTGCCCCTGTATATAAAGGATGAGAGGGAGGAGGCCGGCCCCCTAGGGGTGCGCCAAGTGTGGGGAGTCCTACTAGGACTCCTTATTCCTAGTAGGATTCCACCTCCCATACGGAGTAGGAAAGGGGGAAGGGAGAGGGAAAGGAAAGAGGGGGCTGCGCCCCCTCCCCTAGTCCAATTCGGTTTGGGCAAGGGGG
Source organism: Elymus sibiricus (assembly GCA_039707655.1). Lineage (NCBI taxonomy): Eukaryota > Viridiplantae > Streptophyta > Magnoliopsida > Poales > Poaceae > Elymus > Elymus sibiricus. The sequence continues at coordinate 103,942,626 of CM077665.1, forward strand.
GGCGCGCGCCTCCTCACGTGGCCTGCCTCTCCTTTTCCCGTATGGCCCAATAAGGCCCATTACTTCTCCCGGTGAATTCCCGTAACTCCCCGGTACTCCGAAAAATACGCGAATCACTCGGAACCTTTCCGACGTCCGAATATAGCCTTCCAATATATGAATCTTTACCTCTCGACCATTTCGAGACTCCTCTTCATGTCCGTGATCTCATCCGGGAATCCGAACAAACTTCGGTCACCAATCACATAACTCATATAATACTAAATCGTCATCGAACCTTAAGTGTGCGGACCCTACGGGTTCGGGAATGATGTAGACATGATCGAGACGACTCTCCGGTCAATAACCAATAGCGGAACCTGGATGCTCATATTGGTTCCTACATATTCCACGAAGATCTTTATCGGTGAACCTCATATGTCAACATACGTTGTTCTCTTTGTCTGGCGGTATGTTACTTGCCCGAGATTCGATCGTCGGTATCCAATACCTAGTTCAATCTCGTTACCGGCAAGTCTCTTTACTCGTTCCGTAATACATCATCTTGCAACTAACTCTTTAGTCACGGTGCTTGCAAGGCTTCTGTGATGCTGTATTACCGAGAGGGCCCAGAGATACCTCTCCGATAGTCGGAGTGACAAATCCCAATCTCGATCCATGCCAACTCAACAAACACTTTCGGAGATACCTGTAGTGCACCTTTATAATCACCCAGTTACGTTGTGACGTTTGATACACTCAAAGTATTCCTACGGTATCCGGGAGTTGCATGATCTCATGGTCAGAGGAACGTGTATTTGACATAGTGAAAGCAATAGCAATAAACTGAACGATCATTTGCTATGCTTAACGGTTGGGTCAATTCCATCACATCATTCTCCATGATGTGATCCCGTTATCAAATGACAACTCATGTCCATGGTCAGGAAATCTTGACCATCTTTTGATCAACGAGCTAGTCTAGTAGAGGCTTACTAGGGACTCAGTATTTGTCTATTATCCACACATGTATTTAGTTTCCGGTCAATACAATTCTAGCATGAATAATAAACCATTATCATGAACGGAGAAATATGATAATAAACACTTTATTAATTGCCTCTAGGGCATATTTCCAACAGTCTCCCACTTGCACTAGAGTCAATAATCTAGTTTACATCTCCATGTAATTAACACCCAATCAGTTCTAGGGCTGATCATGTTTTGCTTGTGAGAGAAGTTTTAGTCAACGGGTCTGCAATATTCAGATCCGTGTGTTCTTGGCAAATCTTTATGTTATATGTAGATGCTGCTACCACACTCTGTTTGGAGCTACTCCAAAAACGACTGTCCCACTTTACGTATCCGGTCTGAGACTCATAGTCTTCCGGATCGGTGTTTAAAGCTTGCATCGACGTAACCCCTTACGACGAACTCTTTATCATCTCTATTCCTGAGAAATTCTTCCTTAGTCATCTTAAGGATAATTTGACCGCTGTCCAGTGATCTACTCCTGGATCACTTTGGTACCTCTTTTGCCAGACACATGGCAAGGCACACAGCTTGGCATACTTTATAGAACCTACGGCCGAGGCATAGGGGATAACCTTCATCCATTCTATTTATTTTGCCGTGGTCGAGATTTGAGTCTTACTCAACTTCACACCTTTCACCACAGTCAAGAACTCCTTCTTTGATTGATCCATTTTGAACTTCTTCAAAATCTTGTCAAGGTATATGTTTTGTGAAAGTCATATGAGGCGTCTCAATTTATCTCTATAGATTTTGATGCCTAACATGTAAACAACCTTTACCTAGATCTTCAAGTCTTACTCCACTTCACACCAGCCAAGAACTTATTTCTTTTGACTTGATCCATTTTGAACTTCTTCAAAATCTCATCAAGGTGTGTGAAAATCTTTTATCAGGTGTCTTGATCTATCTCTATAGATCTCGATGCCCAAACCGTGGATAACTCAAAATAGGTTTTTATTGAAAAACTCCTTTCAATTAATTCTTTATGCTTTCCAGAAATTCTACATCATTTCCAATCACATATACTTATTAGAAATGTTATAGAGCTCCCACTCACTTTGTTGTAAATACAAGTTTCTCCATAAACTTGCATAAACCCAAACGCTTTGATCACTTCATCAAAGCGAGTATTCCAGCTCCGAGATGCTTGCACCAGTCCATAGATGGATCGCTGGAGCTTGCATACTTTGTTAGCACCTTTAGGATCGACAAAACCTTCCGGTTGCATCATATACAATTCTTCCTTAAGGAATCCATTAAGGAATGCCGTTTTGACGTCCATTTGCCAGATTTCATAATCATAAAATGCGGCAATTGCTAACATAATTCTGACAGACTTTAGCATCGCTACGGGTGAGAAAGTCTCATCGTAGTCAACTCCTTGAACTTGGTGATAACCTTTAGCAACAAGTCGAGCTTTATAGACGGTGATATTACCATCAGCATCCGTCTTCTTCTTAAAGATCCATTTATTTTCAATAGCTCGCCGTTCATCGGGCAAGTCTACCAAAGTCCACACTTTGTTCTCATACATGGATCCAATCTCGGATTTCATGGCCTCAAGCCATTTGTCGGAATCCGGGCCTGCCATCGCTTCTTCATAGATCGAAGGTTCACCGTTGTCCAACAACATAACCTCCAAGACTGGATTTCCGTACCACTCTGGTGCGGAACGTGTCCTGGTTGACCTTCGAAGTTCTGTAGCAACTTGATCCGAAGCCTCATGATCATCATCATCAACTTCTTCTCTGGTCTGTGTTGGTGTCACAGAAATTTCTTTCTATGGCGTACTACTATCCAGAGGAGGTACAATTACCTCATCAAGTTCTACTTTCCTCCCACTCACTTCTTTCGAGAGAAACTCCTTCTCTAGAAAGGATCCATTCTTAGCAACGAATACTTTGCCTTCGGATCTGTGGTAGAAGGTGTACCCAACGGTCTCCTTTGGGTATCCTATGAAGACACACTTATCCGCTTTGGGTTTGAGCTTATCTGGCTGAAGCCTTTTGACATAAGCATTGCATCCCCAAACTTTCAGAAACAACATCTTAGGTTTCTTGCAAACCACAGTTCATGCGGTGTCATCTCAACGGATTTAGACGGTGCCCTTGTTTAAAGTGAATGCAGCTGTCTCTAATGCATAACCCCAAAATGATAGTGGCAAATTGGTAAGAGACATCATAGAACGCACCATATCCAATAGAGTACGATTACGACGTTCGGACACACCATTACGCTGTGGTGTTCCATGTGGCGTGAGCTGTGAAACACTTCCACATTGTCTTAAGTGATTGCCAAACTCGTAACTCAAATATTTTCCTCCACGATCAGATCGTAAGAACTTTATTTTCTTGTTACGATGGTTCTCTACTTCACTCTGAAATTCTTTGAACTTTTCAAATGTTTCAGATTTATGCTTCATCAAGTAGACATAACCATATCTACTCAAATCATCAGTGAACGTGAGAACATAACGATATCCACCGCGCGCCTCAACACTCATCGGACCACATACATCGGTATGTATTATTTCCAATAAGTTGGTTGCTCGCTCCATTGTTCCGGAGAACGGAGTTTTAGTCATCTTGCCAATAAGGCACGGTTCACATGTCTCAAATGATTCATAATCAAGAGATTCCAAAAACCCATCTGCATGGAGTTTCTTCATGTGTTTAACACTGATATGACCTAAGCGGCAGTGCCACAAATATGTGGTACTATCATTATCTTTTGGCATTCGTGTTATGAACATATGTATTACTACAATCAAGATTTAATAAACCTTTCATTTTAAGTGCATGATCATCAATGATATTATCCAAATAAATAGAATAACAATTATTCTCTGAAATTGAATAACCGTCTTGCAATAAACACTATCAGATATAATGTTCATGCTTAACGCAAGCACCAAATAACAATTATTTAGGTTCATCACTAATCCTGAAGGTAGAGAGAGCGTGGAGATGGTGATCACATCAACCTTGGAGACACTTCCAATGCACATCGTCACCTCGTTCTTAGCTAGCCCTCGTTTATTCCGAAGCTCCATGTTTCTAGTTGTAAGCAACTGAACAAGTATCAAATACCCAGGTGCTCCTACGAGTACTAGTAAGGTACATATCAATAACATGTATATCAAATATCTTTGTTGACATTGCCAGTCTTATTATCTGCTAGTTACTTTGGGGAAGTTCCGCTCCCTGTGACATTTCCCTTTGCAATGGGAGCACTAAGTCTCGGGTTTGGTTCAGCCTTGGGTTTCTTCGCGTGAGCGGCAACTGTTTTGCTGTTCTTCTTGAAGTTCCCTTTTATTTCCCTTGCCCTTCTTGAAACTAGTGGTCTTATTAACCATCAACACTTGATGTTCCCTTTTTTTTTGATTTCTACATCCGCAGATTGTAGCATCGCGAATAGCTTAAGGATCTTCTATCCCTTGCATGTTTATAGTTCATCACGAAGATCCAGTAGCTTAGTGATAGTGACTAGAGAACTCTATCAATCACCACTTTATTCGGAAGTTTAACTCCCACTTGATTCAAGTGTTTGAAGTACTCAGACATTCTGAGTACATGCTCACTAACGGAGCTGTTCTCCTCCATCTTGTAGCTTAGAACTTGTCGAAGGTGTCATACCTCTCGACCCGGGTGTGAGCTTGAAAAACAAATTTTCAGCTCTTGGAACATCTCATATGCTCCGTGTTGCTCAAAACATATTTGGTGCTCCGGTTCTAAGCCGTAAAGTATGGCGCACTGAACTATCGAGTAGTCATCTTTTCTTGTCTGCCAGACGTTCATAACGTCCTCAGACGAAGCCGTAGGGGTATTTCACTGAGCGGTGCATTAAGGACATAAGCCTTCTGTGCAGCAGTGAGGACAATCCTCAGATCACGGACCTAGTCCGCATAGTTGCTTCCATCAACTTTCCACTTCATTTTCTCTAGGAACATAATAAAAACAGGGGAACTACAGCGCGGTCTATTGATCTACAACATAAATTTGCTAAGACAAGTAAGACTATGTTCATGAGAATTGAAGTTCAATTAATCAAATTACTTAAGAACTCCCACTTAGATTAACATCCCTCAAGTTGTCTAAGTGTAACATGATCCACATCAACTAAACCACGTCCGATCATCACGTGAGGTGGATTAGTTATCAATGGTGAACATCTTTCATGTTGATCATATCTACTATATGACTCATGTTCGACCTTTCGGTCTCTTGTGTTCCGAGGCCATGTCTGTACATGCTAGGCTCGTCAAGTTTAACCCAAGTATTCTGCGTGTGTAAAACTGGCTTACGCCCGTTGTATGCGAACGAAAGAATCCATCACACCCGATCATCACGTGGTGCTTAGAAGCGTCGAACCTTCGCAATGGTGCATACTAGGGGAGAACACTTATCTTGAAATTTAGTGAAGGGATCATCTTATAATGCTACCGTCGTCCTAAGCAAAATAAGATGCATAAAAGGATTAACATCACATGCAATTCAATATATGTGACATGATATGGCCATCATCGTCTTGTGCTTTTGATCTCCATCAGCAAAGCACCGTCATGATCTCCATCGTCACCGGGTTGACACCTTGATCACCATCGTAGCGTCGTGACACCTTGATCTCCATCATAGCGTCGTGGTCGTCTCGCCGATTATTGCTATTACTACTACTACTGCTAACTCATAGCGATAAAGTAAAGCAATTACATAGCGTTGGCATTGCATACAATAAAGAGACAACCATAAGGCTCCTGCCGTTTGCCTGATAATTTACAAAACATGATCATCTCATACAACAACTTATATCACATCATGTCTTGGCCATATCACATCACCAGCATACCCTGCAAAAACAAGTTAGACGTCCTCTACTTTGTTGTTGCAAGTTTTACGTGGCTGCTACGGGTTTGCAAGAACCGTTCTTACCTACGCAAAACCACAACGTGGTGTAGTGATTGCTTTTTGATCTTCTAAAAGAACCCTCTTCATTGAAACCGATTCAACTAAAGTGAGAGAGACAGACACCCGCCAGTCACCTTTATGCAACGAGTGCACGTAGCGGTGAAACCTGTCTCGCGTAAGCGTACGCGTAATGTCGGTCCGGGCCGCTTCATCTCACAATACCGCCGAATCAAGTAACAACTAGTAACGACAAGCAATATGTATACACCCACGCCCACAACTCACTTGTGTTCTACTCGTGCAAATCACATCTACGCATAGACCTGGCTCGGATGCCACTGTTGGGGAACGGAGCATGAATTTCAAAAAATTTCCTACGCTCACGCAAGATCTATCCATGGAGATGCATCGCTACGAGAGGGGAGAGTGTGTCTACGTACCCGCATAGACCGTTAGCGGAAGCGTCTCACAACGCGGTTGATGTAGTCGAACAATCCTTCGAGCTCCACCGATCGAGTACCGAACGTACGGCACCTCCGAGTTCTACACACGTGCAGCTCGGTGACGATCCTCGCCTTCTTGATCCAGCAAGACGTCGAGGAAGTAGATGAGTTCCGTCAGCACGACGGCGTGGCGACGGTGACGGTGAAGTGATTCCGGTAGGGCTTCGCCTAAGCTCTCCGAAAATATGACCGAGGTGGAAAACGGAGATCGGGGCACCGCACACGGCTATGGGACAATTGTGTACTTTGGGGTGCCCCCTTGCCCCCGTATATAAAGGATGAGAGGGAGGAGGCCGGCCCCCTAGGGGTGCGCCAAGTGTGGGGAGTCCTACTAGGACTCCTTAGTCCTAGTAGGATTCCACCTCCCATACGGAGTAGGAAAGGGGGAAGGGAGAGGGAAAGGAAAGAGGGGGCTGCGCCCCCTCCCCTAGTCCAATTCGGTTTGGGCAAGGGGGGGGGGGGGGGGGGGCGCGCCTCCTCACGTGGCCTGCCTCTCCTTTTACCGTATGGCCCAATAAGGCCCATTACTTCTCCCGGTGAATTCCCGTAACTCCCCGGTACTCCGAAAAATACGCGAATCACTCGAAACCTTTCCGACGTACGAATATAGCCTTCCAATATATGAATCTTTACCTCTCGACCATTTCGAGACTCCTCGTCATGTCCGTGATCTCATCTGGGACTCCGAACAAACTTCGGCCACCAATCACATAACTCATATAATACTAAATCGTCATCGAACCTTAAGTGTGCGGACCCTACGGGTTCGGGAATGATGTAGACATGATCGAGACGACTCTCCGGTCAATAACCAACAACGGAACCTGGATGCTCATATTGGTTCTTACATATTCCACGAAGATCTTTATCGGTGAACCTCATATGTCAACATACGTTGTTCTCTTTGTCTGGCGGTATGTTACTTGCCCGAGATTCGATCGTCGGTATCCAATACCTAGTTCAATCTCGTTACCGGCAAGTCTCTTTACTCGTTCCGTAATACATCATCTTGCAACTAACTCTTTAGTCACGGTGCTTGCAAGGCTTCTGTGATGCTGTATTACCGAGAGGGCCCAGAGATACCTCTCCGATAGTCGGAGTGACAAATCCCAATCTCGATCCATGCCAACTCAACAAACACTTTTGGAGATACCTGTAGTGCACCTTTATAATCACCCAGTTACGTTGTGACGTTTGATACACCCAAAGTATTCCTACGGTATCCGGGAGTTGCATGATCTCATGGTCAGAGGAACGTGTATTTGACATAGTGAAAGCAATAGCAATAAACTGAACGATCATTTGCTATGCTTAACGGTTGGGTCAAGTCCATCACATCATTCTCCTAATGATGTGATCCCGTTATCAAATGACAACTCATGTCCATGGTCAGGAAATCTTGACCATCTTTTGATCAACGAGCTAGTCTAGTAGAGGCTTACTAGGGACTCAGTATTTGTCTATTATCCACACATGTATTTAGTTTCCGGTCAATATAATTCTAGCATGAATAATAAACCATTATCATGAATGGAGAAATATGATAATAAACAATTTATTAATTGCCTCTAGGGCATATTTCCAACAATAATAAGAAGAGGCAGTATACAAATGCCAATGATATAGAGTTGTGAAACCTCTATGAATGAAGAACCGGCAAAAACTCCAACATCGAAAACATCATAGAAGATGTATATGGACTCCGTTTTCGATGACCTCGAGCTTGTCATGAAGATGACCATAAGCTCTAAAACTCACAAACAGAAACACCAACCAAGAACCAAGAAAGATGATGCAATGTTGCAAATGGTTTGAGCTCTCAACGAACGATACGATCAAGCTACTCACTTGAGAGCCCCCCTTGATAGTACAGCTATCGATCCTATAGCCCGGTCTCCCAACTACCACCATGAGACCGGTAATATAAAAAACCCTATCAAGGTCAAACCTTTGCCTTGCGTATAGTCCACTTGAGCCAGATGATGACCATCTAGACTTCATCAAGATGGACCACCTTTCTTGATTGCGTTGGCTCGATGAAGACTAGTTGATTGCTCCCCCATACTCCACTATGGGTGAGCCACTCTTCGGTACATCTTCACAAGTTCATTGTCACCACAATGAACGGCAAGCTTCAAGCATGATCTCTTCGTGATGCTCCACTTGAACTTGCACATCGCAATCTTGACGACGATCACCACTTGATGTCATCCTCCATGGGTTGTATGAGATCTTCCTCTTGACGCAAGCCCATGGAAACATACCTAACCCCAAAAAGAACACTCACGAGGAACATGGGTTAGTACACAAAGCGTAATGGACAATGCTTACCATACCATGGGATCACTTGATCCCTCTCGGTATATCTTGTACGCTTTGTGTGTTGATCAACTTGGTTCACTCTTTGACTTAGTATTGATCAACCTTGTATCTTATCTTCTCTCTTCATAAAGATGATGTCTTGAAGGTAAACATGAATGCTCACACAATCTTCTTCTTCAAGACATGCTTGCAATAAGCTCAACTCTCACATGACCAATCTTTGGATAAAACCTTGAATACCACCTTGGTCACCATATAAACTCCTTGAAACCAATAGATGGACTTCAAGAAGTACCTACGGACAAATCCTTCGAATATAACTCAAGGCAACCATTAGTCCATAGGGATTGTCATCAATTACCAAAACCACACATGGATAGATGTGCTCTTACAATCATGATCTCCATCATCGTGTCGTCATGTGGTTGTTGCGCCAACTATTGCTAACTCATAGTGATAAAGTAATGCAAATGGCACAAATAAATTAAAGACAACCCTATGTCACCTGCCGGTTGCCGTACTCATCGACATGCAAGTCGTGATAACTATACAAAACATGATCATCTCATGTATCACATATATGAAATCATGTCTTGGCCATATCACATCACAACATACCCTGCAAAAACAAGTTAGACGTCCTCTAATTGGTTGTTGCAAATTTTACGTGGCTGCTATGAGTAACTAGCAAGAACCGTTCTTACCTATGAAAAGCCACAATGGTTATAATCAAGTTGCCTTTTAACCTTCTACAAGGATCGCCTTCATCGAATCCGATTCAACAAAAGTGGGAGAGACAGACACCCGCCAGCCAACTTTATGCAAACAAGTTGCATGTCAGTCGGTGGAACCAGTCTCTTGTGCGAGGACAAGTAAGGTTGGTCTGAGCGGCTTATTCTCACAATACCACCGAATCAAAATAAGACTAAGGAGGTAAGCAATATGAACATCAACGCCCACAAACACTTTGTGTTCTACTCGTGCATATCATCTCATGGGAAACAAAATTTTCCTACGAAACACCCAAGATCTATTCTATGGAGATGCTAGCAACGAGAGGGAGAGGTGTCTACATACCCTTGTAGATAGAAAGCGTTAACAATCTAGATATTGTGGTTTGCGTAGTCGTACTCGCCTCGCGATCCAATCCGACCCAAGCACCGCACATGCGGCACCTCCAAGTTTAGCACACATCCGTCTCGGTGACGTATCCTCCTTCTTGATCCAGCAAGTGAGGGAGAATAGGTAGATGAGATCTGAACCAACACGACGGCGTGGTGGTGGTGGTGGCACCGGAACTCCGGCAGGGCTTCGCCGAGCGCGTACCGGAGAAACGTGGGAGGAGTTGGAAGAGCCAATGGGCAAGGTGAAGGGGTGGCTGCCCCCATGCACCTCCCCCCATCTATATATAGGCTAGAGGGCAGGGGAGGGCGTCCAAAACCCTCCTAGGGCCGGCCACAAGGGAGAAAACCCGTTAAACATGAAGATAACATCTTATCTCTAGATTCAACCCTTTAAATTTAGAGATAAGATCTTATCTCTAGATTTAAACGACATGTGCCTTGGGGAATGGTGCAGTGATACGTCTCCGTCGTATCTACCTTTTCTCACACTTTTGCCCTTGTTTTGGAGTCTAATTTGCATGATTTGAATGAAACTAACCCGGACTGACGTTATTTTCAGCAGAACTACCATGGTGTCGTTTTTGTGCAGAAATAATAGTTCTCAGAACAGGACGAAACTTTTTGGAGATTTATTTTACAATAAATAAAAAATACTGGAGCCAAGAAGCACCGGAGGGGGGGCCCTGGCTGGACACGATACACCAGGGCGCGCCACCCCCTCCAGGCGTGCCCTGGTGGGTTTTGCCAACCTCGGGGCCCCACTGACCCTAATTCCGACACTATAAAATCCTATTTTTGGAGAAAAAACCAGGGAGAAAGTTTCTTTGCGTTTTACGATACGGAGCCGCCGCCACCTCTTGTTCTTCCTCGGGAGGCCTGATCTGGAGCCCGTTTGGGGCTCCGAAGAGGGGAATCTTCGGTCTTCGTCATCATCAACCCTTCTCCATCGCCAATTCCATGATGCCCCCCACCGGGAGTGAGTAATTCCTTCGTAGGCTTGCTGGTCGGTGAGGAGTTGGATGAGATTCATCATGTAATCGAGTTAGTTTTGTTAGGGCTTGATCCCTAGTACCCATTATGTTCTGAGATTGATGTTGCTATGACTTTGCCATGCTTAATGCTTGTCACTAGGGCTCGAGTGCCATGATTTCAAATCTGAACCGTTTATGTTTTCACCATTATATCTAGGTTCTTGATCCGATCTTGCTAGTCATATGCACCTATTACGTGTTATGATCCATAAACCCCGGAGTGACAATAGTCGGGATACTTTCCGGTGATGACCGTAGTTTGAGTTGTTCATGTATTCACCATGTCTTAATGCTTTGTTCCGGTTCTCTATTAAAAGGAGGCCTTAATATCCCTTAGTTTCCATATGGACCCCGCTGCCACGGGAGGGTAGGACAAAAGATGTCATGCAAGTTCTTTTCCATAAGCACGTATGACTATTACGGAATACATGCCTACATTAAATTTATGAAGTGGAGCTAGTTTTGTGTCGCCCTAGGTTATGACTGTTATATGATGAATATCATCCAACGAGTTCACCGATCTAGTGCCTACGAGTTTTCCACATATTGTTCTTGCTAAGTTACTATTGCTACAGCTGCTGTTACACTTGCTACGAAACTATTGCTATCACTGCTACCGTTACTATTACTGCTATCAAAACTATCATACTACTGTGCTACTGATCACTCTGCTACAGATATTTAATCTCCAGGTGTGGTTGAATTGACAACTCAACTGCTAATACTCGCAAATATTCTTTGGCTCCCCTTGTCGAATCTATAAATTTGGGTTGAATACTCTACCCTCGAAAACTGTTGTGATCCCCTATACTTGTGGGTTATCAAGACCTTTTTCTGGCGCCGTTGCCGGGGAGCATAGCTATATTTGTTGAGTCACTTGGGATTTATATCAATTGATTACTATGAAGAATATGAAGGATCCAAGAACCAAGATTTTTCCCTCTAAGACGAGGGAAGGTAAGGAACTGCCATCTAGCCCTGCACTTGATTCACCTTCGGTTATGAGTAAGCTTGCAACACCACCACATGCTATTAATCCTGATATGTCACAAGTTATTGATGATGCTACTTCTGCTATGAATGATGCTTATGATGATGCTAGTACCATGCTTGATGATAACGTGCCCCTAGGCGAATTTCTTGATGAACAAATTGCTAGAGCTAAAGAGAATGAAATTAGTGAAACTGATGAGATTGCTGAAACTAATGAAGCCTTTGAAACTGATGACTATGAAACACCTATTAGACCTAGCTCTCCTAGATTTGAAATGCCTAAGATACCTGAAGGTTATGTTATGGGCGAGGAGACAACTAGAGAAATCCTTTCTTGTAAGGATAGAAACGATCTTAAGAAATTGTTACGCAAGTATAAGGAAAAGACTTTGAATGCTAGAATGAAATGTGATCCTAAGTTTGCTACTTCACCTATATTTGTTACCGATAGGGATTAAAAATTCTCTGTCGACCCAGAGTTAATTACTTTTGTTGAATCTGATCCTTTCCATGGCTATGAAATTGAAACTGTAGTGGCACATCTTACTAAGCTGAATGATATAGCCACCCTCTTTGCTCATGATGAGAAGATTCGCTACTACTATATTCTCAAATTATTTCTGTTCTCATTAAAGGGTGATGCTAAGATATGGTACAATACTCTTGCTCCTGGTTGTGTGCGTAGTCTCCAGGATATGATTTACTACTTCTCTGAAAAATATTTTCCTGCTCATAAGAAACAAGCTGCCTTACAGGAAATATTTAACTTTGTGCAAATTGAAGAAGAGAGTCTCCCACAAGCTTGGGGGAGGCTTCTCCAATTGCTTAATGCTTTGCCTGATCACCCTCTTAAGAAAAATGAAATACTTGATATCTTCTATAATGGACTAACTGATGCTTCTAGGGACTTCCTAGATAGTTGTGCTGGTTGTGTTTTCAGGGAACGAACTGTTGAACAAGTTGAGGAATTATTGAATAACATATTGAAAAATTATGATGATTGGACTCTTCCTGAACCACCACTTAAACCCACTCTGAAGAAGAGGGGTATCTTATTTCTCAGTCCTGAAGATATGCAAGAGGCAAAGAAATCTATGAATGAAAAAGGTATTAAAGCTGAGGATGTTAAGAATTTACCACCTATTGAAGAAATACATGGCCTTGACACACCACCACCTCCACAGATGGTAGAGATAAATTCTTTATTAAAGTTTGATGAAGGTGATATCCCTTACAATAAACATCCTAGTCAATGCTTATATGAGTTTGATAACTACATTATGAAACAAGATCACTTCAATGCACATGTTCTGAAACAATTGAAATATAACTCCGATATGATTGCTCGCTTGAGTGACTTGTTATTTAGAATCAATAATGATGTTAGAGGTGTAGGAAATCATGCCTCTATGGTTCAAACTCAGCTAGAAAAAGTTGCTAAATCTCAGAAAGAATTGCTTGATGAAATGAATAATAATATGAATGATTTTGCTGCTAGAGTAGTAACTAGAGGAGGTAGAATGACCCAAGAACCTCTTTATCCTGAAGGTCATACTAAAAGAATTGAACAAGACTCTCAGAGGATTAATACTAATGCACCTAGTCCTTCTAAAAAGAAAAAGAAAAAGAAAAATGATAGGACTTTGCCTACCTCTAGTGAACCTGAGATACAAAAACCTCCTGATAATAATGATGTCTCTATTTCTGATGCTAAAACTCAATCTGGTAATGAACATTCATCTAGTGATAATGAAAATGATAATGATGATGTTCATGCAGATACTCAACCAAACAATGATAAAGAACCAGATAATGATGTTGAAATAGAGCCTGCTGTTGATCTTGATAACCCACAACCCAAAAATAAACGATATGATAAAAGAGACTTTGTGGCTAGAAAACATGGTAAAGAAAGAGAGCCCTGGGTTCAGAAACCCATGCCCTTTCCACCTAAACCATCCAAGAAAAAGGATGATGAAGAATTTGAACGCTTTGCTGGAATGATTAGGCCATTCTTTTTGCGTACCCGCTTAACCGATATCTTAAAGATGGCCCCTTATGCAAAATACATGAAAGACATCATCACTAATAAAAGAAAGATACTTGAAAGCTGAAATCTCCACCATGCTTGCTAATTATTCTTTTAAGGATGGAGTACCCAAAAAGCTTGGAGATCCTGGAATACCAACTATACCCTGCTCCATTAAAAGAAATTATGTCAAAACTGCTTTGTGTGATTTGGGAGCTGGTGTTAGTGTTATGCCTTTCTCCTTATATAAAAGACTTGAGTTGAATAAACTCACACCTACTGAAATATCATTGCTAATGGCTGACAAATCAGCTGCCATACCTATCGGTATTTGTGAGGATGTGCCCATTGTAGTTGCAAACGTTACTATCTTAACAAACTTTGTTATTATTGAGATGCCCGAGGACGACAACATGTCGATTATCCTTGGTAGACCCTTCTTGAATACTACAGGGGCTGTTATTGATAGCAATGAAAGCAAAGTCACTTTTCATATCAATGGTAATGAGCATACGGTGCACTTTCCGAAGAAACAATTCCAAGTGAATGGTATGATTGTTATTGAAGAATCTCCGACAATCACTATTGGAATTTTTCAACTACCTCTACCTACTGCCAAAAAGAAATATGACATACTTATTGTTGGGGATATGCACATCCCCGTTGAGGTAACGTAGTGTTTTACGAAAGTTCTTCGGTTTCATGCTAATCAGAAGTGGTTGTTAATAAGACTTGATCAACCTTATTAATGGATTATTTTTGAGAGGTATGAGGTTGATGAATCTAGTAGGCATAATTTTCTGCTCCCACCTTTTATTTTCTGTTTTACTTAGTCAAATAAAATAAAATGCCGTGATTATCCTGTTTTCTGTTTTCACCGTGCAATAAAAAAATGACTCAAAAATAAAAGTTCTCAGAATATCCTGAAAATTTGATACGATTTTTTTCTGAATATTTCTGAATTTCTGGTGCAAATAACATCAGAGGGGGGTGCACCTGGTGCCCACAAGACACCAGGGCGCGCCAACAACCCCAGGCGCGCCCTAGTGGGTTGTGGCCCCCACGTGGGCCCCCTCACTTATCCCTTTAGCCCATGTCATCCCCTACCTCCAGAAAAAAATTCACCATAGCTCTCATTCCCGTGTTCTTGCTCTCAAACCCGCGGATTTCGATCTCTTTGCTCGAAGCTCCGTTTCTGAAACTGTTTGGAGGGATTGCTACTTGGTATGTGACTCCTCCATTGCTCCAATTAGTTTTTGATTTAGTGGGTTATTTTTAGAGTAATTAGCTACTCTTGGTGCTGCTGTAGATGAGCTTGCATGTCGAATTCTTAGAGTTCTAAGTAGTCTAAATACTTAATATGGCCTCTATGAATCCTTAGGAGTAGTTGCTATCAATCTTACGGAGTTTTGTTGACAAAAAAATTGTAGGCTAAAATTTTCAGAATTTTTATTATAGGAATAAGATGGATTTCTTTAGGAAGTTTTCCTCCAAGAAAAATGCCAAAGGAATCATTGGGGAATCATCGGACAATGACCTCCACACTCCGAGAACGGTGGAGGTACGGCCGTGCGAATGGCCGCATGATGCCTTCATGGAGGAGGCCGGGTTCCATCAAGAGTTTGACCAATTCGCTGCAAATGCTAGGCTGACCGAGTTCCTCGCAGCTAAGTGTGACCAACACCACATCCTTACAAATTCCTTTGTGCAAATTTTTCATTTTTTGAGAAGGAATAATCCTCCCGAGGTGCAGTTTAAGCTATATGCTGAAACGCACAAAATACCGCTCATTGACTTTTGCGACATATGCTTGATCCCTTCTGATGGGGAATTAAGAGAGCCTAGACCAGGGGAGGTTGGGGACTTTCTCCTCACTTTGACAGTGGGTGAAGATAGAGGCGTGTCAAAAGCCACTGCTACCAGTTTGCAGTTTCCTTCTGTGCACTACTTTGCTTTATTCATCGTGAAGTGTTTAACCGCTAGGAAGAAGGTTGGCGCACTCAGTGCCCCCGACTTCGCCATTTTACGCCGTGCACTGCACAGTGATCGCACCTTTAGTATGGGTGCTATTATTGCACCTCGCTTACACCTTAACAGGACTAAGGGAAAGATACATGGTGGTATTCATGCTACTCGTTTAGCGAGACACTTTAATGTTCAGATTTGCCCTCATGATTATCCCTTGTCCCAATTTTATCTAGATCACCAGGCGTTGCAGGATCACCAATTTATTGAGGCAACTGATTCTTTTCATAACATTCATTACAACTTGGTATTCAACGTCAAAACCCGTGATGTTATCCCGTTTCCTGCACCTGCTCTGTTTGATGCTATTGCCAGGAACGGATACATGATCATGCCTGAGGACATGACAGCCTACCGGAACAACCTAGCATCTGCTGAGGAGGAGCCCCAGGAGTGGGACGCTCAAGTGCCGCCTCCGCCTCACTTCGACTTAGGACCGGATGGTTACTACGGATGGTGATTACCAAGCTAGGACAAAATCCTAAGCTTGGGGGGGGGGGGGGTACGTATTTCCACCGACATTACATTCATGTTCACACACTTCATTCCAGTTGTCGGTGTTCATACTTTTTCATTGTATTATCCATGCTAGATTTATTTTCTCGCTTTCTTCTTGCGTGTTTGAAAAACTTTGAGAAAACCCAAAAATAATTCCTACTTCTTTTCAGCTTTTCTTTCTAGCGTAATTTAATTGTAGTATCAAAAGAAAACCCAAAAATATTTCTCGCTTCTTCTTTTACTTGTTGGGAGCTCTCCCGTGTAAATAGTTTTTCTCGTTTTTGTTTTTCCCTTGTTAATTTGCTTTCCTCTAGAAAAACCAAAAACTCCAAAAATATTTCAGTGTGTTTCTCTGAAATTCTTTTCCTTTTATTTGAGTCGTACCAAGGAGAAGACCACGATGAAAATTTTGAGTGTCTCTCATTTGCATCATTGTTAATCTAACAAAGAGCCCATGTTACTTTGTCTTCTCCTCTCGAATAAAATGTTTGCAGATTCCAGCTTAGTCCACGACACTCTTGCACTATTATTATTTTCATATCATTCGGTCGAGCAAGTGAAAGGCAATAATGACGAAATTTGATGAAGTGACTATGGCAGAGAAAAGCGGGTATGAACTCAACTTGTTTTTGTTTTTGTAAATATGTTTAGCCTAGTATCCTTGATTCAGCATATTATGATCAAACATGTTTGGAATGACAATTAGAGATTATAGTTGCCCATGCCATGCTTAAGTAGCTAGGAGTGGATAATGATTTATCTTGGATGTCAACATGCATTAAAATGATTGTGATGTGGTATGATGATATTGTATCTTCCTCTGAAAGTTTCAAGCGGCTTGACTTGGCACATGTTCACGCATGTAGTTGAATCAAAACCAACATAGCCTTCATGATATTTATGTTCATGGTGTCCATATCCTACTCATGCTAGTAGTCAATGTTTATTATGCGTAATGCATGTTCATGACCGTTTTCACTCTCTAGCTGGTCGCTTCTCAATCTATTTGCTAGCCTTTGCCCGTACTAAGCAGGAATACTGCTTGTGCATCAAAATCCTTAAACCAAAGTTCTTCCAGACGAGTCCACTATATCTACCTATATGCGGTATTACCCTGCCGTTCCAAAGTAAATTTGCATGTGCCACCTCTAAAAATTCAAATGAACATCTATTTTGTGTGCCTGGACCGCTCATGGAGCGACAGGGGGTGGTCAGTATCTTCCATGTTAAGCGGGTTATTCTCATTATGAGTGTTTATTCACTCGTCCTTGCACGAGAGGGGCGGTAATAGGGATTCCCAGTCCCGAAATCAAAAATTACAAATAATTAAACAAAACTCCCCCATGAATGTTGTTGGTATGGACGGTACCCGTGGATTTGGCTAGCCGTGGAGTGTGAGTGTTGGTGGAGGGGGAGTAAACCTTTACTTTTACCGCTTGGGAACCGCCGCTAATGTGTTTAGCATGGAAGATATTGATAACTCTTGGTCGTAATGTTGACAGGAAGGGTGTACCTCCCAAAATTATATCTATCTCTTATTTAAATCTTGAGCTCTGGCACCTCTGCAAATCCCTTCTTCCCTCTGCGAAGGGACTATCTGTTTACTTTTATGTTGAGTCATCACCTTCTCAAATAAGCGCCAGACCTGAGAGCACTATTGTCATCCTCATGCATTGTGTATAGTTAATGTTGGGTGCAGTATGATTGGATATTTTCTACCATGAATTACAATGTTTAGTCGCTGCTTGAACTTTGGAGGTGCTCTGCATTTATGTTTTGCCGTCTCAGAAAGGGATAGCGAGATACCACTGTTGGCATATTATATCACGATTGTTTTGACAAAGTGTTGGCGCTTGAGATATTTTATTATTGCTCGCTAGTTGCTTATGCCATTGATATGAGTTAATATAATTTCTAAGAGTTATTGCTGGCATGCTTAGTCATAATCTTTGCTGAAAACCTGGGTGCTACTTAAGCATATATATGTAAACAAGAACAAAAGAGTTCGTAAAAGTTTTTCTTTATCACTTTCAGTTTGTCAACTGAATTGCTTGAGGACAAGCAATGGGTTAAGCTTGGGGGAGTAGATACGTCTCCGTCATATCTACTTTTTCTCTAACTTTTGCCCTTGTTTTGGACTCTAATTTGCATGATTTGAATGAAACTAACCCGGACTCACGCTGTTTTCAGCAGAACTACCATGGTGTTTTTTTTGTGCAGAAATAAAAGTTCTCGGAACTGGACGAAACTTTTTGGAGATTTATTTTACAATAAATTAAAAATACTGGAGCCAAGAACCATCGGAGGGGGGGGGGGCTGGCTGGGCACGATACACCAGGGCGCGCCACCCCCTCCAGGCGCGCCCTGGTGGGTTGTGCCCACCTCGGGGCCCCACTGACCCTAATTCCGACGCTATAAAATCCTATTTTTGGAGAAAAAAAATCAGGGAGAAAGTTTCATCGCGTTTTACGATACGAAGCCGCCGCCACCTCTTGTTCTTCCTCGGGAGGCCAAATCTGGAGCCCGTTTGGGGCTCCGAAGAGGGGAATCTTCGGTCTTCGTCATCATTAACCCTTCTCCATCGCCAATTCCATGATGCTCCCCACCGGGAGTGAGTAATTCCTTCGTAGGCTTGCTGGTCGATGAGGAGTTGGATGAGATTCATCATGTAATCGAGTTAGTTTTGTTAGGGCTTGATCCCTAGTATCCATTATGTTCTGAGATTGATGTTGCTATGACTTTGCCATGCTTAATGCTTGTCACTAGGGCCCGAGTGCCATGATTTCAGATCTGAACCGTTTATGTTTTCACCATTATATCTAGGTTCTTGATCCTATCTTGCTAGTCATATGCACCTATTATGTGTTATGATCCGTAAACCCCGGAGTGACAATAGTCGGGATACTTTCCGGTGATGACCGTAGTTTGAGGAGTTCATGTATTCACTATGTGTTAATGCTTTGTTTTGGTTCTCTATTAAAAGGAGGCCTTAATATCCCTTAGTTTCCTTATGGACCCCGCTGCCATGGGAGGGTAGGACAAAAGATGTCATGCAAGTTCTTTTCCATAAGCACGTATGACTATTTACGGAATACATGCCTACATTACATTTATGAACTGGAGCTAGTTCTGTGTCGCCCTAGGTTATGATTGTTATATGATGAATATCATCCAACGAGTTCACCAATCCAGTGCCTACGAGTTTTCCACATATTGTTCTTGCTATGTTACTATTGCTACTGCTGTTGTTACACTTGCTACGAAACTATTGCTACCACTACTACCGTTACTGTTACTACTACTACTGCTATCAAAACTATCATACTACTGTGCTACTAATCCCTCTGCTGCATATATTTAATCTCTAGGTGTGGTTGAATTGACAACTCAACCGCTAATACTCGCAAATATTCTTTGGCTCCCCTTGTGTTGAATCCATCAATTTGGGTTGAATACTCTACCCTCGAAAACTGTTGCGATCCCCTATACTTGTGGGTTATCATGCAACAAGCCCATGTGGTCTGTAGCCCCACCCCTCAGTCCATGTGGGACCTTCCTGGGTCATTGGGCCCCACGGAACCTTCTAGAACATTCCCGGTACTCTACCAAAAAATTCCCAAACTTTTCCGAAACCCTAAATATGACTTCCCATATATAAATATTTACCTCTGGACCATTCCGGAGCTCCTCGTGATGTCTCGGATCCCATCCAGGACTCCGAACTACTTTCGAATTTTCCACTATTAATATCTCAACATTACCCTAGCGCTACCGAACGTTAAGCGTGCGACCCTACGGGTTCGAGAATCATGTAGACATGACCGAGACACCTCTCCGATCAATAACCAATAGCGGGACCAAGATGCCCATATTGGTTCCTACATATTCCATGGAAATCTTCATCGGTCGAACCACGATGCCAAGGATTCAATCAATCCCGTATGTAGTTCCTTTTGTCTATTGGTATGTTACTTGCCCGAGATTCGATCGTCGGTATCTCATACCTAGTTCAATCTCGTTACCGGCAAGTCTCTTTACTCGTTCCGTAATACAAGATCCCGTGACTAACTCTTTAGTCACATTGCTTGGAAACTTCTTGTGATGTTGCATTACCGAGAGGGTCCAGAGATACCTCTCCGTCATACAGAGTGACAAATCCCAGTCTCGATCCATGCCAACCCCACAGACACCCTCGGAGATACCTGTAGAGCATCTTTATGATCACCCAGTTATGAAGTGACGTTGATACACACAAGGCATTCCTCCGGTGTAAGGGAGTTGCATGATCTCATGGTCTTAGGAACAGATACTTGACATGAAGAAAGCAGTAGCAATAAACATAGTGATACGATCAAATGATATGCTTACGCTTTGGGTCTTGTCCATCACATCATTCTCCTAATGATGTGATCCCGTTATCAAATGAAAACTCATGTCCATGGTTAGGAAACCTTAACCATCTTTGAGCAACGATCTAGTCTAGTAGAGGCTCATTAGGGACATGGTGTTGTTTATATATCCACACATGTATTTTAGTTTTCGATCAATACAATTCTAGCATGGATAATAAACGATTATCATGAACAAGGAAATATAATAATAACCACTTTATTATTGTCTCTAGGGCATATTTCCAACAAGGTTTTGCTGCCTCGTCGGAGGATGTGCAATCCGTCTAGCATCCCAACGCCATGGAGGATGTGCAACCCTGTCATTGGCGCTCAAAATCAGAGGTGCACATCCACTTCATATCCGACGCAAATATGGCGTGGTGTGCCCGTAGTATGATGCAGCTCGCATGGGAGGCCGCGACAGACGTCGGCGAGGCAGAGTCACACTCTCCAATGCTGCATATGGTGCACAACAACCTCTACCGCGGTGCTGCCACAAATGCGTCATGGTGGTCGGCTCCGACCCCAATGGGTCCATCGTCGACCTCACATCCACCGGCGACGTGCAGGGCACGGGCCCCGACGAGGAAGAGTAGGGCATGGGAGACTGTGGCACACCTCGAGTCCCATGAGCAGATGCGTGTCCCATGTCCTAGTCTACCTCGCCGACGACCGCACCAACGCTTTGAGGGGCTCAGCCGGCCATTCAACATGGACAAGGTCAGAACAACACAGACGGTCACCGGTGAAAATTTAGATCAGTTTTACGCTGCATGTAATCAGATGGATTTTATGATTTGCAAATGTGGTATCCGGTTGTGGAAACTCTTTTTGTGCGCTGACCGGTCACTATTTGCGGACGTGTTCGGGCACGTTCGCGACGTTTGATGGGCGGATTTCGCGAGTTGTGGTTGTAGATGCTCTTAGGTACTAGGCAACAACCAAAGGCTATGTCAATCATCAAAAGCATATTAGTTCAAAAAATAGTTTATCTATCTATCCTCTATAGCACTATGCTCCTCAATTTTAAAAACACCACATTCAGTTGAGGTCTCCAATTAAAATTGTGTCACCCGATTTTGCTCATGTCAACAATTTCTCAAAGCTCTCTTATTCAATTCTTTTATACTATACACTATGCTTCCTAACTTTTAAGGCCTCGCAATTAATTGAGGTCTTCAATTTAGAATTGGGTCACTCGATTTTGGCCGGTCAACAATTTCATAAGGAGCTCTTCCATTCAATTCTTTTAATTCACCATTTCCCTAATTTTGGTTGTCCTGTACTGGTAACTCCAAAACTTCACTCGTGCCGGTCGCTGTGTGACTGTGCTTTTGCTATGCTTATCTTAAGTTGTTATGGATAGACGATCTACTAGAAGTTGGCGTGTCCTTTGTTGGAATGTGCGAGGCCTTAACTCGGATGCGCGTCAGAGAGCTGTTAGAAACAAACTTGATGAAAGTTCGGCCTCTGCCGTATGTCTTCAGGAAACAAAAATGCAGCACATTGATCATAGATGCATTCAAAATTTCTGCCCCAAACGTTTTGATTGTTTTGCTTATTGCCCTTCAATGGGGGCCTCAGGTGGTCTAATTGTGCTCTGGAATTCTTCTTTTTTTGATGGAGTGTTGCTGGACTCTCAACGTTTTGGCATGATCATTTCTTTCACATCAAAGCACAATAAGGAGAAGTGGACGTTGGTCAATGTGTATGGACCCTGCCAGGGTGAAGCCAGAGACCTCTTTGTTAGTTGGTTATACAACCTGAATATACCAGTTGATGAAAACTGGTTATTGCTAGGGGATTTCAATTTTATCAGATCCACTGCAAACAGAAATCTCCCTGGGGCAGATGTTAATGATATTTTCATTTTCAATGAAATCATTGGCCATCTTGGCCTTCTTGAGCTACCTCTTAAAGGAAGATCATTTACATGGTCTAACATGCAGGATAACCCCCTACTGGAGCAATTGGATTGGTTTTTCACCTCTGCTAATTAGATCTCTTGTTACCCATTGACACAGGTGTTGCCTTTGGCCAAAACTGCATCAGATCATGTGCCCTATGTGGTGACCATTAACACCACCATCCCCAAGAGCAATCTCTTCCGTTTTGAAAACTATTGGGTCCAGCTTAATGGGTTCCTAGAGTGTGTGGAGAGTTCTTGGAAGGTCCCCTCCAGGAAAGGCCGTATAACTGCAATCATCATGGATAAGTTTAAATCTTTGAGACAGGC
This sequence comes from Elymus sibiricus, assembly GCA_039707655.1. Taxonomy (NCBI): domain Eukaryota; kingdom Viridiplantae; phylum Streptophyta; class Magnoliopsida; order Poales; family Poaceae; genus Elymus; species Elymus sibiricus. The sequence goes on from CM077665.1 coordinate 103,965,696, forward strand.
ACTCAAGAGATGGCAAACAGGTTTATCAAGGATCAAAGTACTAATAGATAAATGCAATCAGGTGGTTTTGCTGCTGGATAATCTTGAGGAGTTGAGGCCTCTGTTTAGGCCTGAGGCAATTTTCAGGGTGATTATAAAACTGCACCTAGAACACCTGCTTCATTTACGATTTTTATACTGGAAGAAAAGGGCCACCATCAGGAAAATTAAAGTGGGAGAGGAGAATACTAAATTCTTCCATGCAATGGCCACTGAGAGGTATAGAAGGAATTCCATTTCCTCCTTTAAGTTGGAGGATGGAAATTTCACTACTGATCATGAACAAATTGCTGGGGCTTTTTGGTCAACTTTCAAAGGCAGGATGGGACATTCACAGGGAATCAATCTTGCTTTTGACCTGCCATCTTTGTTAAATAGGGTGGAGGGTTTGGAGGATCTTACCATGCCTTTTACCAAAGAGGAGATGGATAGGACCGTTAAGGAAATGCCCATAGACAAAGCTCGAGGCCCTGATGGTTTTAATGGTTTGTTTTTTAAGAAATGTTGGCATATTATTTGTGAGGATTTCTATACACTTGCAAATGTTTTCCATGTTGGATCTGCCCTGCTTGAAAACACGAATTCCTCATATATCACACTGCTTCCAAAAAAGGGCTCACCTGAGCTGGTTGGAGATTTCAGACCAATTTCATTAACTGGGATGGGATTGAAGTTTCTCTCCAAGATGACTGCCAACAGGTTTCAGCTACAAATCATGAAGTGCATTCATAAGAACCAGTATGGCTTCATTAAAACTAGAACAATTCAGGACTGTGTTGGTTGGACTTTGGAGTACCTGCACCAGTGTCATCAAACAAAAAGGCCAATTGTTATCCTGAAGCTTGATTTTGAAAAGGCTTTTGATTCTCTTGAGCATGAATTTATTTACCAAGTTCTAAAGCACAATGGTTTCAATGATAAATGGATTCTTTGGGTCAAGCAGCTGCTTTCCTCTGGCTCCTCATCAGTACTGCTAAATGGAGTCCCTGGCAAGAAGTTTATGTGTAAGAAGGGAGTGAGGCAGGGTGATTCTATGTCACCTTTACTGTTTGCTATTGCTGCAGACTTCCTTCAGACCTTATTTAATGATATGCTATTGAAGGGCAAAATTGAGCTCCCAATCTCTTGTCATGATAAGGACTACCCAATTGTGCAGTATGCATATGACACTCTTATTATCATGCCTGCTGTGGAGTCACAACTACTGGAATTAAAGGCTATGCTTCTCATGTTTTCTCAATCCACTGGACTTCACATCAATTATCATAAATCTGCTATGATCCCTATCAATGTGAATCAGGATGAGTTGCAGAGGCTGGCTGCTTCTGTTGGATGCAAAGTTGGTACCTTACCATTTACTTATTTGGGTTTGCCTGTTGGCACCACTAGGCCAAGGATTGTTGATTTAATGCCCTTGGTGGACAATATGGAAAGGAGGCTCTCTGGAAGCTCCTCATTCCTGGCTCAAGGTGGTAGATTGTAGTACCTTAACTCTGCCCTATCTTCAGTTCCAATCTTCTTCCTCTGTAGCTTGGATATACCCCCAGGTATTCTAAAGCAATTAGAGGGAATTCAGAGACAGTGTCTCTGGAGAAGAAATGGTCAAGACCAAGCTCCTGCCCTTGCTGCCTGGAAATTGGTGTGTAGGCCAAAGAAAAAAGGAGGACTTGGAATCCTAAATCTAGCAGTGTAGAATGATGCACTATTACTCAAGCATGCTGATAAGTTTTTCAATAAGGCTGATGTGCCTTGGGTTAATCTGATATGGAACACATACTATCATGACAGAGTGCCACAAGGTACAACTTTGTGTGGTTCTTTCTGGTGGAAGGACATTTGTAAGAAGTTGGACAGTTTCAGGGCAGTTACTTACATTCAACCAAGCAGAGGGGACACATTCCTTTTTTGGTCTGATTCTTGGTTGGTGGGCAACTCCAAGATCCCATTGGCTAACAGGTTTCAGAGATTGTTCTCTTTTACCATTGATCCTTTTGCCACAACTGAGGAGGTTTTCACTGCTTCTGATGCAAATGACATGGCTAGCTTGTTTCACCTGCCATTATCTGAAAGAGCTTTTGAAGAGTTGCAAACTGTACAACACTTAGTTCAGAACTTACAAGGACCAATCAGTAAATGATGTTTGGTTATGGAGGCAAGATGGCAAAGGGTATTCAGCCAGGAAATTTTACATGCATGTCCACCGACCAATCTCCTGCAACCCTTTACTCAATTGGGTCTGGAAGAGTTGTTGTACCATGAAAATCAAAGTATTTGCATGGATGTTAATCATGGACAGGCTGAATACGCAGGATATGCTGGAGAGAAGGCACTGGAATGTTTCTGAGTCTAACCTGTGTGTCCTATGCCATGCAAGGATTAAAGAAGATAGGGATCATCTATTTTTCACTTGCATGTTCAGCAACAGAGTTTGGATTATCTCCAAATACAATGGCAGGGGGACTCCATGTGGGATATCTCCATAAGAGCAAGAAGAGACTTTCATCAACCTTTTTTCAATGAGGTGGTCTTCACTGCTTGCTGGAACATCTGGACTACTAGGAATGCTAAGGTCTTCAGAAATGAGCGCCCTAGTTTCAATAGATGGAAGTGTAATTTTAAGCATGACATTTCTTTACTAGCTCATAGAATTAAGGCTAGCTTTAGGGATGACCTGTTAAAATGGGTGTCCTTTTTACCCCGTTGAGGTTAGTGCTAAGTATCCCCCCTCCCCTAGCTTAGATCTTGTAAATTGTAATCTGTGCTATGGAATAAAAGAAAAGTTTTGGGGTGTTTTGCCCTACAGTAGCCGTTAAAAAAACAATTTCATAAGGAGCTCTATCATTCAATTCTTTGAATTCACCATGTTCCCTAATTTTGATGCTCTTTCTAAAATTTTGGATTTGGTTTACGATTTTGACCGGGACAATGATTTTACAAATCCATCAGCAACAACTGGCATATAAAACATATCAATCTCGTGCGCCCTCCCACCTTCTAGAAAAAAGACGTGCCACAATGTGATTCTTTAGCAGTAATATAGTACATGCAGCCAACGACGCAAATTTTTCTCCACATGAATATAGGTTGGTAGCGTACAAGACAGAATCACACCATGAAAGGCTCACCAAATCACCACATTATAAATAAAATTTAACCACACTCCATCATCTGCCCCTCCCGTCAAACTAAATAATCCATCAGTTCCAAAATATAAGGGGTTTTAGTTTTTTGGAAAGTCAAATTTCCATAAGTTTGACCAAATTCATAGCAAAAAATATCAACATCCACAATATTAAATAAAAAAGTATGGAAATTCATTTCATGATGAATCTAATCATACCGATTTGATATTATGGATTTTGATATATTGCTTTACAAATTTGATCAAATCTAAAAGGTTTGACTTTTCATGCACCTTATATTTTGAAACAGAGTGAGTATTTTTTTTAGGAAACCCAACAACACCAATGACGCAATAAAGCGCGCCCAACTCTTATAGTAAATACACTCTCCTGATTTTTTAAGGTCGCACAATCAATTGAGGTCTTCAATTTAGAATTGGGTCACCCGATTATGGCCGGATCAACAATTTCTCATGGAGCTCTCTTATTAAATTCTTTTAATTCATTATGTTTTCTAATTTTGAAGCTCTCCTATTCGATTGAGGTATTCAATTTTGTATTTGGTTCACGATTTTGACTGGGTTAACAGTTTTTCAAATAAATCAGCAGCAATTGGCCTATAAAAAAAATCCCACACACTCTCTCACCATCTAGATTTTTATGACAACATGTTATAGTGTAGCGCGAATATAATACATGCAGCCACCAACACAGATAATTTTCACACATAAGTATGGTTGATTAGCACATACCGACAAATCGCACCGCGGAAGGCCCACCAAAACACTGCATTATAAATAAAAACAAAACACACCCTATCGTCTTCCCAACTTGCTATGAATCTAATGATACCGATTTGATATTATGTATATTGATATATTTTTACAAATTTGGTTGAAGTTAAAGAAGTTTGAATTTTCAAAAAACTAACACCTTATGTTTCAAAACAGAGGGAGTATTTTTTATATGAAAACCTAACAACACCAACAGCGCAGTAAAGCATGTTCAACCATTCTATTAAGTATGGAGCTTGTATCTAATTCTGATTTTCTCCTCCTTGGCTTCCCTCTCCTTCTCCCTGTTACTCCATTAGGCTCCTCTTTCAGAAGTACATTTAGTAGAAGGAAAATTTTGAGTTTGAAGAAGAACCATATTTTGTGAAATAAACAGCAAAAGTCAGTACATGCCAAATTTAATAGCTTCAGAATTTTATGCGATTGGTACACATAATTTTGGATTGTGCTCTAGAACAATACTACAAGCTAGAATTTAAGATTGCGTTTTGGCACCACAGAATTTCCCTCAAGCCAAATTGGCAATGAATTTTCTAGTTGTCTTCATTCATCGATAGGATGCAGAAGCGTCCATGTTTTTAACTGAAAAAGAGTCATATTTACGGACCGAAAATAGACATAATACGTTATACTTCTTCGTCAGCTAGAAACACCTCCAAAATTAAAACAACTTGATTAACCAATGAGCCCATGAGATTGCTGTAGCTGAGCTTGAGTTTGATTCCAGTTCCAAGTCAACCGGTGACGGCTGGTAATCTGGCAAGAATTAGATTGATTTCTTTTATCTAGAGTCCTCCTAATAGAGAGGCCCTTTGTGGTTCTCTTTGTCCCTCCTCTAATTCTCCAGTGATGCTAAGCCGTGAAGCCCATACGTGTGCGATACGTAGAGAGATCGTGCTTTCGGTCTTTGGTTTGAGGGATCGTCGTGGATGGTTCATGAGACTTCAAGAACGATCTACCACAACTCTTCTTCCGCCGCAACTCGAAGTTGGTAACGATCTGATTTAACCTTGTGTGCACCTTCATAGTGATCGGGGAACTTGATCATAGGGCGATCTTTTTTGTTTTCTAGTGTGTTTCCCAACAATAGTGAAGCAACATCGGCTTGTTGCTCAAGCGCTACTCTGTCGGGAATCGCAAATCTAGAACCTTGGAAAAAGGAATAATGGGAGATGAAGAAGTACCCGGGTCGAGGTTGCGGGCAGCGGCCTGCAAGGCCACCTTCTAGGGGGTCGTCGGCTCCCACGCCTCATTGCCCTACCTGGAGTGGTCAAGACAGGCACTCTAGCGGGAGGCGAGGGTCGACGAAGGTTGGGGGCGACGAGGGGTTGGCCCTTGGGGCTACCCACATGATGCCAAAGCAGGCCGTGGCCAGCCCCAACTCAGGCGGCAGCTGAGTGGCCGACAACGTGGCCGGGGACCCCAAGGCTGGTGAAGGTGGGGACCCAGACGACCGGGAGTAGGAGACTACCCCAGGGGAGCGGGGATGACAGAGGCTGAATCTCTATCCCCATACTTAGAGAGCTCTGTCCCCTACTCAGTTGGCCTAGCAGGTGAGATGACAGACAAAACTGACGATGACGGCGCATCACCCATGACGGTGGAGGTGACATGCAAAGATGTCTGGACAAGAATAACCACAAGGGGGCATCCCTGGTAGGGAGGGTGGCGGGCCAGCCCGGAGCAAAGGACCCTGCTGTAGCCGAGGCTACCCATCAAGGACGTCCTCCCTACCCGAGGATTCGTCCTCCGAAGAGTCACTCCCCTCGTCCTGCGGCCCCTAGGGTCGGTTGGAGGAGGGGAGGGGTGTAACACCCCTGGTTACCAGCTACAGTAACCCATGTAATCAAGCTACGGTGATGGCCAAGATTAAGCTAATCCATTTTACTAAACAATGCATGATCACATTTGAATCATATCTCATTTCAAATTCCTTTTGAAATTCAAAATTCAATTAATAGGTGCTTTAAATACTTTGGCAAAACTGAAAACAAATATCATGTTTGGGTTACAAATATTCACCTGGTATTTATAAAATTAGAACCAACATTTTATAAAATATTTTAGATCCTTATAACAATAATAACAGAGGCCAAAACAATTAATTAAATGCCCTTTTAATGGTAGAAATCCTAACAGTTTCAAATGCCCCCAAACCTTTAGTGACCCTGCCTAATATTGCAATATAAATTATGGGCCAGGTCACATATTTTTGCATAAGTCAAATAGTGTTAAATGTTACAAATCAGAATTAACTAATAAAACCCAAGGCAGAAATTTAAATAAGAGGAAAGGCCCCCTCCCCGTTTTCCTCCTGGGCCTTAGCCCATTAGTCCCCCAAGCGGCCCACCTGCCCCCATCCCTAACCTCCTGCTACAGGGAGACAGGGGGATCGTGGCGGCCATCCGGCCACGCCTCGGCCGGCAAGGGCGTGTGTCAGCCATCCGGCGGTCGTCCCCCTCCTTTAAATACATCTTCGAGCCTCCCCCACGAACCCAAACCCTAGTGCCCCCCCTTGCGCCCCGTTCTCCCTCCCCGCGCTCGGACTCGCCCGAGGCCGTGCCGCCCCGGCGCCGGACCGCCCCGTCGTCGTCTCCGGCCTCCTCCTCGTTGGTCCCCATTCTCGTGGTTTTGTCACGGCAAGATGTCCTCGTGAGAGAACTTAGGTGTGAGGCCATCGCCTAGGTGGCGGCTTGAATGGGGTTGGTCGGAATCGAGAGACGCGAGTTTTACCCAGGTTCGGCCCCTCCGATGGAGGTAAAAGCCTACGTCCTGCTTTGTGTGTATTGATGAAGATGATGATGATCTCGATTACACGGGTGCTCTTTCGCTACCTCTAGTCTCGAGGGTTTCTAATTTGTCTATCTCTAATGACTTGACCTCCCCCTCTTGGGGTGCCTTGCCCCTCCTTATATAAGTTGAAGGGGTAGGCTTACATGTAGAGTCCTACTAGGACTAGGATTAGGACTAGTCTCTCTTGAATCCTAATCCGGGTCTTGCTTCTCTTGTGAGGGAATTCTTCCTCTTCTTGGGCCTTCTCTACGAGCCGGCCTTCTAGGCCTCTCCATGAGCCGCCTTCCGCCGGGGTGCACACTGGGCCTTAGGCCTTGTCATCCAGGTAGACCCGGTAAACAAGGGGACCTTACAAGCCGCCAAATGGTGGACCGGGTCATTCCTCCTGGCCGGGTCAAACCATGGGGAATATCCCCAACATTAGCCCCCAGTTTAGCTTGAATTTATTCATGGTAAGCTCTTGAAATAAGAATAATAAATATGTTAAGAGACCGGTTTGCTCCACTGGCCGGCTCATTTCAATGAAGTAGCTCCTAAAAAATCCGGGTTTCTTCTTCATATCAACAAGCCGTCTTCACAACCATCTTGCTTGTCAATGTCCTTTGCAATAAAATATTGGGAATAAAACACCCATATGTCATTGAGTTGGCCTCCAATGCCTGGCTTGATGGAAATATTGGAGAGAAGAAAACCATATGAAGTTGAGCCGGCTTCCATTGCTTCGATTTTGATGAAAATATTGGGAATAGAAATTCGTCCGTTGTTAAACCACATCATGGGACGCGGGGATCTTGCCGGGTCATCAGACGCAGTGGATGCTAACTTAAGATAAAAATATTGCGGATTTATAGATGTAGAGCTTGCCAACTTGTGAAGCCAGGTTGCTTATATGGACTCTGCCGGGTCATGATTTTTGATGATGTCGTGTAGTGATCGTTGGTGTTGCAAAGAACTGGACTCCACTCGACTTTGATAAAATTATCAGGAATAAAGAAATCTGTGTGATGTTGAGCCGACTTTCAATGCTTCGGCTAGAATAAAATATTGGGAAAAAAGACCCATCTAATGATGAGGCGGCTTCTGGGCCTTTCTATGAACAACTTGGAGAAGATTATCTTTGCAAACCTCCAACAAGAAATGAGACCAGTCTCGCTCACAATTGATAGATTGTAAGTGTTATTCTATTCTTTTTTTCTTTGATATATCCATATTACCTGTAGCCCCCAAGCTCCGAGTTTTTCAGTTTATGTTGACTTGGTGCTTTGCGTAGAACAATATTTTGACTGTGTAGCCCCCAAGTGCCAGGTTGTCTTGCCTGCAGCAGACTGGGACTTGTAATTGTCTTATACTTAAAACTTCAGCCAGTGTAGCCCCCAAGGGCCGGGTTGTTTTGCCTGCAACAACCTGGGACTTTGAACTTGGTTTTGAATGTTGTAGGTAGATAGCTTTCACTAGTAGAAAACAGGGCTTTGATCCGGGCCAGATCAGATCATTAGTTCCGGTTCTGTTACGAACCGGGACCAATGGTTGCATTAGTCCCGGTTCGAGCGGCCAGGGCGCAGGCCGGGCCTCGGCAGGAACCAGTCCCGGTTCGTCTGACCCCTTTAGTCCCGGTTCTAGACACGAACCGGGACTAAAGGGCCTCGCTCCTGGCCCAGCCCCTTTAGTCCCGGTGCTAGCCACCAACCGGGACTAAAGAGACACCATTAGTCCCGGTGCTAGCCACCAAGCGGGACTTAAGAGTTGCCTATATATATGCTCGCCCCTGCCCGCTCACTCCTTTGTTTTTTGGCCGGCCGGCGTGTGGGAGGTGTGCTGCTCTCTGTTCTCACCTCCTATGCACACGAGGTGTTCGATGAAATGCCGTAGCCACACTTAAGCTTTCTTCTCTCCAAGCTCGACCTCCAAGCTACATTTTCCCCAAGATTTGCTTAGGTTTGGCGGTGCACCAACTACACAAGTGTTCTAAAAGGTTAACGACTTCATCGTTTCATCTCTCACTACTAGTTTAGCTCATTTCAAATGCTCTAGAAGTAGAGTGTGGTTTGTGGGTTTTAGTGGAGGAGTGTATGTGGGAGTTCTTTTGATTTAGACGCACAATTAGAGATGAAATTAACTTCTTAGAGTCTGCACATGTGTAGGGTTCCGTTCCCGTCCCCGTCCTCACCGTCGTCGATCGCCCGCGCCGATCTCGTCGCCGGCACCACCGTGGTGAGCCTCTTGTTCTTATCTTCTTTTTAAAAGAAAAAAAAATTATTACTTGTATGATTTACATAGATACTTGTATTAATTTGGCCACTTCTCTATTCATGATGTTCTGTAATGGTTTTTGATACACTTAATTATATAATGCACGCAGATGAACCGGCAATGGATGTACGGTGACCGACGCACCTCCGAGTACATTGAGGGCCTGCATAAATTTCTCGAAGTGGCTAAGGCAAACAAGCAGAATGGTTTTATGTATTGTCCATGTACTGTCTGTGAGAATACGAAGGATTACTCTAACTCGAAAACCCTAAACTCCCACCTGCTTGAGAAGGGTTTCATGCCACACTATAATGTTTGGACCAAGCACGGAGAAAGAGGGGTTATGTTGGAAGACAACGAAGAAGAAGAGGATGATGACAACTATCCTATTGTAACACCCCCTTGTAATGACTACAGTGATCCCCTGTTGAAAATGCCATGTCATCATGTTTAGTCAAGCATAATCATCATTTGCATCATGGTTCATTTCAAATTCAAACTCAAATTGCAATATTAAATCTTAAGTGAAAATAAAAGTTGTTCAAAACCAGAAACTAAAATGTTCATTAAATAGGAAATAATTCATAACTAATTATGATCAGTAAAACAACATTACTAAAAATGCCTAAGTGACTCCATCAACCTCAAACAGTAGCTAGCAGCAACATTTAATATCATTTTATTTTATAAGAATTACAAATGAAATCATGTTTTACCCAAACCAATTTTTGGTGGTTGAGAATAATGCACTGTAATATTTGAGCCAAGTCACACATTTGTTAAAATTCATTTAGTGCTAAAACAATTTGCAAAATAGTGGAAGAAAAGAAATGAAAAAAGAAAAAGGAGAAACGCTTACCGTTTACTAGCGCGCTGGGCCTTAGTGAAACAGTAGCTGGCCCAGCCCGCCGCGAGGTCGTCGTCCTCGTCGCGCTGTCGCCCCCTGCGCGCGACACCGCCGCCGTTCGTCGCCGTGCCGCCCATCCGTGGCCTCCCCGTCGTCGATAAGGCCACCACCGCGCCCCTCTCGGCCTCGCCCAAACCCTAGCGCCCACCAATTCCCCCCTCGCTCTCCCTCTTCCTCCCGCGCAGCCACCCGCAACCGCCGCCATGGATGAGCTCGTGGCCGTCGCTGTCGTCGTCGCCGTCGCTTGAGACCCGGCCCGTTCGCTCCGCCTGCCTTCTCTCCTTCCTCTCCGGCTACTGGTTCGAGCCCTGCGCCTCCACATTGCCGGATCGACTGCGGCCTCTTCTTCTCGGTCGCCGGCGATCCCCGCCGTCTTCGAGCTCCTCTGCTGCTCCTAAGCCGTCAAGGGCTTTACGTAGCCGCTCGGTGAGCTCCTCCCCTCCTTTTCCCTCTCTCTCGCGCGCGGATTCGACCCCGTAGCCATAGTCGCCGTCACCGCCCGAATGCTCCGCCGCCGTAGTGCTCGTCGCCGTCGATATGGCCCTGTCATGGCCGTGCGAGTGCGTGGACCTGCTCCACGCCTCCGCGCGGTTCTTTTGCTCTAGCTCCCGCCGTTCGCCGTGCCCCGTAGCGACTCGCCGTTGCTCGCCCGTAGAACCTCGCCGCCGGCGAGCTTCTGCCGCTCGTCTCCGGCCGAATTGGCTCGCGAAACCGCCCCAGATCGCTTCGCCTCGCTTTCCCCGTTCGAACGCCGCCTCCCGCGCGCAAAACGGTGGCCGGAGCGCGATTTCCGGCCGGTTCCCGTGCGCGCCGCCTCTGGAATGGTCGCCGGCGGCTCATCGCCGGCTGCCGCCGACGTGGCCTGGCTGGGGCCACCCCCAGTGAGGCTGCCAGTGGGCCAGGGGGGCCCCAGTTGATCGTGTTGACTCGGTCAACTCGGCTGACTGGGTCAACCCAGCCACTGACATGTGGGGTCCTTCCCCCAGTGTCTATGACATATGGGGCCCCCGTGTCAGAAACTTAATTAGTGTTTTAGATTAATTAAAATAATTAATTTTGCCTAATTACCCACTGACATATGGGCCCCACTGGATTAATTAGTCTGTTAATAAGTTAATTAGACCTGTGTCTATGACAGGTGGGACCCACTGGTCAGGGTTTGACCTGGTCAGCCCCCTGTTGACTGCTGACGTCAGCATTACATCATGCTGACGTCAGCCAACACTATTCTGGATAATTCGAATTAAATAATTAAAATAAATTCATAAAATATTTAAAACTTTAAAAATTCATATCTTTTAATCCGTAAGTCAGATGAAAATAATTTATATATGAAAGTTGATCAGAAAAATGCCACGAATCCAAATATGCCATCCATTCATCTGTCACATGCCTCTACCTATCTGAACATGGAACTTTTTGACCGTTTGCAGTAGATGAATAGTGCACCACTTTAATAAAACAAATCCAATTAAATTTTTATTAATTCCCAAGAGTTATCTAAATCATATAGATAGGCAGTAGCACACATCTGCATATCATTTTAGGCTTGTCAGGCATAGTGATTGCATTTTGCTGTGAAATTTATTGTTTCTTCCCCCTCCTTCTCTCTCGATAGACGCCGAGACCGACGCCGTCCCAGCAGAGTTTGACTACACCCCCGACGAGCAGCCGTTTGTTGATCAGCCTCTCTCAGCAGAGCTTCCAGGCAAGCAAACCCCCTTGACGCATGCCTATATCATCCATTCCTTCTCCCTCCTGCTTGCATTAGAAATTGCTGCTATTTTGATTTATCCTAATCTGATGCATAGCCTGTCCTTGTAACTGCTGTTGATACCTGCCTTATTATCCAAACTGCTTATTATAGGTTGGATGGAAAACCATCTGTGGCCCCTCTCCCTTGCTGTAGTTGCTCCGCTTTAGCATCTGCGCCCCGATCGAATGTTCGACGGGCTGAGAGCAGCACATCACCGCACACCCCCTAAATTGCTCGACACTGCAGAGCTGGCATCGAGTGCCGAGGGTGATACCTCTTAGCTCACTTTCGATGGTGCCTCTGTAGAATAGCTTCCCGGATGTGTGTTATCGAGGGTGATTCCTCTTACATCACCTCCGCTAAGCTACCGTCGCGCAACTCCTCAAGTGGGAATCCATCGAGGGTGATTCCTCGGATTCCTCCTCGTTACTTGGACACACTGTTACTTTGACCTTTGTTACAGGCGGGTCCACCTCGAGAGGTACCCGCGGGGAAATGTAAAGTCGGGCTGGCCCCAAGGGTGCCCGCGAGCGAATATCATTAAAGACGGGTCAGCTCCAAGAGCACCCGCGCGATACTAAATACGCCTAACGGAACTGGGTATTTGATCTGAGTGGGTCGTCGTGCCCATTTCGCACTACCACCACGTGGGATAATGGTTTAATGGGGCCCTCTACACCGTAGTATCAGCCGAAACCTCTTCAGACGTCACAGCTCAGAGAAGCGGGCTGGTTGGGGTGGGCTGGTTACGTCACTGGTGTATTCAGTGTCGCGCCTGGGCCCCGGCTACCCTCGCAACGTGCAGGAGTGCAAAGGGCGATGGCCCAAGACCCCTTTGTGCTTAGGATTTAGACCGGCGTGTTGACCTCTCTGCTGAGCTCTAGGTCGGGCTGCGATGTGTCGATCAGCCGAGGCCAGGCATTACCCAGCCAGTGTGTCCGGCCGGAGTTAATCGAGCGTGTTGGGTAACAGTAGTGCACCCCTGCAGGGAAGATATCTATTCGAATAGCCGTGTCCACGGTAACAGGACGCTCGGAGTTGTGACCGGATCTATGACAACTACAAATTGATGATGATTCATATTAAACTGTTAATAATGCTCTCGGGACCGCTTTCTCGTAGGGAGTCGAGAAAGGATCTCAGGGCATTGCTGTTGTATATCCACATGTATGCTACTATTATCTACTCTCTTCTGATGCTGTAAGACTACTTGAAGATGCTAGTCTTCGATAGGCTAGGCCTTTCTCTCTTCTGGCATTTCTGCTATATAGTCCACAGATACAGCCTTTTCATTTGATACCAATGCATATTTAGCATAGTTCTGATGTCAGTCTTGCGAGTACTTTGGATGAGTACTCACGGTTGCTCTGCTATTCATTTTCCCCCATACCTATATGATGATACATCAGACGACGGAGCCCAGGAGCCAGACGACACTGCCGGAGCTTACTACCAGGAGGGTCCCGACGGCACTTACTACTGGGTTGATCCAGCCAACCAGGAGTAGTTAGGAGGTTCCCAGGCAGGAGGCCTGCGCCTTTTCGATCTGTATCGTTGTTTGTGCTAGCCTTCTTAAGGCAAAACTTGACTAACTATGTCTGTACTCAGATATCATTTGTGTGTATGACTTATGTATTTGGGTCCTCGTGACCCCTGGCTTGTAATATGATGATTTATGCTTATTATTTGAGTTTAGAGTTGTGTTGTGATATTGATTAGTGAATCCCTAATCTTGGTCGTACGCGTCTGCGTGTATGATTAGCGTACGGTCAAATTGGGGGCGTCACAAGTTGGTATCAGAGCCGACTGCCTGTAGGAAGCCCCCCTCCGACTCCTTGGCCGCAGTTGAGTCTAGTATTTCCGAAAACTGTTTTACTAACATGGCTGTGTGGCTTACGGGCCCACGTCGCCAACTAGGTGGTATTAGGATCTTTTATTCCTCTTCTATACTCTGGGACTCTGAAACCTCTTCCTTTCGGGTTAATTGAATTTTACTAACGCCGACACTAGGATCTCGTAATCTTGTCCACCCGGAGAGCTGGATTATCAGTGCTGGTTCCATATCATTGATCTGATTATTCTGATAATCACATTTTCCTTTCCATTGGTCTGTTTAATCTTTCTCTCCAAATTATATTATATTTGTCATTGTCGTTTGACAATCCTGAGTTGCCTCTGTTTCAGATGGATCGTCTGTTCCCACCACGCCCCGCGACGTAGCTTGTGCTTCGCACTTCGGCTCGCAATGCCCCTGGCTTTCCAGCTGTCCTGATCGCCCTCCTGACCAGACTTGGTTACCGCTGGTACCCTGAGTACATGGTCTACGAGGATTACCGCGAGTTCAACCAGGAGCAGTATCATGCTGATGTTCGCATCTATGATCAGAGGGATGACTCAGACACCGAGTTGCACCTTTTTCACGGTATCGGTGTGACGATTGAGATGGCAGTCCATGATGCTACCTATTCTGCTGTCGCACGACTTCGTGGAGAGCATACTACCTTGGATGCCTCTGAGTTCCGGTACATTCCATATGCACCGACCGGAGATGCTACTGGATACTACACAGCTATCTGTGCCCCTTACGAGCGTCGTCGATATGACCCGCACGTGTTGATTCAGTACACTCAGGCTCTGGATCGCACTAACCGGGCTCTTACAGTCGAGCTGTTTGCCACTCGAGCACGTCTCTACGATGCTATGACGCAGTTGCTACCAGCTGTTCGAGCAGGGATACATCCGGAGTATATCCTTTACCCGCGCAGGACTCAGATGCCGGCAGGTATCGATTGGCCTGCTGTTGGAGGTCACAGGCCTGCGCGTGGACCTCTTCTTTCAGTTCGAGACCGGGTTCTGCATCAGAGTGCACACGGAGAGCAGGACCTTTCTGCTACAGAGATTCATCGTCCGCACTTGCACTTGCAGTTACCCCGTTTCAGTGGTTTTCCCCGACGTTGATGTAGCCTTTGCTATGTCTCGTTGTGTAGTTCCTCACCGCGTGCCTGCGCGCCGCCTAGTATGTCTTTTTCCTTAATTTTACGCCGTTATGCTGTCCGCATGTAACCGACTCTGTGTATGGATCTGTATGTCGTAATTGACTATTACTATGTATTGATGCACTACTCATTCATTGTCGTGTTACATCATGTTTGTCGCTAAACACTTACAGTTGTTATTACTAAATTGCCCCCCTGTTGAAATTTTAGCAGGATGGTTAGACCAGGTGGTCGTGGTCGTGGTCGTGCCCCTGAGCAGCCACCACCGCCCGACTACATGGCCGCAATGATGCAACAATTCGAGCTGAACCGTCAGTTTATGACTAATATTATGGCTCAGTTTCCGCATCAGAACAATCAGAACCACAACCCAGCTTCAATAACACTGTCAGAGTTTGTGCGTCTCAACCCCACTATTTTCCGCAACTCTGATCAGCCACTGGATGCCGATGACTGGCTCCGCGACATCGCTTTTGAGATGGAGTCTGCCAATGTCGCCCCTGAAAGCCTTGTCGCCTTCGCGACCTACTTCCTGAAGGGCTCCGCTGCTCAATGGTGGTCCACTCACAAGCGTACACTGCCTGCTGGGACAATCGTTACTTGGGATGAGTTTCAGACTGCCTTCCGTGCTCGCTATATTCCTCTGGGGATCATAGAACGGAAGAAGACCGAGTTCCGCAACCTCGTTCAGGGCAACAAGACCGTCGAAGCCTATCAGCGGGAGTTCCTTAGCTTATCCCGCTATGCTGAAGAAGACATTCCAACTGATGCTCGTAGACGGGAGAAGTTCCGTAGTGGACTCCACCCAGACCTCGAGCTTGCACTTGCTGCTCAAGACTTCACCGACTTTGCCACTCTCGTGAACAAGGCTATTCTGGTTGAGACCGCTCAGATCAAGCACAAGGAGTCGCAGAAGCGCTATCGTGACATTGGCTCATCTTCGAGCCCAGCACAGAAGCGTCGTATCTGGATTCCCAACAGTGTGTACCGTCCAGCTGCCCCTGCGCCAAGACCCTCTTATGCTGCACCCCGTCTGCCTCCTCCACCACCGAGGCAACCAAGAGTTCAAGCTGCTCCACCGCGTGTTGCTCCTCTTCGTCCTGAAGATGGTCTATGCTTCAAGTGCCGCAAACCAGGTCACCTTGCTAAGGACTGCAGCCAGAATCAGAATCAGTTGGCATTTCCTCGTAATGGCCGTGGCAATGGTCGTGGCAACAATCAGACCCGCAACTATAATACTAGGTCTGCTGCTTATGGTCGTGGACATGCTTACAATATTGACATTGAAGAAGTTCAGGATCAGCCTGCTACTGTGATGGGTACCCTCCTCGTTAACTCAGTACCTGCTTCTGTTTTATTTGATTCAGGAGCATCACATTCATTCATGTCGGGGAAATTTGCATTTAAGCATAGCATACAATATGAGGAGATGCATACCCCACTGGTCGTTAAAACCCCCAGTGGCCGTTGTCAAACCTCCATGATAGCACGCAATATCCCTATTGAAATCAAAGGATTGGAATTTCTTGTTTCACCCATTGTATTGAACTCTTCCACCATAGACCTCATTCTGGGAATGGATTGGTTGAAAGCTCCCACTGCTTCGATCAATTGTGCCACCAAGATCGTCCAACTCCTACACCCCTCAGATGAGATAGTGAACTACACCGCCCGCATTACTCAGAATGCCGAAGCTCAGATATATGCTCTGAATGCTTTGAACGCCTCACCTCTTGAGGGAATTGAGAACGTTCCGGTCATCCGTGACTTTCCGGACGTCTTTCCGGAAGAACTTCCAGGAATACCCCCGGTTAGAGCTGTCGAGTTCGTCATCGACTTGAAGCCTGGCACTACCCCTATTGCGAAGCGTCCTTATAAGATGCCTCCGCATGAACTTCTCGAGCTTAAGGAAGAAATCGACAAGTCACTGAAAAAGGGTTTCATCCGCCCCAGTTCCTCTGCTTGGGGAGCACCTTCTCTCTTTGTTAATAAGAAGGATGGAACTAACCGACTGGTTCAGGACTATCGGCCCATTAACCAAGCAACAATCCAGAACAAATATCCACTGCCCCGGATCAACGATCTTTATGATCAGCTTGCTGGATCCTCTGTGTTCTCGAAACTCGACTTGAGGTTGGGTTATCATCAGATCCGAGTTAGAAAGGAGGATATTCCGAAGACTACTTTCGTTACTCGCTATGGATCATACGAGTACACTGTTATGTCCTTCGGATTAACTAATGCTCCAGCAACCTTCTCCCGATTGATGAACTATATCTTCATGGACTACCTCGACAAGTTCGTCGTGGTCTACTTGGATGATATCCTTATATTTTCCAAGAATGAAGAAGAACACGCCAAACATCTTCGGCTTGTATTGGAGAAGTTGCGAGAACACCAGTTATATGCCAAGTACTCCAAGTGTGAATTTTGGTTATCCGAGGTGACCTATCTTGGTCACGTGATTTCCAAAGACGGTATTGCCGTTAACCCCGAGCGAGTTCAGTCTATTCTAGACTGGACTCCTCTGAAGAATGTCAAGCAAGTCAGGAGTTTTCTCGGACTCGCTAGTTATTGTCGACGATTCGTTGAGAACTTCTCGAGGATTGCAAAGCCATTAACTGACCTGCTCCACAAGGGTGTTAAATTTGAATGGACAGAAAAATGTCAAGAAAGCTTTCAGATGCTTAAAGATAAGTTGACATCTGCCCCAGTGTTAGCACCCCAGGATTCTCAAAAGGACTTCGAGATTTACTGTGATGCATCTCGTCAAGGATTAGGCTGTGTCCTAATGCAAGAACGCAGAGTAGTTGCTTATGGCTCTCGTCAATTGCGTCCTCATGAGGAAAATTATCCGGTACATGATCTCGAGCTTGCTGCAGTTATTTATGGTCTGAAGCTATGGCGACATTACCTCCTTGGTAACCGTTGCGAGATATACACTGATCATAAGAGTTTGAAGTATCTGTATACCCAGCCAGACTTGAACCTTCGTCAACAGAGATGGCTCGAAACAGTAGCTGATTATGATATGAATATCTCCTACACCCCTGGCAAGGCTAATGTGATGGCCGATGCTTTGAGTCGCAAGGCTTATTGCAACAACCTCATGGTTCAGGAAGCGCAACCTATGCTATATGAAGAGCTTCGCAAATTGAACCTTCACATTGTTCCTCAAGGTTATCTTAATACCTTGGTTGTCGAACCAGATCTCGAGCAAAGAATCAAGACGAGACAGAATTACTGCTCTGAAGTTGAGAAGATCAAGAAATTTCTCTCCAAGGGCAATCCTTCTTTCTACCATGTTGGTGAGGATGGTGCTTTGTTCTTCAAAGGCCGCCTAGTGGTCCCCAGAAGGCATAATCTGGACTCTCGTTTGGATGTTATGAAAGAAGCACATGACACGCCTTTGACTATTCACCCTGGTAGTACCAAAATGTACCAAGACATTCGTCAACGGTACTGGTGGCCCGATATGAAACATGATATTGCCCAATACGTTGCTGAGTGTGACGTTTGCCGTCGCATCAAAGCAGAACATCAAAGGCCTGCTGGAACCTTGCAACCACTTGAAATTCCGGAGTGGAAATGGGACAAAGTCCAAATGGACTTCATTACTGGTTTTCCCAGATTGCAGAAGGGTCATGATGCTATCTTTGTCGTCATCGACCGGTTCTCAAAGGTTGCTCACTTTTTACCTGTCAAGGAGACAATCACTGCTAGTCAGTTAGCAGACTTGTATGTTTCCAGAATTGTGTCACTCCACGGTGTTCCGTTAGAGATCAGTTCAGATCGTGGCAGCCTTTTCACTTCCAGATTCTGGAACAGTTTCCAAGAAGCCATGGGAACTCATCTGTCTTTTAGCACTGCTTATCACCCTCAGTCTCAGGGTCAAGTCGAAAGAGTTAACCAAGTGCTTGAAGATATGCTTCGAGCTTGTGTCATCTCATTCGGTAAGAAATGGGAGGATTCTCTTCCGTATGCCGAATTCTCCTACAACAATGGCTATCAAGCTAGTCTGAAGATGGCACCGTTTGAAGTTCTGTATGGACCTAAGTGTCGAACCCCTCTGAATTGGTCAGAAACTAGGGAACGTTCACTTGTTGGACCGGACATTATTCAACAAGCTGAAGAACAAGTCCGCATTGTCCGTGAACATCTGAAAACTGCCCAGTCTCGTCAAAAGAGCAACTATGACCGAAAGCACAAGGTAATGGTCTATCAGCCTGGTGAGCAAGCTTACCTTCGCGTCACTCCGATGAAAGGCACCCACCGATTCGGAATCAAGGGAAAGTTAGCTCCTCGCTATATTGGCCCGTTCCGCATTCTCGCTCGTCGAGGAGAAGTGGCATATCAATTGGAGTTGTCGCCAAACCTGTCTCAAGTGCATGACGTCTTTCATGTATCGCAACTTCGTCGCTGCTTCAAGGATCCTATCCGAGCTGTGGATCATGAAGTGCTTGAATTGCGAGAAGATCTGTCTTATCCAGAATATCCGATCCGCGTTCTTGATCAAACTGAACGTCGGACTCGTCAGAAGTCGATCAAGTTCCTCAAGGTTCAGTGGTCGAATCATTCTGAGGATGAAGCCACTTGGGAACGCGAGGACCGTCTTCGTGAAGAATACCCTACTTTCTTTCAGTCGTCCTCTTAATTCTCGGGACGAGAATTCTTGTTAGACGAGGAGAATTGTAACACCCCCTTGTAATGACTACAGTGATCCCCTGTTGAAAATGCCATGTCATCATGTTTAGTCAAGCATAATCATCATTTGCATCATGGTTCATTTCAAATTCAAACTCAAATTGCAATATTAAATCTTAAGTGAAAATAAAAGTTGTTCAAAACCAGAAACTAAAATGTTCATT
Organism: Elymus sibiricus; assembly: GCA_039707655.1. Taxonomy (NCBI): domain Eukaryota; kingdom Viridiplantae; phylum Streptophyta; class Magnoliopsida; order Poales; family Poaceae; genus Elymus; species Elymus sibiricus. Next base: position 103,985,221 of record CM077665.1, read on the forward strand.
AAATAGGAAATAATTCATAACTAATTATGATCAGTAAAACAACATAACTAAAAATGCCTAAGTGACTCCATCAACCTCAAACAGTAGCTAGCAGCAACATTTAATATCATTTTATTTTATAAGAATTACAAATGAAATCATGTTTTACCCAAACCAATTTTTGGTGGTTGAGAATAATGCACTGTAATATTTGAGCCAAGTCACACATTTGTTAAAATTCATTTAGTGCTAAAACAATTTGCAAAACAGTGGAAGAAAAGAAATGAAAAAAGAAAAAGGAGAAACGCTTACCGTTTACTGGCGCGCTGGGCCTTAGTGAAACAGTAGCTGGCCCAGCTCGCCGCGAGGTTGTCATCCTCGTCGCGCTGTCGCCCCCTGCGCGCGACACCGCCGCCGTTCGTCGCCGTGTCGCCCATCCGTGGCCTCCCCGTCGTCGATAAGGCCACCACCGCGCCCCTCTCGGCCTCGCCCAAACCCTAGCGCCCACCAATTCCCCCCTCGCTCTCCTTCTTCCTCCCGCGCAGCCACCCGCAACCGCCGCCATGGATGAGCTCGTGGCCGTCGCTGTCGTCGTCGCCGTCACCTGAGACCCGGCCCGTTCGCTCCGCCTGCCTTCTCTCCTTCCTCTCCGGCTACTGGTTCGAGCCCTGCGCCTCCACATTGCCGGATCGACTGCGGCCTCTTCTTCTCGGTCGCCGGCGATCCCCGCCGTCTTCGAGCTCCTCTGCTGCTCCTAAGCCGTCAAGGGCTTTACGTAGCCGCTCGGTGAGCTCCTCCCCTCCTTTTCCCTCTCTCTCGCGCGCGGATTCGACCCCGTAGCCATAGTCGCCGTCACCGCCCGAATGCTCCGCCGCCGTAGTGCTCATCGCCGTCGATATGGCCCCTGTCATGGCCGTGCGAGTGCGTGGACCTGCTCCACGCCTCCGCGCGGTTCTTTTGCGCTAGCTCCCGCCGTTCGCCGTGCCCCGTAGCGACTCGCCGTTGCTCGCCCGTAGAACCTCACCGCCGGCGAGCTTCTGCCGCTCGTCTCCGGCCGAATTGGCTTGCGAAACTGCCCCAGATCGCTTCGCCTCGCTTTCCCCGTTCGAACGCCGCCTCCCGCGCGCAAAACGGTGGCCGGAGCGTGATTTCCGGCCGGTTCCCGTGCGCACCGCCTCTGGAATGGTCGCCGGAGGCTCATCGCCGGCCGCCGCCGACGTGGCCTGGCTGGGGCCACCCCCAGTGAGGCTGCCAGTGGGCCAGGGGGGCCCCAGTTGACCGAGTTGACTCGGTCAACTCGGCTGACTGGGTCAACCCAGCCACTGACATGTGGGGTCCCTCCCCCAGTGTCTATGACATATGGGGCCCCCGTGTCAGAAACTTAATTAGTGTTTTAGATTAATTAAAATAATTAATTTTGCCTAATTACCCACTGACATATGGGCCCCACTGGATTAATTAGTCTGTTAATAAGTTAATTAGACCTGTGTCTATGACAGGTGGGACCCACTGGTCAGGGTTTGACCTGGTCAGCCCCCTGTTGACTGCTGACGTCAACATTACATCATGATGACGTCAGCCAACACTATTCTGGATAATTCGAATTAAATAATTAAAATAAATTCAGAAAATATTTAAAACTTTAAAAATTCATATCTTTTAATCCGTAAGTCAGATGAAAATAATTTATATATGAAAGTTGATCAGAAAAATGCCACGAATCCAAATATGCCATCCATTCATCTGTCACATGCCTCTAGCTATCTGAACATGGAACTTTTTGACCGTTTGCAGTAGATGAATAGTGCACCACTTTAATAAAACAAATCCAATTAAATTTTTATTAATTCCCAAGAGTTATCTAAATCATATAGATAGGCAGTAGCACACATCTGCATATCATTTTAGGCTTGTCAGGCATAGTGATTGTATTTTGCTGTGAAATTTATTGTTTCTTCCCCCTCCTTCTCTCTCGATAGACGCCGAGACCGACGCCGTCCCAGCAGAGTTTGACTACACCCCCGACGAGCAGCCGTTTGTTGATCAGCCTCTCTCAGCAGAGCTTCCAGGCAAGCAAACCCCCTTGACGCATGCCTATATCATCCATTCCTTCTCCCTCCTGCTTGCATTAGAAATTGCTGCTATTTTGATTTATCCTAATCTGATGCATAGCCTGTCCTTGTAACTGCTGTTGATACCTGCCTTATTATCCAAACTGCTTATTATAGGTTGGATGGAAAACCATCTGTGGCCCCTCTCCCTTGCTGTAGTTGCTCCGCTTTAGCATCTACGCCCCGATCGAATGTTCGACGGGCTGAGAGCAGCACATCACCGCACACCCCCTAAATTGCTCGACACTGCAGAACTGGCATTGAGTGCCGAGGGTGATACCTCTTAGCTCACTTTCGATGGTGCCTCTGTAGAATAGCTTCCCGGATGTGTGTTATCGAGGGTGATTCCTCTTACATCACCTCCGCTAAGCTACCGTCGTGCAACTCCTCAAGTGGGAATCCATCGAGGGTGATTCCTCGGATTCCTCCTCGTTACTTGGACACACTGTTACTTTGACCTTTGTTACAGGCGGGTCCACCTCGAGAGGTACCCGCGGGGAAATGTAAAGTCGGGCTGGCCCCAAGGGTGCCCGCGAGCGAATATCATTAAAGACGGGTCGGCTCCAAGAGCACCCGCGCGATACTAAATACGCCTAACGGAACTGGGTATTTGATCTGAGTGGGTCGTCGTGCCCATTTCGCACTACCACCACGTGGGATAATGGTTTAATGAGGCCCTCTACACCGTAGTATCAGCCGAAACCTCTTCAGACGTCACAGCTCAGAGAAGCGGGCTGGTTGGGGTGGGCTGGTTACGTCATTGGTGTATTCAGTGTCGCGCCTGGGCCCCGGCTACCCTCGCAACGTGCAGGAGTGCAAAGGGCGATGGCCCAAGACCCCTTTGTGCTTAGGATTTAGACCGGCGTGTTGACCTCTCTGCTGAGCTCTAGGTCGGGCTGCGATGTGTCGATCAGCCGAGGCCGGGCATTACCCAGCCAGTGTGTCCGGCCGGAGTTAATCGAGCGTGTTGGGTAACAGTAGTGCACCCCTGCAGGGAAGATATCTATTCGAATAGCCGTGTCCACGGTAACAGGACGCTCGGAGTTGTGCCCGGATCTATGACAACTACAAATTGATGATGATTCATATTAAACTGTTAATAATGCTCTCGGGACCGCTTTCTCATAGGGAGTCGAGAAAGGATCTCAGGGCATTGCTGTTGTATATCCACATGTATGCTACTATTATCTACTCTCTTCTGATGCTGCAAGACTACTTGAAGATGCTAGTCTTCGATAGGCTAGGCCTTTCTCTCTTCTGGCATTTCTGCTATATAGTCCACAGATACAGCCTTTTCATTTGATACCAATGCATATTTAGCATAGTTCTGATGTCAGTCTTGCGAGTACTTTGGATGAGTACTCACGGTTGCTCTGCTATTCATTTTCCCCCATACCTATATGATGATACATCAGACGACGGAGCCCAGGAGCCAGACGACACTGCCGGAGCTTACTACCAGGAGGGTCCCGACGGCACTTACTACTGGGTTGATCCAGCCGACCAGGAGTAGTTAGGAGTTTCCCAGGCAGGAGGCCTGCGCCTTTTCGATCTGTATCGTTGTTTGTGCTAGCCTTCTTAAGGCAAAACTTGACTAACTATGTCTGTACTCAGATATCATTTGTGTGTATGACTTATGTATTCGGGTCCTCGTGACCCCTGGCTTGTAATATGATGATTTATGCTTATTATTTGAGTTTAGAGTTGTGTTGTGATATTGATTAGTGAGTCCCTAATCTTGGTCGTACGCGTCTGCGTGTATGATTAGCGTACGGTCAAATTGGGGGCGTCACACCTATGTTCCCTGAATACGGTGATACTGCAATGGGGGAAGCTGAAGATCAAGAGGGACCAGACGATGTGCCCGATGATGATCTTGGCCAGGTCATTGTTGATGCACAGAGAGAATGCAAAAATGAAAGGGAGAAGTTGAAGTTCGATCGCATGTTAGAGGATCACAAAAAAGGGTTGTACCCAAACTGCGAAGATGACAACACAAAGCTCGGTACCACACTGGAATTGCTGCAATGGAAGGCAGACAATGGTGTATCTGACAAGGGATTTGGTTCGCTACTGAAAATAATGAAGAACAAGCTTCCAAAGGATAACGAATTGCCCAACAGTACGTACGAAGCAAAGAAGGTTCTCTGCCCTCTAGGATTGGAGGTGCAAAAGATACATGCATGCCCTAATGACTGCATCCTCTACCGCGGTGAGTACGAGGAATTGTACGCATGCCCGGTATGCGGTGCATTGCGGTATAAGATCAGACGAGATGACCCTGGTGATGTTGAGGGCGAGCGTCCCAGGAAGAGGGTTCCTGCCAAGGTGATGTGGTATGCTCCTATAATACCACGGTTGAAACGTATGTTCAGAAACAAAGAGCATGCCAAGTTGTTGCGATGGCACAAAGAAGACCGTAAGAAAGACGGGAAGTTGAGAGCACCCGCTGACGGGTCGCAGTGGAGAAAAATCGAGAGAAAATGGGGGGACTTTGCAGGTGACGCAAGGAACGTATGGTTTGGTTTAAGTGCAGATGGCATTAATCCTTTTGGGGAGCAGAGTAGCAAGCATAGCACATGGCCCGTGACTCTATGTATCTATAACCTTCCTCCTTGGTTGTGCATGAAGCAAAGTTCATTATGATGCCAGTGCTCATCCAAGGCCCTAAGCAACCCGGCAACGACATTGATGTGTACCTAAGGCCATTAGTCGAAGAGCTTTTACAGCTGTGGAATGGAAAAGGTGTACGTGTGTGGGATGAGCATAAACAAGAGGAATTTGACCTACGAGCGTTGCTGTTTGTAACCATCAATGATTGGCCTGCTCTTAGTAACCTTTCAGGGCAGACAAACAAGGGATACAACGCATGCACACACTGTTTAGATGATACCCAAAGTATATATTTGGACAAATGCAAGAAGAATGTGTACCTGGGACATCGTCGATTTCTTCCGACCAAGCATGCCTTAAGAAAATAAGGCAAACATTTCAAAGGTGAGGCAGATCACCAGAAGAAGCCCGTCCTCTATACTGGTGATGATATACTTGATATGGTCAAGGATTTACAAGTAATCTTTGGAAAGGGTCCTGGCGGACAATCTGTTCCGAATGACGCTGAGGGACACACACCCATGTGGAAGAAGAAATCTACATTTTGGGACCTACCCTACTGGAAAGACCTAGAGGTCCGCTCTGCAATCGACGTGATGCACGTGACGAAGAATGTTTGCGTGAATGTGCTAGGCTTCTTGGGCGTGTATGGGAAGACAAAAGATACACCGGAGGCACGGGAGGACCAGCAACGTGTGAACGAAAAAGACGGCATGCATCCAAATCAGTATCAAGGTCCTGCCAGCTACGTTCTAACCAAAGCGGAGAAGGAAATCTTCTTTGATTGCCTGCTCAGTATCAAGGTCCCGTCTGGCTTCTCGTCGAATATAAAGGGAATAATAAACATGGCAGAGAAAAAAAATTCCAGAACCTAAAGTCTCATGACTGCCACGTGATTATGACACAACTGCTTCCGGTTGCATTGAGGGGGCTTCTACCAGAAAATGTTCGATTAGCCATTGTGAAGCTATGTGCATTCCTCAATGCAATTTCTCAGAAGGTAATCGATCCAGAAATCCTACCAAGGTTACAAAATGATTCGGTCCAATGTCTTGTCAGCTTCGAGTTGGTGTTCCCACCATCCTTCTTCAATATTATGACACACATCCTAGTTCACCTAGTCGACGAGATTGTCATTCTGGGTCCTGTATTTCTACACAATATGTTCCCCTTTGAGAGGTTCATGGGAGTCTTGAAGAAATATGTTCATAATCGTGCTAGGCCAGAAGGAAGCATCTCCACGGGCCATCAAACAGAGGAGGTCATTGGGTTTTGTGTTGACTTTTTTCCTGACCTTAAGCCGATTGGTGTCCCTAAATCGCGGTATGAGGGGAGACTGAGTGGAAAAGGCACGCCAGGAGCGGATTCTATAATATGTAGGGACGGGCATTCCTGGGCACAAGCACACTACACAGTTCTATAGAATTCTACGTTGGTGGCCCCGTATATCAATGAACACAAGAATATTCTACGCTACAAACACCCGGAGCAGTGTAACACCCCGTTACGCCTGGCGGGATCTAGACTGGCCCCACAGACCAACACTAGTCTTTCCTGCGCACTTTGTCCTCACTCGTGTGCACCCGGGACCAACTTCCCGGTCGGTCACCCATCCTAGAAATGCTCCAAGCTAAGCACGCTTAACTTTGGAGTTTTCGCTTAACTTTGGAGTTCTTTTCGAGTGGGCTCCCGGAAAAGAAGGAATTCCTTGTTGATATGAGTAGTCTATCATTCCTATTAAGCTAGGCTCTTACATACACCCCCACTCAAAGGAACCGACGTCCTCGTCGGCCCATCAGGAACGTTCCCTCTTGGCACACGTATGCGCGTCCAGTCCGGCACATGTGCCATGTCGTGTGCCACAATGGGCCACACGCACCATGCGCCACATGTCCATGCACCTGACCCGTGCATGCCTGTGTAACCGCAAGGGTCGGCTCTGATACCAATTGTAACACCCCGTTACGCCTGGCGGGATCTAGACTGGCCCCACAGACCAACACTAGTCTTTCCTGCGCACTTTGTCCTCACTCGTGTGCACCCGGGACCAACTTCCCGGTCGGTCACCCATCCTAGAATTGCTCCAAGCCAAGCACGCTTAACTTTGGAGTTCTTTTCGAGTGGGCTCCCGGAAAAGAAGGAATTCCTTGTTGATATGAGTAGTCTATCATTCCTATTAAGCCAGGCTCTTACAAGCAGTCTGACGACTGGATTACACGTGAACACATCGGGACTTTCGGCAGTTGGTTGCAAATGCATCTCATGCGTAACAACACTGTTGGAGATGACCTGTACTTGTTGGCCAGGACACCATCTTCGACTGTATGGACTTACCAAGGGTACAAGATAAATGGTAATACATTTTACACGATCGCCCAAGATAAAAAGAGCACCAACCAAAACAGTGGTGTCCGCTTTGATGCAGCAATCACCAATAGGGCAAAGGACACATATTATGGTTACATAGAGGAGATATGGGAACTTGACTATGGACATGAATTTAAGTCCCCTTTGTTTCGGTGAAAATGGGTCAATCTGTCAGGAGGCGGGGTATAGTTAGACCCGCAGTACGGAATGACAATAGTGGATCTCAAAAATCTTGGGTACACAGACGAACCATTCGTCCTAGCCAATGATGTGGCGCAGGTTTTCTATGTGAAGGACATGTCTACCAAACTGAGGAAAAAAAAGATAAGAAGCGAATACATTAAACGATGAGCCAAAGCGCCACATAATTCTTTCAGGGAAAAGAAACATCGTGAGAGTGGAGGACAAGACAGACATGTCTGAGGATTATGAAAAGTTTCATGAAATTCCTCCCTTCAAAGTGAAGGCTGACCCAAGCATCGTGTTAAACGATGAAGATTATCCATGGTTACGGCGCAATAAGGAAGGGACACACGCGAAGAAAAAGTGAAGACTTTCTCTCCACAACTTTTCTGATGATGGCTTTGATCTAGAATATCACTGCAGTTACATGTCAAGAAATGAAATCCCTTTTGTAATAGATGAGTTTTCGTCTGAAACCCTGTTACTTCGAAAGAGATTGTCAAGTTTGTACATGAATTGCATCCAGTTTTTCCCGTAACCCTCTCAACTTTTTAGCACATGCTATGTGGGTGAAATTATGATACCATGCCAAGTTTCAACCTTTTCAGAGTTCATTTGCAGTGCTTGTCAATTTCAGGGTCATTTAGCTCAAAATAAATCATGAAATGCATGAAAAATAGCAAATGAAGTCAGAAAAGGGTTGAAAATTGATGACGTGGCTTTGAATGGTGCATATTGAATGCAGAAAAAGTCTGGAGTTAAAATATGTTAAAAAAATGAAATCCCTTTTGTAATAGATGAGTTTTCGTCTGAAACCCAGTTACTTCGAAAGAGATTGTCTAGTTTGTACACGAAGTGCATCCAGTTTTTTCCGTAACCCTCTCAACTTTTTAGCACATGCTATGTGGGTGAAATTATGATACCATGCCAAGTTTCAACCTTTTCAGAGTTCATTTGCAGTGCTTGTCAATTTCAGGGTCATTTAGCTCAAAATAGATCATGAAATGCATGAAAAATAGCAAATGAAGTCAGAAAAGGGTTGAAAAATTGATGATGTGGCTTTGAATGGTGCATATTGAATGCAGAAAAAGTCTGGAGTTAAAATATGTTAAAAAAATGAAATCCCTTTTGTAATAGATGAGTTTTCATCCGAAACCCTGTTACTTCGAAAGAGATTGTTCAGTTTGTACACGAAGTGCATCCTGTTTTTCCCGTAACCCTCTCAACTTTTTAGCACATGCTATGTGGGTGAAATTATGATACCATGCCAAGTTTCAACCTTTTCAGAGTTCATTTGCAGTGCTTGTCAATTTCAGGGTCATTTAGCTCAAAATAAATCATGAAATGCATGAAAAATAGCAAATGAAGTCAGAAAAGGGTTGAAAATTGATGATGTGGCTTTGAATGGTGCATATTGAATACAGAAAAAGTCTGGAGTTAAAATATGTTTAAAAAATGAAACACTTTTGTAATAGATGAGTTTTCATTCGAAACCCTGTTACTTCGAAAGAGATTGTTCAGTTTGTACACGAAGTGCATCCAGTTTTTCCCGTAACCCTCTCAACTTTTTAGCACATGCTATGTGGGTGAAATTATGATACCATGCCAAGTTTCAACCTTTTCAGAGTTCATTTGCAGTGCTTTTCAAATTCAGGGTCATTTAGCTCCAAGAATGAACTAATAGCAAAAAGAATGAACTAAAAAGCTTTTATAAAACTCTAATAGGAAAAAGAATGAACTAAAAAGATTTTATAAAACTCTAATTGCAAAAAGAATGAACTAAAAAGATTTTATAAAACTCTAATAGCAAAAAGAATCAACTAAAAAGAATCAAAATAATAATAACTAAAATTATCAAAGTATTTATTTGTTAAAAACTTTAATAGTAAAAAGCTTTTATAAAACTCTAATACCAAAAGGAATCAACTAAAACATATGCAAAAAAAATAACATTAAAATTTTAAAAACATAATATATGCAAAAAATAAAAAAAAGGCCCGCCTATTAGCCGCAACGGCGTGCATACGACTAGAAACCCTAGAAATGGGCCAGGATGCTGGCCCGCAGTGCTAGCAGGCCCAACAGGGCGTGAGATAGGCATGTACTGCCTGCAATAGAGAGGAGCTCGAGAGAGCAGCGGCAGCAGCGCTTATAAACCACTCCGAGCCCCTCGCGACTAGCGAGGTGGGACTAAACTTTTGGCTGCGGGAAGCACAGCCCTTTAGTCCCGGTTGGTGGCTCCAACCGGGACTATAGGGGGGCCTTTAGTCCCGGTTGGTGATACCAACCGGGACTAAAGGGCTGTGCTTCCTGCCCTTTCGCCTGGCGAAAACTACCTTTAGTCCCGGTTGGAGCCACCAATCGGGACTAAAGCGGGGACTATATAAGCGGGACTTGGAAAAATTTCCAAATCCATCTGCTTTCCCTCTCCCCCGACGGCACCGAAAACCACCTCGACGCCGCCAGGCTGCCGGATCTCGCCGTCGCCTCCCCGAGCCCGCTCGCTCCTCATCGTCACCCCCGACGCCGTCTCCGTCGCCGCCCCCGACGCCGTCGCCGCCCCCGACGCCGTCGCCCCCCCGACGCCGTCGCCTCATCGTCGCCCCGACACCGTCCCCGTCGCCGCCCCCGACGCCGTCGCCTCCCCGACGCCGTCCCCCGTCGCCGCCCCCCTATGCCGTCGCCTCCTCAAGCCCGCTCCGGCCTCCTCCTCCTCCTAGGTGAGCCGCCGGCCACACCACCACTCGCTCCTCGTTTTTTTAGAATTTTTGGAAGTAGTATTTACAAGAGTTTTCTGAGATTTTTTGAAAGTAGTCAAATTTTGAGGCAAAAATTGGTATTGCCAATTTAAACAGTCAGTACGTGCCAAATATGAGCTCAAAACGATATGATATTTTACAACACCAATACTAGTAAGTGGTAACATGTTTGGTCATATCACAAAGTTAAGTCAAAAGCATAGCATTCACACACCAATACATAAAGTACTAGAGAAACAACAAAAAAGATGAAACCAATACATAAAGGTTTTGCTTCTCACCAATCGTGCAAAGTCTTTCTTTTCATTAATGCATATATAGCAACACTAAGCTAGTTAGAAATTTAAGATGGCATTTTAAGTTGATTTGTTGATCTATGAGGAAGATGCTTCTTTAATTGCTACCTTACACGATTTTAAGTGTTATATGTGCTCTTGGGCGCGCGCCACACACACACATACACATCACTAGGCTTTGTTATTAAAAATGGTATTGTTGTTTTATTGTTGTTAAATAAAATGATATTTGCTATAGGCACAATTTGTTCTCGTCGACGATGCCAATCCCACATCCTCGTCGTCGACTCGGCGCCGACAACCAGTTTGAGAGGCGCCATGTCCGGGACTGGGCTCCGCCGGGCTGGCACTGGGGGGTGCTACCTTCCGGGGTGCGCAGTTTGGTGAGGAATCCAGGTATCATCGTCGACCCAGAGCTTCTTTGGTGGCGGTCGCGTGGGCCACTATCGGTGCGGAGGCAGCCGACAATCGAGGAGGTGGTACGTCGCCGTGTCAGGGAGGAGGACGAGCACGTCCGTCGCTACATGGTTGCGTTGGATGCGAGGTTCTCCAATACCTGGCAGTTCCTTCAGGGATCTCACCCGAGCTATGATCCTGTGATGGTTCCTTCTCTTTGGGTGTCCACCGCCCACGCTTCAGGAACCGCGAGTGAACTAGATTATTCGATAATATTCGAGCTGTATTAGTGATAATATTCGATGCTTCATTAACTGGATTATTCAAGATGTATTAGTGATATTATATGAAGAGTCCCCGACGATCGCCGGTGCTATTATATGTATTAGTGATATTATATGATGATCTTGCTAAAAAAAATTGCCGTTGATTTTTAATCTTAGAATCATGAACACAGGAAATGTCGACATCGTCTGACGACGATAGGATCCCTCAGTGCCCTTTGTGCTGGGATGACAGGGGTATATCCGACATTTATCCTCACCTAGACAACGATACGTCATTCACCGTCAAACTAACGGAAGAATTTAGTATTACTACGGTATGTAAAGACGACATGTATTTTTTGTTAATGAAGTATGACATGTGCTTTTTTGCTTTAATTAAACTTTAATTTTCTTTTGTACAATTTGACTAGTGCGTTCCCTGTCATGCAAGATTCGCTGTCTTGGACAAGTTCCATTTCAAAGAGAAGTGTAGTACAGAGCTTAAGATAGCTCACCTAAGAACGGAGCATTACACTTTTGCTGTTAAGGTGAAAAATAACGAAGATCACACATATTTTGGTTGTTCTAGTTGGAGAGCATTTTGCAAGGCGTATGGGTTGGATGAGGACATGAACATTACCTTCGATCTTGGTAATGACGATGTTCGTGATAATAATATAGATATTTGGGTGCATGCAGAGGATGACTTGATTCCGGTGCTACCTCCAGGTGCGTTTGTCAACAGATTTGTTAGGTAATTTATATTGATTATTGAAAAGTATTTGGTACTCATCCCGACTAAATTTCTTTATTTTTAATTATTAGCTTATTTCCGTGCTACAAGAGTTACCCGACAGATAATTGATCGCACCTACTACAGTTATGACTCCGAGCTTACTTGGTTGGAGAAAAATCATCTGATATCATTTATTGATGATGTTGAGTATCATGCTAAACATTACATGGCTGGGAACATTTATCATGGATATGTGCCACTAGTGCACAAGTTGAACCATTATAACATCACTTCAGACAACTTTGTAAGACTTTTTTACCATTGCGTCACTAGTCCATCTTTTTCATACATTCTTCTTAAGCAAAACTAGTTTAGCTAACAATGTTATTATTACTTATGTTCTTCAGCAGGTACTCCCGCCAGAGACCGTGCCTAAATGGATGGTTACCACCGGTGATTTGCATATGGTTAGCTTACGCCCAATGTGGATGAGTTACCCTGGTAAATACAGAATATCTCAAAGTGAAGAAAGCCTGAAAATCAAAGGATGGAGCCAGGCAATAAAAGCATCCACGCAACCACTTGGACACGATGTCTTGATTGATGAATATAGGTTGATCATGCCACAAGTTGGAGATAGGTTGATCTGTATTCTTCAATGGGGAGATGCGGGAGTTCACCTTTTTTATGCTATTTTACCTAGGAGAGAGCAGTAGTTAGTGTTTCTAACTTGTGATTACTTGATCACTTGCTAGTATGATAACAACCACAATGATGAGGAGTTCACCTTTTTATGCTATTTTATCTAGAATGATGAAGAGTTGATTAAGATGATGATGAGGTGTTATATGACATATACCAGAACAAATTAGATGGATGCAATAGACCAAGTTGAATTAAATAAAAATGAAACCCTAAATGTAAATTAATTGAAGGGTAAACACAAAAATAAAAGGGGGAAACACAATATGAAAATCCCTCCTTTCAAAAAAAAAAACCCAGAGCCTGGCAGCTGCTGACGCGTGGCTGCCTTTTAGTCCCGGTCGGTGTTACAAACCGGGACTAAAGGTCCTCCTGCCTGGGCGCCCCACAGCGGCCACGTGGAGCCCCTTTAGTCCCGGTTCGTAAGCCAACCGGGACTAAAAGTGATGGGCATTAGTCCCGATCGTTTTGTCCCGGTTTCAGAACCGGGACTAAAGGCCCTCTGGAATCGGGACAGATGCCCGGTTTTCTACTAGTGTTTGGTGAAATCCGGGTTGTCATTTGAGTTGCCAGTTATAAACTGAATGTCTTGCATTTCACATGTGTAGCCCGGAAGGGCCGGCTCATCAGTATGTGATGGGACGGGTCTTCAATTTGAACCTTATAATCTGCTTAAACAACTGAATACTGTAGCCCCCAAGTGCCGGGTCGCATGCCTGCAATGACTTGGGACTTTAGAAAATTTGATCTGAGTAGTGCAGCCCCCAAGTGCCGGGTCGTTTGCCTGCAGCGACTCGGAACTTATATGCACTTTCTCCTTTGAAAAGAAAAATATCATATGATGTAGCCCCCAAGTGTCGGGTCATTTGCTTGCAGCGACTTGGGACTGTGTGAGAATATAACCCATCATAATGAACTTTAGAAGTCCTCTTGAACTGATATTGATCTAAGTTGAATGAATCCTTGCCCGTGGTTATAATGCAACCCGGTAATTTATCGTTTGTACGAATATCCTGGAATAACGCCTTTGTGCTTGAAATGAAATCCCTGCCCGTGGTTGCGGTGCAACCCGGCAAATATATGTTTGAGAAATCCATAAGTGTTGTAGTTTAATACACAGCACAAGTTAAAAAAAAATCCAAGAGCCGGTCAATTAAATGACCCGACATTATATGTGATAGGCCGACTCAGCATTACGTAATATATCAGCTCAGCAATAGGTGATAGACCAACTCTTCAAGAATAGTCATTTCTTCTGAGTTGGCTTGGAAAACCCCAATCATTTAATACTGGTTATGATAAACCATGATGAAGATCTGACCATTTTGACAGTCAAAAATTTATTTGTTCCTGCAGAAGTTACGATCTAACCCGGTTTGAAGACCGGCTCTCTGCAACATAAACAAATATGGATATGCATTGTATGATGATGCATTGTATGATGATGCAATGTGTCGGGGCACGGATTCTCACGATCACCTATGGGACCAGAGGCCCCTTTGTGGTTCGGCAAGGGGGGCCACGTTGCACAAAGAGCGGAGAGCATGAGACGGCGCGACGATCAGGACACTGGCATTTTACCCAGGTTCGGGCCGCTGCTAAGCGTAAAACCCTACTCCTGCTTTTGGTGGATTGATCAGAGGAACACGAAGAACACGCAACGCTTAACCTCGGCAAGAGCTGCTGTCGAGGTGAGCTACTACGCGAGTACAAGTGTCCAAATGTCCGAATCTTGAGCTAGGTTGCCTTGGGCCTCCTTTTATAGTGCACGGGGTTACCACAATGGCAAAATAGACATTATCTATCGATTAGATAGCTTAGCAGAGCTATCATACCTAACTCTAGCATTTAGGACAAAATACCATGATTACTAGTCTAGGTGGCGCTCGGGGGTGCATCCCCGACAGGCTCTTGCCACCGTTTGGCTAGCCGTTGCTTATGGTCTTGACATGCTGCAGGGCGGGTGTCAACTGGGCATAACTTGCATTCCGGTGCGCCGCCACGTGCTTATCGAGAGCTGATTAGCCGCTTGAGGGCTCGACACTGCATCGATAAGTGACTGGTGTAGCGATGCGGTGGAGCGGTGGCCGGTTAGCTCGTGCTTGCTGGGGGACGGCTTGCCGGATCTTTGGAGACGTGAGCGCCTCAGCCCTCGGCAGCCTCCGGGGGCGTGGCTGGCGCGTTTTGGGCCCCTCCCAGGCCATTGTGCTGGTGTTGCCGGCGCTTGCTTGGCCTTCCGTAGGTTGTTGTTGCCGGACGTTGGTTTTTGAATGCTTACTTGGTGGTGCTGTGGCCCTCCCAAAGTGTTTTGCTACTACTGCCTGCGCATAAGTTAGGGGCACTGGGTACCCCTGTTCTAGTGCACCGACAGGAGCCCCCGGGCCTGGCCCACATGCGCTCGCTTAGTGTCGTTGGGTCAGGCCCAAAATTAATGCACAAGCGCGCAATGTGAGGAGGTAACTGCCAATTTACTAGTCAGCACTGCCCCACCACCTCAGGACGTTTCCGCCACACGCGCCGCATGCAAGGCGAGGAGCTTGCGGTGGGCGCTCATGACTTAAAGACCTGATCGTGGCAGAAAACCGCATCGCCATGGATTGGAGCAATGGGGCGGTTACCTGTTCGCCCGTGAGTCATGGGTAGTGGGATTGGTGGAGATGGGCGGCCGCTCTGGAGCGGGGGAGAGCCAGCCCCCGTGCTCTCCCCTATAAATTAGGGGGGTCACGGCGGCGATGCTCATCCAGCTCCATCTCCTCCCTTTTTCTCAAGTCTAGACTGCTTGTTCTCCACTTCTGGTTCGTCCTTGAGTCGCCCTTGCCATGACGCGAGGGAGAGAACGATCCTCGGCTTCCGCCGGAGCGGTGAGAGTTTCCCCTCGGGATCATGCCACCGCTTTAGCCGCAATGATGGGAGGCGGTTCCAGCGCGCGAGGCGGGAGGGCTGGAAGAGGTCGAGGCCAGCGCGGGGGTTGTGGTCGGGGGATACGGAGTGTCGCCCCTGACCCCAGGCCAGCGGCAGCTTCCTCCCTGGCGGAAGATCACACCGAAAGCGCGGCGTTGGAGTTCGTTGTCGAGCTACGCAGCCCCCCTCACAGTCGCCTGCGGCTCCCTTGTCCTTTTGCCAGGGTGATGGAGGTCGACAAACCGCATGCTTGTGGTTGCGTGTGCATGGCTATTGTAACGGCGCCGCGCGGGTCGACGTTGAGTTTCCGACGCCCCGCGTTATGTTCTTCAGGCCTGGGTGGAAGACCTTCGCCCGTGTCCACAACTTCACCGGTGGGTATGTCCTTCGCTTCAAGTTGGTGGAGGCCGACATGCTCTCCGTCAAGATCTATGGGCGCTCGGGTGCTCGTCTTGGCTGCTGCGAAGAGAGCTCGAGTGGTGACAAAAGCTCCTCCTCGAGCGATAGCGACGAGGAGGACAATGTCGGTGAAGACGGCGACAGCGAGCTCCAGGTCGTCAAGTCGGAGTATGATGACCTGGGCTCCAGCTGATCGATGGCCGCACCATCACCGTCATCGAGCTCCTCCTCCCCCTCCCGACAGAGCGATTTGTCGGGGGTTCTTGACTCGGGCACCGCCTCTCCTTCTCAGTTGGACTCCGGCAGGCTCCTGGACTTCGGCTTTGTCTTCCTTGCTGGTGGTCCCACCGAGCCGTTCCCCGACAGCCTCGACGGGGTCAGGCTAGGCTTCTGCTTGGGTCCTCCCTCCGCTCTTTTTCTCTTTGTAACCTACTCCTAGGGGAGAAAGTCAAATAAAGATTCTATTAGGAAGGAGTTCCCCAATGTATCCTAATCCGTTTTGTATTTAACAAACGAATGAATGAATGTTATTTTACTTCCCTGAGTACTATCCTTTTCTCTCTTTATTGTGTCAATGCGTTCGTCCTCTCCACACGTGATCGCCTGCCGGGTCACTCTTAACTGCGAGCGCCAGAAAGGGGAGCGAGCCCCCGGCAGCAGGCTAGTGTTGTTCTCCGGCAGGGTTCCTTGTCGGTATCGGTGCGGCTCCTCAGAGCTGATAAGTACCAGAAGCTGAGGAGAAGCTCGTCCCGACAATGTTTTTTACCACGTGAGGGGAACTCCACCGAACACGTTCGAAAAGAGGGTAAGGATTCCTTTCAGGGAGCATAAACTTGGGATATGTGATTAGACTTATCTCGCTTTAGGCAGTATCCCCTTCCGGAGTACGCCGGGCCGCCATCCTCGTTCCTTTGTCCTCCTTCCATTTTTACCTGGTGCCAAAACACACAGGGCAAGATGTCTCTATCCCTTGAGGGGAGAGTGCAGCAACAAGGATTATTGACTCGACAAATACTCTAGCAAATCTTTTAGTAAATAGGCAGTGATATTGCGATCATAAAGGATGCAGAATGATTGTGCGATGCCATGATATGATGCGATGCCTAGCTTTATTATTGCTGCTCAGGGTCTGCGCCTGGCTTTGTACAAAGGGTTACATGCAGCTTCGGCAAGGCTTGTACAAAAGGTGGCTGCCGGGGACTGCGCCCGGCAGCCGCGCCTTACGGGTAGAACTTACGAAGATGCCCAATATTCCATGAGTTAAACACCTTGGTGCCATCTTCGGTCTCCAGACGGACTGCGCCAGGTCTGGTGACTCGTGCTACCCGGTAAGGGCCTTCCCACTTAGGCGTCAACTTGTTGGTACCCTTGGCGGACTGAACGCGCCTAAGGACAAGGTCGCCTTCCTCAAGGCTCCGGGGATGTACCCTGCGGCTATGATAGCGGCGCAAGGCTTGCTGGTAGCGTGCATCACGCACAGCAGCCCGGAGACGATCTTCCTCGAGGAGCGTGGCATCGTCATGCCGCAGCTGCTCTTGCTCTACTTCGTCGTAGGCAAGTACTCGAGGTGACCCATATAAGAGTTCCGTGGGGAGCACTGCTTCCGCCCCGTAAACCAGGGAGAAGGGAGTCTGGCCGGTAGCTCGATCCAGTGTCGTTCTCAGGGACCAAAGAACCACCGACAGCTCATCTATCCAGCGCTTGCCGCTCCTCCGCAGCCTATCGAAAGTTCTTGTCTTGAGTCCTCGCAACACTTCAGCATTCATCCTCTCGACTTGCCCGTTGCTCCTTGGATGGGCAACAGAGGCGAAGGAGACCTTGCTTCCATGGCTTTGGATGTATTGCATGAAGGCGCGGCTCGTGAACTGGGTGCCGTTGTCAGTGATCACTCCGTTGGGTATTCCAAAACGACACACCAGCCCTTTCATGAACTTGATGGCTGCCTGCGCGGTCACCTTCCTCACTAGTTCCACCTCAGGCCACTTTGTGATCTTGTCGGTTGCCACGAACAAGAACTCAAAGCCCCCGACAGCGCGGGGGAAGGGGCCCAAAATATCGAGCCCCCGGACCGAGAAGGGCCAGGATAAAGGGATCGTCTGGAGAGCTTGCGCCGGTTGATGGATGTTCTTGGAGTGGAACTGACAGGCTTCGCACTTGGTGACCAATTCAGTTGCATCTTGGAGGGCAGTGGGCCAATAGAAACCCTACCGGAAGGCTTTTCCGGCAAGGGCTCTAGATCCAATGTGCGAGTCGCATACACCTCTGTGAATCTCCGCCAACAGCCCTAGTCCGTCCTCCCGGCAAATGCACTTAAATTTCACGCAGGTGGGTCTTTTTCTTTCCAGAGTGTCATCGACAAACTAGTACATACTTGACTGACGGGCTACTTTTTCGGCCTCTTCTTGCTCTTTGGGGAGTTTTCCTATTTGAAGGAAACGGACTATGTGCTATGACCAAGTTGGAGCCTGGGGCTCTACAACTAGGTCTAAAGGAATTTCCTCGTCCGTGGGAGCGCTTGTCTCGACCATAAGAACCTGGGGTTCCGCAGGAGACAACTGCTCACCATGCGGAACGAGACTGCCTCCGGCAGCCTCTCTACCAGCGGCTTCGGGAAGCTCCGCCGAGAAATGCTTGCCGGAGTTTATTTTTCTTCTTTTCCTGGCCATCGTTGAAGGGGATACCGAAGGTTGAGTGAGGTGGAGGATAAAGGTTCTTGGTTCCACATGGAGCTTTTGCGCAACGCACTTCGACAGATGATCAACTATGGTATTTTCCGCACGGGGCACATGCTCTGCTTGCAATCCATCAAAGCGCTCCTCCAATTTCCTCACCTCTTCAACGTATGCCTCCATCAACGGACTCTGATAGTCTTTGTTGACTTGTTTCACCACGAGCTGTGAATCTCCTCGGATGATCAGTCTTTTGATTCCCAACTCCACCGCGATTCTGAGTCCGGCAAGGAGCCCCTCATATTCAGTAGTATTGTTGGTGGCTTCCTCCTGGGGAAAGTGCATCTGAACCACATACTTGAGGTGTTCTCCGGTTGGGCCGACGAGGAGCACGCCTGCTCCGGCACCCTGGAGCGAGAAAGCACCATCAAAGTACATGACCCACTCTTTGGGTGCTTCTTTGCCGGGGAGGACCGTCTCCGGGGTTTCTTCATGTGGCGTGGGTGTCCATTCTGCAATGAACTCCGCCAATGCCCTGCTCTGAACTATGGAAGTGCTCTCATACTTTAAGCCGAAACTTGACAGCTCAAGGGCCCACTCAACTATCATGCTGGTAGCTTCGGGGTTCCTCAATATGCGCTACAACAGGAAGCGAGTGACGATGGTGATCTCATGGGCTTGGAAGTAGTGGCGCAATTTCCTCGAGGCCATGATGAGGCCGAAGATCAGCTTTTGCACCCCGGAGTAGCTTGACCTAGCCCCCTGCAACAGGGAGCTGACAAAGTACACCGGTTGAGGGAGTCCTGGACTAAGGGGTCCTCGGGCCGCCGGCCTATCTCTCATAGGCCGGCTTGGTGGGCTACTATCTGATTATCACAGGAAGGGCCAGGATATGCGATGACCCCGTACTCTAGAAGGAAACCTCCGAAGACGCGGCGTGCACTCCAAGTCAAGATGAGGGGATCAACGTCTTTACTTCCAGCTGGAGACTTATCATGTGTAAACCCTAGGTACCCCCGGTGTCTATATAAACTGGGGGTTTAGATCGTAGAGGGCAGACAAGCTCATCTAGGGTTTTGGCTACTTGATATCGAGGTAGATCGACTCTGTAATCTTCATACACATCAATACAATCAAGCAGGACGTAGGGTTTTACCTCCATAGGAGGGCCCGAACCTGGGTAAACATCGTCTCCTTCGTCCCTTGTTACCCATCGATCCTAAACTCATAGCTCGGGACCCCCTACCCAAGATCCGCCGGTTTTGACACCGACATTGGCGCTTTCATTGAGAGTTCCGCTATGGGATCGCAAGAGAATTGATGGCTCGCCTAATCATTAGCGATGAAGTCCGTAGCGGGGACTCCTTCGCCCCCGGACAGATTTTCGCTTTCGGCAGCATCGTGCTGCACGCCGACCCGACCGGCCACCCCGGGCGGATCGGTTGTCTCGCCCCCGATCAAGAGATCAGATTCGGGAACCTAGAGTTCTCCGTAGACTCCCGGGGCGATCTTTCATTCGCCAAGCTCGCGATTTCATCTGACGAGCCCGAAGTCTCCGAAGCCTTAACTTCGGATCTCCTTCTCGACTCCGCCCTCAGGTCTATCCCTGCCGATGATCTGGCTCTTAGTCCAGATCCGGTTACAGTACCTAAGGGCCAGGGGTCGGCCCCTGCCGAACACACTCCTTGTACGGACATGTTGGAGGTTAACCCCGAAAGTCCTAGGCAGATCGATCCGGTCGAGCTCTCGACGATCAACGAGGCACTGGATCGGATCCTATCAATAAAAATCACAGATGACCTGACCTCGACCCATGCTCAGATCGGTCTGAAGGCGGGTCATGGGGAATTTTTCGACCCACCCGCCACCCACTTAATAGCCACTATCGAAGACTTAACCGATATGCTGGACTATGCCTCCGAGGAGGCAGAAGATATGGATGAAGGGGACGGCACCCCCGCCCCTGTCAACACTGGGTGATGGACTGCCACCTCCACCTACGACGTCTACATGGTAGACACCCTCGATGATAAGGGCGATCGCACCCCTAAGAAGAATGGCGATAAATCCGGTGAGGCGCCGTCAAGGCGCCGGAAACAACGCAAACGATCTAAGGCAAGGAAGGGAAGGGAAGCCATTGCAGGCACCAGGGAAAACGACACCCCGGAAGACCTCGGCGACCCTGAAGTCCCCGAACAGCCACTGGAGGACCAGGAAAGGCCCGAAGATCGGCGCGACACCGAGGATCTTAATGATTCCGAGGACGACAACTGCCTTCCCCCTATCGAGGAGGAAGACAGCCTGGAAGCCGAAGACGTCACCGTCCCCGAAAACCCGGCCGATCAGGAACGGTTTAGGCGGCAGCTTTTAGCCACAGCCCAAAGCCTGAAGGCAAAACAACAGCAGCTCAAAGCCGAACAAGACACCCTCAATGATAGATGGACGAGGGTCTTGGCAGCCGAAGAAGGGTACGATACCGATCTACCGGACCAACCCAAGAGCTACCCACGCCGGCGGCGGCTGCCGCAGTTCGATGACGAGGCCCTTGAAACATCGTCGCCCAGGCATACTCCGTACGACCAGCCGGACCGCCCTCCCCGAGGACGGGATAGGACGGCCGGCGAGGCCGAGTACAGACCTGCGGTACCCCGTAGGAGAGGAAAAGAGCCAGCAGAGCCTGAGGATAGGTATGACTTACGACAAGACCTGGATTATAGAGAAGGCACACAAGATCCATCTACAGATCTAGAGGGTACTTCCCCGCTAGACGGGACGGGTACCAGTCTTGGCTCAACCGCAACAATAGAGGTCGGGAACAAAACCGGGCCCGATCGACCGCCGATTGTAGGCATGACATAGCTCAGGTCAGAGGCGCTGCCCACCCACCATGCTTCACAGACGAGGTGATGCAGCATTAGTTCCCTGAAGGGTTTAAACCCGTTAACATAGAGCAATACGATGGGACAACAGATCCAGCCGTGTGGATTGAGGACTTCCTCCTCCACATTCATATGGCACGAGGAGACGATCTCCACGCCATCAAGTATCTGCCCCTAAACCTTAAGGGGCCAGCTTGACACTGGTTAAACAGTCTCCCCGAGAATTCCATCGGGAGCTGGGAAGAGCTCGAGGATGCCTTCCGATCTAACTTCCAGGGCACTTATGTCTGGCCACCGGACTCCTCCGACCTGAGCAATGTTGTCCAGAAATAGGGTGAATCGGCTCGGCAATTCTGGAATCGGTTCCTAACCAAGAAAAACCAGATCGTGGATTGCCCGGACGCCGAGGCAATAGCCTCCTTCAGACATAATATCCGAGACGAGTGGCTAGCTCGTCAGCTCGACCAGGATAAGCCGAGGACAATGTCCGCCCTTACCTCACTTATGACCCGCTTTTGCGCGGGTGAGGATAACTGTCTAGCTTGACGAGGCAATAACCCCGAAGACCCCGGCACCTCCGAAGTCCGGGATGGGAATGGGAAACGACGACGTAACAAAAACAAACGCCGGCACAACAACGGCGATGCTGAGGACACGGCCGTTAATGCCGGTTTCCGCAACCCAAAATCCGGACAGCGGAAGAAACCTTATAAAGGAGATCGAGACAGACCTACCACGCTGGACAAAATCATGGATAGGCCCTGCCAGATCCACGGCACCCAAGACAAGCCCGCTACCCACACCAACCGTAATTGTTGGGTATTCAAACAAGCTGGCAAACTCGCAGCCGAAGAGCAAGGCAAGGGCCCACGCAGCGAGGACGATGACGAGCCCCACGGTCCAAGCAATGGAGGACAAAAGCAGTTCCCTCCAGAGGTAAAAACTGTGAACATGATATATGCCACGCACATACCAAAAAAGGAGAGGAAGCGCGCCCTTCGGGAGGTCTACGCCATAGAGCCCGTAGCCTCGAAGTATAACCCATGGTCGGCTTGCCCGATCACCTTCGACCGACGGGACCATCCGACCAGTATCCGTCACGGAGGTTCGGCAGCCCTCATCCTAGACCCCATTATCGATGGGTATCACCTCACTAGAGTCCTGATGGACGAAGGAAGTAGCCTTAATCTGATTTACTTAGACACGGTGAAAAGATGGGTATAGATCCGTCAAGGATCAAACCCAGCAACACTACCTTTAAAGGAGTGATCCCAGGCGTCGAAGCCCGCTGCTCGGGCACCGTGAATCTGGAAGTAGTGTTTTGCTTGCCCGACAACTTCTGCACCGAAGACTTGATCTTCGGCATTGTCCCTTTTCACAGCGGTTATCACGCCCTACTCGGCCGCACAACATTCGCTCGCTTTAATGCCATCCCCCACTACGCGTACCTGAAGCTCAAGATGCCCGGGCCCAAGGGGGTCATTACTGTCAACGGCAACACAAAGCGATCTCTCCGAACTGAGGAACACACAGCGGCCCTGGTAGCCGAATTCCAGTACGTCGACGATAGGCCGACGCCCAAATCAGCCATAAAGGCACGTCAGGTTAGTAAACGAGCTCGGTCTCAACCCAAACTCCCGGAATCATCTTCCGCCCAACAAAAATAGGGATACGCCCCCCACAACACAGCCCTAGTTCCCGTAAAACATGTGCCAAGAAGGCACAACTTCGCGCTCAAAATACCATGGGCAGCTGTGGGGACCCACTATCAAAGGGAAAGTGTTCGGCTGGACCGAACTACTGCCAACACATGTCTTCGGAAAAACCACAGGTACCATCTAGGACCTTCCAAGCATAAAGCTCATCCACACTTCGGCGACTTCTCAAGATCTTCTTCCCAAGGTCCGTTCGCCGATAGCAATCACCTTTAAAGGAACGCAACCCCCTCGGAAGCAAAGGAGCAGACATGCGACAGGGCACATTGAGGACGTCAAGCCACCCATCGAAGACCCCGGGTAAAACCTCTCCTTTGTAAACTTTATTTTTCATTTCAAAATACCTGTAACAGTTGCTTCGGCAGTTTGAGTTATAAGAATTCATCAGAAATAAAGACCATCCTTTATGGCCTCCTCGCTGTATTTTATGTCACATACTCTGTTCTCTACTCACCGACGCCGATAGCAAAGCTGTTCGGTACATATTACGATGCGACCGGCTAATAGACCGGGGGCTTGACTATAAAAATTGCCCCAAGCATCACCCTGACACTATTGTTTATGTGTTCGGCGTCTCGTATGTTGCGTTATATGAATCGGTTCTGAATTATGTCTTGGGTCATTGGTTGGGTTGCCCGGCTCCTGTGTTTGCCCTCTTACGTTTCGCTCGTTCGGCTAAAAGGGTAAAGGGAGAACCATTGCGATTGTGCTTCCAGCTCGCCTGGTCAAGTACCTCAGTGGAGAAAGCCGAAAACTGACTGTCATAATAAGCGAGAACCGGTCGGCAATCCGAGCATAAGTGTCAAACTAAAAATCGATAGAGGTTATTCCGTGTTATACGAGGGGTTTGTACAATTACAAACCATGTGATGCTGGTTTTAACCTCAGTGTATCCAAATATCACAAAACACTGGGGGCTGGTCATCAGCCCCCGCAGTCAAGCTCCTACGGCTAAGTGAAAGCACTAAAGCATCATAGTCCGATTGCCTTGTTCCCCTCACACTACCGCCTTCGGGCACCGATACGTCGGCTAAGGGTCACAGTGTGGAGGTAGAAACACCTCGTGTAGTATCTACATGGGGGCTGAAGCCGACGACTCGCAACTTTCAGATAAAATGGCCACATAGGAGTCAAAATAAAACAAAGCTTAAAGACATGATAAACCATGCAACCGCATTATAAAGCA
The DNA here is from genome assembly GCA_039707655.1 of Elymus sibiricus. Taxonomy (NCBI): domain Eukaryota; kingdom Viridiplantae; phylum Streptophyta; class Magnoliopsida; order Poales; family Poaceae; genus Elymus; species Elymus sibiricus. The sequence goes on from CM077665.1 coordinate 104,009,378, forward strand.
GAACAGTCATCGGATACATGAAAAAACGCTCATTCATAAATTACATCCTTAGGGCATTGAGCTTCTATCGCCCGAGCACCATCCATCACGGTGGAAAAGTATTTCTCGGGGCGCCTATGCTCCTTCCCAGGGGGTGGAGGCGCGGTGGCCATCTCAGTCGGCTTGAGCCTCGGCCAGTGCACCATGGTCCTTGCAAAGGCCATCCGAGCTCCCTCGATGCACGTAGAATGCTTTAGAGCCTCAATCCGAGGTGCAGCGTCGCACATTTTCTGCACCAAGCCGAAGTAACTGCTCGGCAAAGACTCTGCAGGCCACAGCCGGATGCAGAGGTCCTTCATGGCCGGCTCCGCCATCATGTGCAGCTCCATCAATTGTTTCATCTGCTTGCTTAGGAGGGGAGGATGCTCGGGGGCTTGAAATTTCGCCCAGAACAACCGAGGCTCAACATCCCCATCCCGAAAGGCGAAGTATTTGTTCGCGTCCGCTGCACTCCTCGGGAGGTCCGTAAAGGCGCCTGAGGAACGCCACACCCGGGTGAGCAATGCAAACCTGTTACCACCAAAGGCACATTGCAGTAAGTACGGCTTACCATCCGCGATCGCCTTGACTTGGCGGAGTTCTTCTTCAAAGAACCGCCTATCAACTCGCTCCGCTTTGAGCTCGGATTTCAGCGTGGATAGTTCGGTGGCCTGGTCTTCGTTCTTTTGCTCAAGGGCCTCGCACTTCGTGCTGGCATCCTTGAGCTCCAGCTGCACCTCTAGCATCCGGGCCTCATGCTTGTCGCTCACGGCTTTTAACGCTAACAATTCGGCTGCTGCTTGTTTGGCCGCCGCCTTCTCAACCGCGGCCTCCTGCCTCACCTTTTCCAATTCGGCCTTGAGGTTCTCAACCTCCGCGGCCACGGCTGTGGTAACAATGAGTAAATAGCACTTAGAGATAACAATCCGGATAACTCAATCAATGAGGATAGACAATAGCCCGAATGATACAATTCAGACTCACCTTGCGTCTTGTCAAATCTCTTGTTCAGGCGATCGAGCTCCTCATCGGAGCTCTTGAACTTCCGGTTTAGCTCGGCAAGCTCCACTTTGTTGGCGGCCGCCGCCGATGACGAGGCCTACAAAACAACTTATGTGCATTAACACTCCCGAGCCGTCGGATTCAGACCCTCTGCTAAGTACTCTCCGGAGCTCTTAGAATAATGAGGGACAAAGGGTGCCTTGAGCATCGTTACTATTTTTTGGACATTCGACCCCCGGGTGGGTTTTTCAAACTCACCCAAGGCTCAGGGGCTACTACCCTTATAAGGATTGCATAAACTTGGTAAATTAACTTTTTCTGGAAAAAAGAGTATTACGTGGCTCACCTTGAAGCCCGCCAAGAGACCGTTGAAGGCCTCTTTCAGTCCGCTATCAATGGACTGAATGCCTTGCAAAACCGCACCCATAAGGGCATGGTGATCTTCGGCGATGGAGGAGTCGGATAAAGCTTCCTCCATCGTGGCCGGCCACCCAGCCATGGGCGGCACCGGTGGTGACCTGCCAACCCTCCCTTCGGTGGGGGATTGGGCTGGTGGCCCCGGAGGCATAGAGCGCTCCGGAGATGTCCTCGGAGGGGACTGGACCTGACTTCGTCCCCCCTCTTTAGTTGCCAGGAGATGTTCCTCCTCCTGGTCTTCGGCGGCCGAGGTATTAACCTCAGCCATAACGTCTTCACCCCCGCCGCCGGTATTCGACTCGGAAGGGGCCTGGCGCGATAACACCTCCGCGGCTTCCTCCGAGACCTCAGGAGGCGTAGGATGTGTCGCAGTCCCACTTTCCGCCAGGTCGGCGGGCAGAGACTCCCCGTCTGAGATTTGGCCGGTGGGGAGATCATGTGGTGGGCTACAAATTGAAGGACGTTCGCCTATTTAACATTAAAAGCTCTATATAAGTGACCCAGAGGGTCTTCAGATTCATACCTCTGGGCTGGGGGCTTAACCCTTGGGTTCCTTCGGGGAACCTTTTCAAAAGCCTCAGACTCCTTATCGGAGTCCGAGTTATCGTCGGCCAGGACTGCCTTTCTCCGGCATGTCCTCTTCGGGGCAGGAGGAGGTAGGTCCTCCGCGGCATCCGCTGACGCCGCCCTTTTCCTTGTGAGGGGGGAGCCGCACTCACCTTCGTCCTCGTGCTCTTCCTCGTGAGTGGAAGAGGCATGGGTCTCCTCGGACTTAGTGTCCAGAAGACCCCTTAGACGAAGACCCTCTCGGGCCTCTTTCTTCTCCCCTTTCTTCTTCTTCTCCTTCTTCTCTGGCGCCGAATACGGCGCCATGACGAGCATCTCCGTCAACAGATCCGATCGAGGGTCTTCGGGCTGCGGGGCCAGACAGTCAATTTGCATGGCCTTGCTCAGCCATTTCTATGAAGATGAGGGAGAAGGGGTTCAGCTCTTTGTCAAAAAACAGAGCCGGAGAATTAAAGTTTTATCATACCTTGGTAGGAGGGGTTTCGGCGTCAAGACCGGTGTCCCCCTCCTCGGCCGGCCAGCTCTTCTAGGGCTTGAATAGCACTTTCCACAATTTCTCGTGGGTAGTGCGGAAGAATTGACGCACGGTGGCCGGGTCCTCGAGCTGGTAAGCCCACATTGGGGAGGCCCGGTGCTGGCAGGGGAGGAGACAACGGCGGAGCATGACCTGGGTCACATTGACCAGCTCGATTTTGGCCTCAATCATCGCGGAGATGCGCTTCTGCAGCGATTTTACCTCTGCGGCCGACCCCCAGTCAAGGCCTTTCTTGAGACACGAGGTTAGCCTCGCAGGGGGTCCGGATCTGAACTCGGCAGGTGCCACCCAGTCCGCGCTCCTTGGTTCGGTGATGTAGAACCATTCCTTTTGCCAGATCTTGACCGTGTCGATAAAGGTGCCATCCGGCCACTCGACACGGGGGAGCTTGCTGATTACCGCCCCTCCACAATCCGCATGTGTGCCCGCAACTGTCTTCGGCTTGACGTTGAACACTTTGAGCCACAAGCCGAAGTGCGGCTGTATCCGCAGGAAGGCTTCGCAGACGATGATGAACTCCGAGATGTGCATGAAGGAATTTGGGGGGAGATCATAGAAATCTAACCCGTAAAAGAACACGAGGCTCCTGACGAAGGGGTGGAGCGGGAAGCCCAGTCCCCGGATGAAATGGGGGACGAACACCACCCTCTCACCGGCTTCGGTGTGGGAACCACCTGATTCGCCTCTGGAGCGCGGTGGGCGATGCTGGCGAAGAGGTAGCCGGCACGCTTTAGCTCCCGAATGTCGTTGTCAGTGACTGAGGAGGCCTCCCACTTTCCCATGGAGCCTGAACCAGCCATGGCCGAACTCGGAGGGAAGATGAGGAAGAATTGGATCTGGGCTCTCGAAGCTTGGGAAGGTTGAGGAGGCAAAGGGTGCAAATTAGGAGCGTGACTAGGCCTTGTGGGTTTTCTCCCTTTTATGGGGCGCTGTAATACCAAGAGCCTCCCTTTTACTACACCACGGGCCTCGCCACTTCCCGAAACAATCGTGCTGTTATGCGCGCGGGGGATAGCCCAGGGCATTAAGCATATCCCGTAAGAAGCGGGACACGATCTACACGTTGATAAGATGTGCCAATGGAGAAACGGCCTCGAACCGTGAATCGAGTTTTTGTAACCGGCTCAGCGGTCATGATAGGCCACGACCCTTCGTCAGAAAGGTTGTCAGGAAATACTATTCACGCTTTGACGTTCGGCCTTCGAGGTTAAGCGACTTATGGCGTTCGGATAACTACATGTCATTGGCGGTCGGACTAGAGCCAGCCGATCATAAAGGGGGAAAAGAACTCACCCCGCAAGCCGGAGACTCTGATCACGCGAAGCTGCTGGTGTCATGACCCCTGGCGTTGGGGGCTAGTTCGGGGGCTACTGAGGGAGTCCTGGACTAGGGGTCCTCAGGCCGCCGGCCTATCTCTCATAGGCCGGCTTGGTGGGCCACTCTCTGATTATCACAGGAAGGGCCAGGATATGCGACGACCCCGTACTCTAGAAGGAAACCTCTGAAGACGCGGCGTGCACTCCAAGTCAAGATGAGGGGATCAGCGTCTTTACTTCCGTCTGGAGACTTATCATGTGTAAACCCTAGGTACCCCCGGTGTCTATATAAACCGGGGGGTTTAGATCGTAGAGGGCAGACAAGCTCATCTAGGGTTTTGGCTACTTGATCTCGAGGTAGATCGACTCTGTAATCTTCATACACATCAATACAATCAAGCAGGACGTAGGGTTTTACCTCCATAGGAGGGCCCGAACCTGGGTAAACATCGTCTCCTTCGTCCCTTGTTACCCATCGATCCTAAACTCACAGCTCGGGACCCCCTACCCGAGATCCGCCGGTTTTGACACCGACACCGGTCGTTGCACCACTTTCCTTTTTGCCATTTTCTTGGAACTGCCTTCGTCAGCTTGCCGAGATCCCTCTGGTTGTGCATTGGGTCCTGCCGCAGGAGCTTCGGTTTTATCCCCGGCAGCATCGGCCGTAGCGGCTACATCCTCATCCACTTCTCGCTGTGCCACCAGCGCTGCACTAACCACTTGATTCGTTGCCACCAAGTATAGCAGCAACGGTTCTTGTGGTTTAGGAGCGACCAAGGTGGGAGCGGAAGAAAGGTAGGTTTTCAGATCTTGCAGTGCTGCTTCCGCTTCCAGGGTCCACCTTACCGGGCCTACCTTCTTCAGGATCTTGAAGAACGGTAGTGCGCGTTCGGCGGACTTGGAGATGAACCTGCTTAGTGCGGCAACGCACCTAGTCAAACGTGTGATATCCTTGATGGTCTTGGGTGCCTGTATCTGTTCAATTGCCTTGATCTTGTCGGGATTTGCTTCTATCCCCCGCTGAGATACAAAGAACCCAAGTAGCTTGCCGGACGGGACGCCAAATACACATTTTTCAGGGTTGAGCTTTAGGTTGATCTTGCGCAGGTTTGCAAAAGTCTCTTCCAAGTCTTGTATGAGAGTTGCTTCATCTTTGGTCTTGACAACTATATTGTCCATGTAGGCTTCTACATTCTCGTGCAACTATGGTCCAAATCCAGCCTGTACGGCTCTGGCAAAGGTAGAACCGGCGCTCTTTAACCCGAAGGGCATCCGTACAAAGCAGTACGTGCCGCACGGAGTTATGAACGCGGTCTTCTCCTCATCTTCCTTAGCCATGAAGATCTGGTGGTATCTGGAGTAAGCATCCAAGAAGGAAAGTAGGTCACACCCGGAAGTGGAATCAACAATCTGGTCGATGCGCGGCAAGGGAAAAGGGTCCTTCGGGCATGCTTTGTTCAGGTCGGTGAAATCTATGCAAAGCCTCCATTTCCCATTCGCCTTGCGCACCACCACCGGGTTGGCTAACCAAGTTGGGTGCAAAACTCCTCTGACCAAACCAGCTGCTTCAAGTTTCTTGATCTCTTCGGCGATGAACTGCTGCCGCTCCAAGGCTTGCTTCCTAAACTTTTGCTTGACGGGCCTGGCATGGGGGCAGACGGCAAGGTGGTGCTCGATTACCTCCCTGGGAACACCGGGGATGTCAGATGGTTGCCAGGCAAACACATCGACATTTGCCCACAGGAAGGCAACGAGCGCGCTTTCCTATTTGTCAGTAAGGGTGGTGCTGATGGTGAACATGCCACCAGCGCCATCCTGCCCTGCCGGGACCTTCTTCATCTCAGGATAGGTGACCTTGGCTTTCTTGCTAGTGGAGCTCTCCGACAGATCCTCGACAGGCGCGGCGCACTCCGAAGAGGCACGCTTCCCGGAGTCCTTGCCGGTGTCTCTGCTAGACTTCCTTTCTTTCCTTGATTCCTTGGCGGGAGCTGGCGCTTCTGCGGCTTCAGCTGCTACCGCGTCTCGATACATCTTGTCCACGCATATGACTGCGTCTTTCTTGTCGGAAGGGATAGAGATGATTCCAATGGGTCCTGGCATCTTCAAGGTGTTATAAGCATAGTGGGATGCTGCCATGAATTTCGCCAGGGCTAGGCGACCAAGAATTCCGTTGTAAGGCAGGGGGAGTTCAACCACATCGAACACCACTTTTTCAGTCCGGTACTTTAATTCCCCGCCAAACGTCACAGGCAAAGTGATCTTCCCCTTGGGTCGGCTCCTGCCGGGGTTAACTCCTTGGAAAGTTCCCGTAGCCTTGAGCTCCTCGTCAGGGATTTGCAGCCTCTCGATCACCTTTGGGGAGATCAAGTTCAAACCTGCACCGCCGTCAACTAGCATCTTGGTGACTTTGAGGTTGCGAATTGTTGGAGAGACCAAAAATGGCAAACACCCGACCGCGGTGGTGCGATCAGGGTGATCCTCTTCATCAAAGATGATAGGCTTGCGAGACCATCTGAGTGGCTTTTTGGACTCTGCAGCAGGTTCCACAGCGTTGACCTCATGCGCCCACAGCTTGAGCTGCCGACAAGAGGAGTGCAAAGATGCACCCCCGTCAACACACATGGCTTCGGTTGCTCTCTGGAACTCTCGATCACCGGAATCCTCCTCGTCATCCTCATCCTTGCTCATATCCTCTGTTTCTTTCTTCTCACGGCCTCTGGCTGGCCTCTCTTTCTGCTACGGGACCTTGCCACGGAGGCCTCCTCTGCCGCCACGGCCCTTCCCGGCAGAAGCGTCTTGGCCTTTCTCCTTGTCACGCTTCTCATAGTTCGCCTTCTGCTTCTCAACAAGCTGCTCAACCTGGTGACACTCTTGGAGGTCATGGCCCTTGGTGCAGTGGATCTTGCAGTATGGCCCGTCAGACTTCCCAGTTTTCTCCGCTGCTGCGGCCTCCCGGCAATCAGTGCATGCGACAGCTTCCTTGCGCTTATTGTTGCACTTTCGGTTCCTCCCCTTCAAGCCGGGGGCGTCGTCGTCATCGTCTGAGTCAACTCCGACGCCAGCCTCCTCCCCAGGGAGTCGCCTTCCTTCCTCAGCACGGGCACATTTGTCCGCCATGGTGTATAGCTCATTGACAGTCTTGGGGAGTTTCACATTCATCTTGGCCCGCATCCTCCTGTTGCACATGTTCGAATGGAACGCGGCAATCACGGCTGCGGGGTGTATTTCTGGGATGTAGCGGTGCACTCGACTGAATCTCTGAATGTACTTCTGTAAGGTTTCTCCTTCCTTTTGCGGCACGACTTGTAAATCGCTGGGCTGTCCTGGCTCCTGGTGGCCGCCTGTGAAGGCACCAACGAACTCGTTGCATAGATCAGCCCAGGATGAGATGGAGTTTTCCGGTAGGTGCATCAGCCACGACCTCACGTTTGGCTTAAGTGCCAAAGGGAAGTAGTTGGCGAGCACTTTCTCATCTCTTCCTCCGGCAGCCTGAACAACTATCATATAGATGCCCAGGAACTCCGCCGGGTTCAGCTTCCCATCGTACTTCTCTGTCAGCTCTGGTTTGAAGGCTCGGGCTGATGGCCAGCGGATCTGTCGCAGCTCGCGACTGAAGGCAGGGCATCCCACCTCGTAAGGCAAGTACCCACCAGGACTGGGTGCGCGGTCGCCAGCGTCTGGGCCATTGCGCCTGTCAGACTAACGGTGCGCTTCTCGACGCCGCTCGATGGTGATGTGCGCGTCTTCTTTCCGCCGATCTTCCAGGACACGTCGCTGATCCCGACGATCGCATGGGCCAGACGAGGCCATAGATGCTTCGTCGAACTCGTCAGCACGTGAAGCTCGCCGCGGTAGCTCTTGGGTTTGCTGTCGCGGAGGGGGCTGTACCTTTGGTGTGCCACCCTCGACACGATCGCCGGCCCGAGCCGCCGTGGCCGTACGCACATGCTGCGATGGCTCCGCGCGCTGAGATTTATTGGCTTCGACGAAAGATATCAGGCTCTGGATGGTAGCTCTTCACTCATCCATCTTGTCAGTCGCCGGCAGGAAGTTAAGCAGAAGCTGGGCTCGTGCCATTGCTTCCGATGCTGTGTCCGGCATGGCGAAAGAGGCAGACCGCGTCGTCGCCTGGCTCCTGGTGGAACCAAGGGGGGTGTCACCATGCTCTTGACGCCATGTGCCGCTCGCCGGGGCGGTCCGACGTGGAGGAGGCCGAGCTCGCGGGTTCACGGCACCGCTCGGCGCTCCGTCTTGTTCTGGACGAGGCGTGCACCCAGCAGCCGCACTGGTAATGGGCGCGGACGGGGGGTCATGGATTGTTTCGGATTGTGCGCCGCCATGACGACCACGGCCATCCACACGACGGGGAGGCGGTGATCGGTCGTCCCCTCCGTTCGCGGTGATAGGGGCGCGGTCGCCAGGGTGTTGTTGTTGTCGCTCTTCTCCCACGTTCCCAGCTCCGACCTCGGCTACGGGGGACACGACGGCGGCGCTGCCTACGCCAGCTGCGTCGCCCACGACGCCTTCCCCACTCACAGCAGCTGTGATGCCTGCAGCGCCCGCGGCTTCATGCGAGGGAGCCTTCGAAGTGGAGGGATGCGCAGTCGCGCTGGACTTCTTCTTGGGAGCCATGGATGAAGAAGATGATGATGAAGATCGCTTCGCCGTTCACGAACTCGGGTTCGCGCAAATGATGCATGCCCCCTACCTGGCGCGCCAAAGATGTCGGGGCACGGATGCTCACGATCACCTATGGGACCGGAGGCCCCTTTGTGGTTCGGCAAGGGGGGTGATACGTCCATTTTGCATCATGATTTACTACTGTTATTTACTTTGTTTTGTTGAATAATAATGCTTTGGGGAGTGATTCTAATGCCTTTTCTCTCATAATATGCAAGGTTTACACAAAGAGGGAGAATACCAGCAGCTGGAATTCTGGACCCAAGAAAAGCACGTCAGAGATACCTATTCTGCACAACTCCAATGAAGATGAAATTTTATGGAAATTATTTTTGCATTTAATAAAAAATACTAGAGCTAAAAACTACCGGAGGGGGCCTCCCAGGTGGGCACAACCCACCAGGGCGCGCCAGCCCCCTGGGCGCGCCCTGATGGGTTGTGGTCACCCAGGCCCACCTCCGGTGCCCATCTTCTAGTATAAGGTCACTCTTGACCTACAAAAAAAATAAGAGGAGGACTTTTGGGACGAAGCGCCGCCGCCTCGAGGTGGAACTTGGGCAGGAGCACTTTTGCCCTCCAACGGAATGATTCCGCCGGGGGAACTTCCCTCCCGGAGGGGGAAATCGAAGCTATCGTCATCACCAACTCCCCTCTCGTCTTTGGGAGGCCAATCTTCATCAACATCTTCAACAACACCATCTCCTCTCAAACCCTAGTTCATCTCTTGTGTTCAATCTTTGTACCGGAACCTCAGATTGGTACCTGTGGGTGACTAGTAGTGTTGATTACCTTGCGTTGTTGATTACTATATGGTTTATTTGGTGGAAGATTATATGTTCAGATCCATTATGCTATTCAATACTCCTCTGATCTTGAGCATGATTATTATTTGTGAGTAGTTACCTTTGTTCTTGAGGTCACGGGAGAAGTCATGTTGCGAGTAATCATGTGAATTTGATATGTGTTCGATATTTTGATGATATGTATGTTGTGATTCCCTTAGTGGTGTCATGTGAACGTCGACTACATGACACTTCACCATTCATGGGCCTAAGGGAATGCATTGTGGAGTAGTTATTAGATGATGGGTTGCTAGAGTGACAGAAGCTTAAACCCTAGTTTATGCGCTACTTCGCAAGGGGCTGATTTGGATCCACATGTTTAATGCTATGGTTAGACTTTGTCTTAATACTTTTCTCGTAGTTGGAGATGCTTGCGAGGGGGTTAATCATAAGTAGGTTGTTAGCTCAAGTAAGAACAGCACCTTAGCACCGGTCCACCCACATATCAAATTATCAAAGTAGCGAACACGAATCAAACCAACATGATAAAAGTGACTAGACGAAATTCCTGTGTACCCTCAAGAACCCTTTGTCTATTACTAGTGATTGTTCTGGCCTGTCCTTTGCCTCAAAAGGATTGGGCTACCTTGCTGCACCTTGTTTACCATTACCATTACTTGCTCATTACCAATTATCTTGCTATCAAACTATCTGTTACCTACAATTTCAGTGCTTGCAGAAATTACCTTGCTGAAAACCGCTTGTCATTTCCTTCTGCTCCTCGTTGGGTTCGACACTCTTACTTATCAAAAGGACTACGATTGTTCCCCTATACTTGTGGGTCATCAAGACTCTTTTTTGGCGCCGTTGCCGGGGAGTGAAGCGCTCTTGGTAAGTGGAAATCGGTAAGGAAAAACTTAAACTACGTGCTGAAATTTATTGCTACTTGCTACTATGGAGAACAATCCTTTGAGGGGTTTGTTTGGGGTATCTTCACCCAGACCGGAACCACAATTAGTTACCCCTCAACCTACAGCACCTACTGAAAATGTTACTTATGAAATTCCTTCGGGTATGCTAGAACAACTGCTTGCTAAACCTTATGCAGGAGACGGAACTGAACATTCTGATATGCATCTTTTATATGTGAACGAAATTTGTGGATTATTTAAGCTTGCAGGTTTACCCGGAGTTGAAGTTAAGAAGAAGGTTTTCCCTTTATCTTTGGAGGGAAAATCATTTACATGGTATAGGCTATGTGATGATCTTGGATCATGGAACTGGAATCGTTTGCAATTGGAATTTCACCAATTTTTTTATCCCATGCATCTAGTTCATCGTGATCGGAATTATAAATATAATTTTTGGCCCCGTGAAGGAGAAAGTATCGCTCTAGCTTGGGGGAGGCTTAAGTCAATGTTATATTCATTCCCCAATCATGACATTCTGAGGGAAGTTATCATTCAGACTTTTTATGCTCGGCTTTCTCATAATGATCAATCCATGCTTGATACTTCTTGTGCTGGTTCTTATATGATGAAGACTATTGAATTCAAGTGGGATATCTTAGAAAGAATTAAATGCAACTCTGAAGATTGGGAACTCGACGAAGGTAATGAGTCGGGTATAAAGCTTGAATTTGATTGTGTTAAATCTTTTATGAATACCGATACTTTTCACAAGTTTAGCACTAAATATGGACTTGACTCTGAGATAGCAGCCTCTTTCTGTGAAGCATTTGCTACTCATGTTGACCTCCCTAAGGAGAAGTGGTTTAAATATCATCCCCCTATTAAATAAGAAATTAAAGAACCGGTCATATCTAAAGAAGAAACCATCTTTTACAATGTTGATCCAGTTGTGCCTACTGCTTATATTGAAAAACCACCTTTCCATGTTAGGATAAAGGAACATGCTAAGGTATCAAGTGTGGTTCGTAAGAGTAATATAAGAGCACCTAAACCCCCTGAGCAAATTAAAGTGGAACCTAGTGTTGCTATGGTTAAATATCTCTTGGTAGATAATATTGTTGGGCATGTCATCTACTTTTGTGATGAAGCTGCTAGAATTGCTAAACCTGATGAAAAGGATAAACATAGACCTATAGAAGGCTTGCCTGTTGTCTCAGTTAAAATAGTAGATCATTGCTACCATGGTTTATGTGATTTAGGTGCTAGTGTGAGTGCTATCCCTTTTACCTTATACCAAGAAATTATGGATGAAATAGCACCTGCTGAAATAGAAGACATTGATGTTACTATTAAACTTACTAATAGAGACACTATCACACCACTTGGGATTGTTAGAGATGTTGAAGTCTTGTGTGGGAAAGTAAAATACCCTACTGATTTTCTAGTCCTTGGTTCCCCACAAGATGACTTTTGTCCCATTATCTTTGGTAGACCTTTCTTGAGCACCGTCAATGCTAAGATAGATTGTGAAAAACAAACTGTCGGTGTCAGTTTTGGCAATGTGTCTCATGAGTTTAATTTTTCCAAGTTTAGTAGGCAACCCCGTGATAAAGCGTTATCTAGTAAGGATGAAATAATTGGTCTTGCTTCTATTGATGTGCCTCCTACTGATCCATTAGAACAATATTTGCTCGATCATGAAAATGATATGCATTTGCGCGAAAGAAACGAGATAGATCAAATTTTCTTCGAACAACAACCTCTCTTGAAACACAATTTGCCTATTGAAACTCTTGGAGGTCCTCCTCCACCTAAAGGTGATCCTGTGTTTGAATTGAAAGAATTGCCTGACACTTTGAAATATGCTTATCTTGATGAGAAAAAGATATATCCTGTTATTATTAGTGCTAACCTTTCAGAACATGAAGAAGAAAGATTATTAAAAGTTCTAAGGAAGCACCGGGCTGCTATTGGATATACTCTTGATGATCTTAAGGGCATTAGTCCCACTCTATGTCAGCACAAGATCAATATGGAACCTGATGCTTAACCCGTTGTTGATCACCAACGACGATTGAATCCTAAGATGAAAGAAGTGGTAAGAACTGAAATATTAAAGCTTCTGGAAGCAGGTATAATCTATCCCATAGCTGATAGTAGATGGGTAAGTCCCGTTCATTGTGTCCCTAAGAAAGGAGGTATTACCGTTGTTCCCAATGATAAGAATGAACTCATTCCACAAAGAATTGTCACTGGCTATAGAATGGTAATTGATTTTAGAAAATTAAATAAAGCTACTAGGAAAGATCATTACCCTCTACCGTTCATTGATCAAATGCTAGAGAGACTATCTAAGCACACACACTTTTGTTTCCTAGATGGATATTCTGGTTTCTCTCAAATACCTGTGTCACAATCCGATCAAGAGAAAACTACCTCTACATGCACTTTTGGAACCTATGCTTATAGACGTATGCCTTTTGGTTTATGCAATGCACCTGCTACCTTTCAAAGATGTATGACTGCTATATTCTGTGATTTTTGTGAAAAGATTGTGGAGGTTTTCATGGATGATTTTTCCGTTTATGGAACTTCTTTTGATGATTTCTTAAGCAACCTTGATCGAGTTTTACAGAGATGTGAACAAACTAATCTCATCTTGAATTGGGAGAAGTGCCACTTTATGGTTAATGAAGGCATTGTCTTGGGGCATAAAATATCTAAACGAGGTATTGAGGTGGATAAAGCTAAAGTTCACGCAATTGAGAAAATGACATGTCCTAAAGATATTAAAGGTATTCGAAGTTTCCTTGGTCATGTTGGTTTTTATAGGAGGTTCATTAAAGACTTCTCTAAAATTTCTAGGTCTCTTACTAATCTTTTGCAAAAGGATATTCCTTTTGTATTTGATGATGATTGTGTGGAAGCCTTTGAAACACTAAAGAAAGCCTTAACCTCTGCACCTATCGTTCAACCACCTGATTGGAACTTGCCTTTTGAAATTATGTCGGATGCTAGTGATTATGCTGTTGGTGTTGTTCTAGGACAACGAGTTGATAAGAAATTGAATGTTATCCATTATGCTATTAAAACTCTAGACAGTGCCCAACGAAACTATGCTAGTACTGAAAAAGAATTTTTAGCAGTTGTGTTTGCTTGTGATACATTTAGATCTTATATTGTTGACTCCAAAGTTATTGTCCACACCGATCATGCTGCTATAAAATACCTTATGGAAAAGAAAGATGTTAAACCTAGACTCATTAGGTGGGTTCTTTTGCTTCAAGAATTTGACTTACACATCGTTGATAGGAAAGGAGCCGAGAACCCCGTGGCTGATAACTTGTCTAGGTTAGAAAATATTCTTGATGACCCACTACCTATTGATGATAGTTTCCCTGACGAACAGCTAGCTGCAATAAGTGTCTCACACAACACACCTTGGTATGCTGATTATGCTAATTATATTGTCGCTAAATATATACCACCCAGCTTTACTTATCAACAAAAGAGAAAAAAATCTATGACTTGAGACATTACTTTTGGGATGACCCACACCTTTATAAAGAAGGGGTAGATGGTATTATTAGACATTGTGTACCTGAGCATGAACATGAACAAATCCTACGGAAATGTCATTCCGAAGCTTATGGAGGGCATCATGCGGGAGATAGAACTACTCATAAGGTATTGCAATCTGGTTTTTATTGGCCTACTCTCTTCAAGGATGCCCGTAAGTTTGTCTTGTCTTGTGATGAATGTCAAAGAATTGGTAATATCGGTAAGCGTCAAGAAATGCCTATGAATTATTCACTTGTTGTCGAACCATTTGACGTTTGGGGTTTTGATTATATGGGGCCTTTTCCTTCCTCTAATGGGTACACTCATATTTTGGTTGAGGTTGATTATGTCACTAAGTGGGTAGAAGCTATTCCAACTAGTAGTGCTGATCACCACACCTCCATTAAAATGCTTAAAGAGGTTATCTTCCCGAGGTTTGGAGTCCCTAGATATTTAATGACCGATGGTGGTTCACACTTTATTCATGGTGCTTTCCGTAAGATGCTTGCTAAATATGATGTTAATTATAGAATTGCATCACCCTATCATCCTCAATCTAGTGGTCAAGTTGAACTTAGCAATAGAGAAATAAAATTATTATTACAAAAAACTGTCAATAGGTCTCGTAAGAATTGGTCTAAGAAATTAGATGATGCACTTTGGGCCTATAGAACAGCTTATAAAAATCCTATGGGTATGTCTCCATATAAAATGGTGTATGGGAAAGCTTGTCATTTGCCTCTAGAACTAGAACACAAAGCATTTTGGGCAATTAAAGAACTCAACTATGATTTCAAACTTGCCGGAGAGAAGAGGCTATTTGATATTAGCTCACTAGATGAATGGAGAACCCAAGCGTATGAAAATGCCAAGCTATTCAAAGAAAAAGGAAAAAGATGGCATGACAAAAGAATCCAAAAGCGGGAATTCAAAATAGGAGACTATGTTCTTTTGTTCAACTCTCGTTTAAGATTTTTTTTGCAGGAAAGCTTCTCTCAAAATGGGAAGGACCATATATTATCGAAGAGGTTTATAGTTCTGGAGCTATCAAGATTAATAACGCCGAAGGTGGTCAATGGACAAAGAATTAAGCATTATATATCAGGTACGCCTATTAACGTTGAAAGCAATGTTATCCAAACCATGACACCTGAGGAACACATAAAAGAAACCTTCCGGAACACTCCAGAACACTTAAAAATAGGAGGTATGTGATATGGTAAGTAAACGGACTCCGAAAAATCTGCAAAAATATTTTTTGTCAGTTTTGGAATATTTTAAAATTTTGGAAATAAAAAATAAACCAGAAGGTGATCGAGGTGAGCACGATACACCAGGGCGCACCCTGATGGGTTGTTCCTACCTCGGATGCCTTCCCGACTCCGTTTTCCTTCCAAATACTTGTTCCCCAAGAATAAAAATTCTCTATATATACCCCCGACTATTTTAACGACCGCATCGCAGAAAAATCCTCTGTTCTTGTTTCTTGCTGTTTTCTCGTCAGATCTAGATCTCCATGGCTCCACCAAGCTCCTCCAAGGACAAGTTCTTCGAGAAGGTCATCAACCCGTACTTGCCGGAGGTGATGAAGCACCCTCAAGCCATTGAGATGCGTGAGGGGGTGCTCCACATCCGCGATGTTCAGGGACCCAAGAAGACCGGAAGCGTGGAGGCTAGGCTCGAGGCGGTGGAACAAGAAATCTTCAAGTGCCATAAGATGGTGGAGTGTGGACTAAGTGCCAATCACTCCATGATCACGGAATTCACCCGTGATCAGACGGTGGATGGCCGGTCTGTGAAGGACATTATCTCCACCCTCAACGAGCAAATTAATTTTCTACAAAGCCAAGTTTATGATCTTCAAAACCAAGTCTTCGAATATGAAGCGAGATTTAAAGGTACGAGTTTAGCTGCCAGTTGCAGGACTCAGGGGACTCTCGCGCCAACCTTTGATGGGGAGCCCTTGCCCTGGAAGCTGGAGGACAAGCTTACTACATCATCACCACCACCTACATCAACACCTCCACCTTCTTCATCACCATCACCAAAGGAGACTTGAGCATATGGGTATGGGCACTCCCCTTGGCTTGAGCCAAACTTGTGGGAGGTGCCCCGGTATCGTATCACCACTTTTATTCACCTTTACCTATTCTAGTTCTATCTTTAGTTTCCCTTGATTTAGTTGAATAAAAGTTTAGCGTGATCTATTTTTGTGTGTTAGTTTCGTGGCCTATCTATCTATGTAATCGAGTGAAAGTTATATAATAAAGTTTAGTTTGAGTTTTTGCCTCTCTACTTTCTTGTTGCAATCAAATAAGGGAAAAGAAACAAATGAAAGAATCATATGCTAATCTTATGGTTAGTAATGACATCACATAAGGAAAAGTATAAGTAGTAAAATTTATTGGAGATTGACAAACATATCATTGGTCAATGATGCAATTCATGAAAGAATTAATTAGGGAAGAGAAGATTCACATGCAAATACACTATCTTGGACATCTTTTATGATTGTGAGCCCCCATCAATATTAAATGTCAAAATTGTTGACGTTGGACAAGGAAGACAATGTAATGATTTATGTTTGTTCATATCCACATAGAAGTTATATTGTCATAGATCCATTAACATGTGGTGCTTGCTCAATATCTTTGCTAGCCAAAAATTCGGCACTAAGTAGAGATACTACTTGTGCATCCAAAAACCTAAACCCAAACTCTTTCCTTGAGTGTCCACCATACCTACCTATGGATCGAGAAAGATCCTTCAAGTAAGTTTCCATCGGTGCAACAAGGCAATAAGAATTGCTTCTAAAAGTGTTTTGATCAATTAGTGTAAGAGAAAATTGACCGTTATACGAACTTATGATGGCAAAGTAATAAAAGCGACGGACTGCATAATAAAGGTTGCTATCATAGGGGGCAATATAGCGTGACGTTCTTTTACATTAAGGGATTGGGCATACAAATCAATAAGCGCATGACAACCTCTGCTTCCCTCTGCGAAGGGCCTATCTTTTACTTTTATGCAAGAGTCAAAGTATTCTTCCCTATTCCTTTTTACTTTTTCTTTTGCAAGCATCATGTGGTGAGGAAAGATCTAGGCACATATATCCAGTTGGATATGGGTGGTGTCGGTGTCAAATCCGGCATATCTTGTAGTAGGGGTCCTAAGCTAGGCGTCTTGGAGCGATGGTAACATGGACACATGATTTTACCCAGGTTCGGGCTCTCTCAAGGAGATAATACCCTACGTCCTGCTTTTGATTGTATTGATATGGGGATAGTACATAGTACAGGTATCTACCACGAGGTTGTAGTAATGAATATGAGATTGAGATTGTCTATTGACTAGCCTGGCCTCGGTTTATATAATGCACCGTAGGCCTAGGGTTTAGAGGAGTCCTTGTGTTGTGCGCCAAGTCTTGTGGAATCTCCTTTGTATGCATCATGGGCTCTCCGAACTGGCCCATTAGTGAATCGCCCTGGGGGTCCTCGGCCCAACCCACTGGTCGGGAGACGACGTGGTGAGTACCCCCTAGTCCAGGACACCGTCAGTAGCCCCCTGAACCGGTCTTCAAGTTGGGGATGCTCCTCGGTTCTTCCGAACTATTCTTCATCTTCAGCCGTCGGTCTTGAAAACTGGTTCAACAAATCTTCCCATCTCCGATCTTGAGGATCGCCGAGGTGTATCTGAAGAGTTCACACGTCGGGCATCCGAGGAGCCCCTTTAAGTTCTCGGCCATTATCAATGCCTTGTTATTTTTTATGCCACACCTCGGGTTTAAGTGTTTCCTGTGTGGCGGTGTCCTCTTGCGTCCGAGCTCCAACGCCGAACTGCATCCGAGGTATCCTCTTGCGTCCGAGATCCAACGCCGAACTGTATCCGAGGTATCTTTTTGCAGCCGAGCTCCAACGCCGGTCTGCGTCTGAGCTCCAACGCTGGTCGGCATTCGAGGTGTCATAAATTACCCCGGTCTCTGAAAATTTGAAGGACTTCATTCGAGCCTAAATGTCGGAATAGAATTTTAGGGAGCCAGCCATTCGCATTCGAGCTTTATGCCGGACTGGTTCCGAAGTGTCTTCCATCTTGAGCTTTATGCCAGAATGCTTCCGAGCTCCAATGCCGGACCGCATCCGAGCTCCAACGATGATCAGCGTCCGAGGTGTCATAAACTACCTCGGTCTTTAAAAGATTGAATGAATTCAGCTGAGCTTAATGCCAGGAATGCCCTCTATGGAGCCAGCCATTTGCGCCCGAGCTTTATGCCGGACTACTTCCGAGGTGGTGCACCACCCCGACCGCGGGCTGATTTTTTGTGGATATTTAATTCCGATTGGTGAAATTTATTCTCTGACGAGCTGTATAACCAGTAGCCCTCAAGGTGTGTGTCGGGCTAAAACCCGAGATGTGTTGGGGACGTTGCATGGGAAACAAAAAATTTCCTACGCACACACAAGATCTATCCATGGTGATGAGCATCTACGAGAGGGAGAGTGAATCTACATACCCTTGTAGATCGCTAAGCGGAAGCGTTAAGAAACGCGGTTGATGTAGTCGAACGTCTCCGCGATCCAAATCGCAAGTCGTCCCTCGATCCGATCACGAACTAGTGCCGAACGGACGGCACCTCCGCGTTCAACACACGTACGGCTTGATGACGCCTTCACCTCCTCGATCCAGCGAGCGATGATGAAGTAGTAGATGAGTTCCGGCAGCACGACGGCGTGGTGATGGTGGTGAGGAACAATCTCTGCAGGGCTTCGCCAAGCACTACAGAGATTATGACGGGAGAACTAGAGGGTTAGGGTTACCGACACACGGCTTGGGAAATCTTGATGTATATCGTGTGCTAGCCCTGCCCCTCTATTTATATGTTGAGCCTTGGGGTCTAAACTTGGAGTAAAAGCCTCCTCCAGGTCGGTTTTGCCCGCACAAGGTCGGTTTGGCCCGCAGGAAAGAGTCCAACTCGGATCCCTGCAGTACCGCGCACAAGCGGTAGTACCGCTCACGAGCGGTAGTACCGCTTGAGCGGTAGTACCGCTATCACACAAGCGGTAGTACCGCTTGCGCGGTAGTACTGCCTTACAATGGTAGTACCGCTTAAGGTAGCAGCAAAACTTCCTTTTGCACTTTCCAATACCTCGTGGGCTTTATCCGTTTGGCCCATATAAAGTGTTGTTGCACCCGAACACTTCGGTAAACATCCGGAACCCCTTCCAGTGAATTCCGGAACCCTTCCGGAGATCAAAACACTATTATCACATATATTAATCTTTACCTCCGGACTCTTCCGGAGACCCTCGTCATGTCCGGGATCTTATCCGGGACTCCGAACAACCTTCGGTCACCAACAAAATAACTCAACTATACTAATCGTCACCAAACGTTAAGTGTGTAGACCCTGCGGGTTCGAGAACTATGTAGACATGACCGAGACATCTCTACGATCAATAACCAATAGCGGGACCTAGATGCCCATATTGGCTCCTACATATTCTACGAAGATCTTTATCGGTCGAACCTCTATGTCAAGGATTCAGTTAATCCCGTATACTGTTCCCTTTGTTCTTCGGTATGTTACTTGCCCGAGATTCGATCGTCGGTATCTCTATACCTAGTTCAATCTCGTTACCGGCAAGTCTCTTTACTCGTTCCGTAATACAAGATCTCGTGGCTAACACTTTAGTCACATTGCTTGCAAGGCTCATTGTGATGTTGTATTACCGAGTGGGCCCTGAGATACCTCTCCATCACACGGAGTAACAAATCCCAGTCTTGATCCATGCCAACCCAACAGACACCCTCGGAGATACCTGTAGAGCACCTTTATAGTCACCCAGTTACGTTGCGACGTTTGATACACACAAGGTACTCCTCCGATGTCAGGGAGTTGCATGATCTCATGGTCATAGGAACAGATACTTGACATGCAGAAAACAAAAGCAATAAACTGACACGATCATATGCTACGTTCGTAGTTTGGGTCTTGTCCATCACATCATTCTCCTAATGATGTGATCCCGTTATCAAATGACATCTCATGTCCATGGCCAGGAAACCTTCACCATCTTTTGATCAACGAGCTAGTCAACTAGAGGCTTACTAGGGACACAATGTTGTCTATGTACCCACACATGTATTTGAGTTTCCAATCAATACAATTATAGCATGGATAATAAACGATTATCATGAACAAGGAAATATAATAATAACCAATTTATTATTGCCTCTAGGGCATATTTCCAACAAGATGCACCTGAAGGATAAAAGAAAACCACTAATCCCAGTAGCCCCTGAGACTTGGGTCAATTTGCAAAATCGGCCCGAGGATCAAGTTCTTGCTCGGCGGCATACGTTAGGGATGGAAACGCGGCACGCAGTAGTTTCCGAGACTCGGGTTGGGTGCGGCCGGCCAACCTAAGGATCGAATCTCCTCGGGAACCATATTGCACTTTGGATTTGCTGCATTGAATAGGCAATGCAGTAGCCCCCTAGCCTTAATTTAGGCACGAGTGGTTGAATTAAGAATCGATATTTATTTGACACAAACTTTGTTATGTTTGACACAATTTATGTGTAATGATTCTATGTATCCAAGTACTTTTCATCATTAATGCTCGTATCCGCATTGTACAAGACTTTGCTGACCGACCATCGGCTTCAACCTCCTCGGCCAGTAGTCGAGGAGTGTTTGTCCTACTTTATAAAGCCTTTATAAGGGCAAAGATTTACGACAAACAAGGCAATCCGGCCATATGGTAAGAAACATCTTCTGGGAAAAATAGTTCTTTTATAAATTCCTTTTCCCAGGATATCATGTTGACCATGATCATGAAACCTCAACTCCGATCAATGTGGGAGGAAAATATTGAGGATTTAGTTCGGGGAAAGTTTCCAAACTCTATGGTCCTTAGTGAACCTAATTTTTCACTTCCGTCATTGCCGACCAACTATATTCTTAAGATGGCTAGCTTTCGGCTTCACCCAGTCTGAGGTATTAACATGGATGACCCGGAAGTAACAATCGCAGAGGTGCTCCCTTTACCCCCTAGCTGAACAATCGGGAACGTAGGGGATAAGCACAGGAGCCAGGCAACTCAGCTTGGCCAAAATCCTAAGTCAAATTGATGCATATTTATGGATTTATAACGATGATTACGGAAGGTAGCACTCGTATATTGAATACAAATGCTTTTATGCTATATGCTATTTTGACTCCTTTGTGACCGTTTATCATTTGAGAGTGGCCCATCGTCGGCTTCTACCCCTTTGTAGATGCTACGCAGGGTGTTTCCGTAGTAACAAGACAACCCTTAGCCGACGTCTTGGTGCCCGGAGGCAGTTGTGTTAGCGGAAACGAGGCAATCAGATATTTAGGCTTTATAACTTTTACTTGGTCATGGGAGCTTAAAGTTTGGGAGGCCAGTTACTAGCCGCCGGTTAGTGTTCGGCGTCAGCCGAGGTCAAGTCGTTAACACTCCGGCCAATTTTATGAAAGGCCCGTTGTTTAATACGGTCATCGGATCGCCGACCAGTTTACTCTCATTGTGACAGTCAGCTTTCGGCTTTCTCCACTGAGGTACTTGACCAGTTAAACCGGAAGTACAATCGCAGTGGTTCTTCCTTTGCACTCCTAGCCGAACAAAGCAGAACGTAGGAGGCAAGCACATGAGCCGGGCAACCCAACTATTGACCGAAGACACAATTCAAAACTGGTGCATATAAAGCAATATCCGAGAACGTTTTGCCGAGGACTCCTTGGAGTGCCTTGGCTTTTGGTGGGTTCGGCTCTAGTCGCAGCCCCCCATTGATATTGCCGATGTTTTAAAAGTGTACTGCGAGAGTTATGCTCGGAAAAAATAAAAAATTATGCAAAAAACTTTATGTTTAGATAAAAGAAAATTGTGCCAATCCGAAACTGGTCTTACAATTAATATGTGCTTCAGTCGTGCTTTAACATGACACATCCAATCTCTAGACTTCAGGTGGATCAACCTTCAGCTTCAACCTCCCTATCCCGAAGACGGAGTGTTTCTCAGGCCAGTTTAGCGAACTAAAATGCGAGCGGCTTTTAAAGAGAAACCAAGCTACCCGGCTATTAACCAAGCACTCGAGTCGAGAAAGGAGTGGTAGAAAAAGACTTTGGAATGACTGAGAAGAAAACATTGATTATAAAACAGCTCATATAAATTTAAGAGCTCCCAAGTGACTTGGGTAAAAGAATTTTATGTATAATGATTGTATGTAACAAAGTACTTATATCATATCTGCGTTCGCCCGAACTTTAAACGCGTCTTAACCGACCGTCGGCTTCTCCCTCTTTGGCCAAGGGCCGAAAAGTGTTATCGACTGCGCCATCCGAGGATATCGGAGGTGTTTCGAATAACCAGGCAATCAGGCCATTAGGCTATAACAGACAAAGCGCGCCCAGGGAACTTATGCTATGTTACTATTCAACATAAGAAGCACCTTCAAAGAAAATAGTTCCTCTAACAGTTCCTTTCTTTGGGTTCTCATGATTACCATGAGGGATGTGCAATAGATTTATGTATGCTTGTCTTCCGTCGTGGCCGACCATAGTTGAAAACAGTAAGAGTGCTAGCTTTCGGCTTCACCCGTCTGAGGTACGAGTTCGGATGACCCGATCGTAATAATCGCAGAGGTGCTCCCTTTACTCCCTAGCCGAACAATCGGGAACGTAGGGGTAAGCACAGGAGCAAGGCAATCCAGCTTTGCGGAAC
Source organism: Elymus sibiricus (assembly GCA_039707655.1). Taxonomy (NCBI): domain Eukaryota; kingdom Viridiplantae; phylum Streptophyta; class Magnoliopsida; order Poales; family Poaceae; genus Elymus; species Elymus sibiricus. Next base: position 104,031,911 of record CM077665.1, read on the forward strand.
ACTTAAGTCAACATGATGCATATATTGGCGTAAACATGAACAAGGAAGGGTGTGATACATTAATAATCATATGCAAGAGGAATGGCTTCAGAAAGGATGCCCCCAAGTAAACGGGGTATTTGAATTTGTTTGTAACAAACAAAGTTTTGACAAAGAAAGTTTTTCGCAAACAACTTTTTTGTCAAAAAAGTAAAATGTTTGGTCGAACCGAACAAAATTTAAAACTGAAAGTTTTTGAGCATGAAAGCGACTTAGCTGGTTAATGTGCTCGGTGTCGATGACGCGATCCGGGCTTGTGGCGGGACGAGGACGCCCATCGAACTTTGACAGATCCGGTGTGTAGTCCTTGGCATGACCGAGGTTCCAGCCCCCAAGCCCGTCCCGAGGTGACCGAACGAGGAGTTCGGCACTCCGAATGGTGTCACGGCTCGGCCGATGTGGCGAGGCGAAGCCCCTGGTCCAGCCGAGGTGGTGGAGTAGTTCGGCAGCATTACAACGAAGCCCCCAGTTATCATGGGAGAAGGAAGTGTTTTTAACAAGGAAAGTTTTTGTTTTGAGACAAAAACATAACTCTCGGTTCAACCGAACAAAAATTTAAAAACTTAAGAAACTTGAGCATGAAAGCAACTTAGCTGGTTAATATGCTCAGTGTTGATGACATGGGCCGAGCTTACAGCAGGTCGAGGTGCCAGCCCCCAAACCGATCCCGAGATGGCCGAGCAAGGAGCTCGACTCGATGAAGTCACGACACAACGTTGCCGACGTGGCGATGCGCAGCCCTCGGTCCAGCCGAGGTGATGCAGCAGGTCGGCAGGGTGACGCCAGAGTCCCCAAAATAGGTTGATAAAGGGACGCCGAAGCCCCCGGTCCAGCAAGGTGGGGACACAATTCGGTCGGCGGGGGCGAGACGACGACGTCGTCATGCCGAGGTAACCGCGTTACACAGTCGGAGTTAATTACCTGCGCACATAATATAGTGCAAGCCAAAAGTAATAACAAATAATGATAATATATGTATTTTTAAAGGAATTCTTCTACTTAATTAATTTAAGTGAAGTAAATAATTGAAGAAATGTGGCCTGGGCGCCGAGGTTGACTCAGCGGAGTGGCGGCGCCGAGATGCCAGCATAGGGTCACGCATCAAGGAGATGTCGACACAACTTGGCGACACGGGCGGACGACGACGTCTGCACGCAGAGGCGACGACATGGACTGTCAAAGCCGATTACCTGTGCACTCAAAATAGTGCAAGTCCAATAGTAATAATAATAATAATGAAAAAATCTTTGCATAAAAAATGCAAATAAGTTAAAAGGATGGGACCTGTGCGCCGAGGTCGATGTCGACACAGGTCATCGACGCGTTGGGATGACAAAATCCGAATTCATAGAGTGATCCGAGTTCCGGATGCGGCGTTCGTCGGACAACACACCGGAAGCTGGCTAGACCATCACAAAGGCCGTACTGCGATCTGTAAACACATGATAGAGCAAACCAACAGGAAGTGCAACCGAACTAATAATTTACACTTAAAAAGCTATTAGGAAGTATAGCACCTGATGATTTGCGATGCAATTACGGGATGATGTGGTAATCAGTCGTCCGATCCAAATTGATAAGGCAACTAACAATGTAACCGGATGGTGTAGTCATTAGACATCCGATCCAAATTGACGAGGCTCGTAATTGTTAGCAGCTGCATAGTAGACATCCGATCCAATTACAGGAAGTCTAGCACCTCACGTAAGGGTTAGTTATTAGCAGTACTAGTTTAATACTACTCCTCATGGAAGGTCAAATCTGCCTAGTACGTGAAAAAGTGACAGACCACAATTAAAAAAGCACAGACTGCCTCCAAGCTTAATTAAATAAAATAAAAGAGAGGAAGGATTAGATGTTCCTGTTAGTTGCCGCCGATCAGAAGTCCTGTCCACCACATGCGTGTAGCAGTACGTGTCCAGCGTGGCTCCTTGGTTGGGGTGATGCTTGACGGAATTGTCTTCCGCCTACGTGCTCGTTTCTTCGACACCTCCTCGGCGCGTAGGAATCGCAACGGAGCTCGGACCCGGACACTTTTTACGCCCTCAACTCAACTGCGAATTGGGTAGCCCAAGGCAGCAACCATAATTTTGCAAAGAAGATGTTTATGCGAAGCAGATCCAACGGGAAAAATATCACCTGATGATTGATCTAGATTTCCATCGCACCGCGACGATCGCCCAACAGGCTCTCAATGAAAGCACCAATGTCGGTGTCAAATCTGGCATATCTCGTAGTAGGGGTCCTAAGCTAGGCGTCTTGGAGCGATGGTAACATGGACACAGGATTTTACCCAGGTTCGGGCTCTCTCAAGGAGATAATACCTACGTCCTGCTTTTGATTGTATTGATATGGGGATAGTACATAGTACAGGTATCTACCACGAGGTTGTAGTAATGAATATGAGATTGAGATTGTCTATTGACTAGCCTGGCCTCGGTTTATATAATGCACCGTAGGCCTAGGGTTTAGAGGAGTCCTTGTCTTGTGTGCCAAGTCTTGTGGAATCTCCTTTGTATGCATCATGGGCTCTCCGAACTGGCCCATTAGTGAATCGCCCTGGGGGTCCTCGGCCCAACCCACTAGTCGGGAGACGACGTGGTGAGTACCCCCTAGTCCAGGACACCGTCAGGTGGTCATGAGTTATTATTGTTGACATCACCCTTGAGGTGAGTGAGTTGGGAGGCAAAATTATAAGCCCCTATCTTCCTACGTGTCCGGTTGAAACTTTTTGTTCATGGGTATGCCATGAGCGTTAGCAATTGACGTGGCTTGGACTGCATCGGTATTTCCCCAAAGAGGAAGGGATGATGTAGCACAACGACGGTAAGTATTTCCCTCAGTTATGAAACCAAGGTTATCGAACCAGTAGGAGGATCACCACCACCCAATAAGCAGCACCTGCACACAAACAACAAATACTTACAACCCGTCGCGAAAGAGAGGTTGTCAATCTCTCTACGGTAATAAGATAGATTAGGTAGTGATAGATCTCTCAAGAACACAAATAAAAAGAGTAAATATGCAGCAAGATATTTTTGGGTTTTTTGGTTTTGTAGATCTGAAAACAAAGATTGCAAAAAACGTAGATCGGAAAGCAATATGATAGGAAAAGTAGACCCGGGGGCCGTAGGGTTCACTAGTGGCTTCTCTCATGAGTATAGCGCACGGTGGGTGAACAAATTACTGTTGGGCAATTGATAGAAAATCGAATAGTCATGACGATATGCAAGGCGATGATCATTATATAGGCATCATGACCAAGATAGATAGACCGACTCCTGCCTGCATCTACCTCTATTACTCCACACATCGACCGCTATCCAGCATGCATCTAGTGTCTTAAGTTCATGGAAAAACGGATTAATGCAATAAGAACGATGACATGATGTAGACAAGATCTATTCATGTAGGAATAGACCCCATCTTGTTATCCTTAATAGCAACGATACATGTGTGTCTTGATGGCCCTTCTGTCACTGGGAAAGAACACCGCAAGATTGAACCCATCATAAAGCACCTCTTCCCATGGCAAGAAAAATCGATCTAGTTGGCCTAACTAAACCAAAGATTCGAAGAAGAAATACGAGGCTATAAGTAATCATGCATATAAGAGATCAAAGAAGACTCAAATAATATTCATGGATAGAAACTGATCATGAACTCAAAATTCATCGGATCCCAACAAACACACCGCAAAAGTTTACATCAAATAGATTTCCAAGAGACCATTGTATTGAGAATCATAAGAGAGAGAGAAGAAGCCATCTAGCTACTGCCTACGGACCCGTAGGTCTATGGTGGACTACTCACGCATCATCGGAGAGGCACCTATGAGGAAGATGAACCCCTCCGCGATGGTGTTTAGATTGGATCTCGCGGTTCTGGAACTTGCGGCGGCTGGAATTGTGTTTCGTCGACTCCCCTAGGGTTTTTGGATTTCCAGGGAATTTATAGGCACGATAGTTGGTTGAGGGGGTGCCGGAGGGGCCCAACACCCACCAGGGCGCGCCAGGGGGCCTCTGGCGCGCCCATGTGGGTGCTGGCCACCCTGGGCCACCTCTTCTGGTGTTCTTTGGCCCATCTGGTTTCTTCTGGTCCGTCAAAAATCCACAAAAATCCCCGCAGCATTTCATCTCTGTATGGTACTGATTTCCTGCGAAGTAAAAAACTAGCAAAAGAAACAACTGGCACTTTGGCACTATGTTAATAGGTTAGTCCCAAAAAATGATATAAAGTTGTAATAAAATGACTGTAAAACATCCTAGAATGATAATATAACAGCATGGAACAAGCAAAAATTATAGATACGTTGGAGACGTATCAAGCATCCCCAAGCTTAATTCCTACTTGTCCTCGAGTAGGTAAATGATAAAAACAGAATTTTTGATGTGGAATGCTGCCTAACATGTTCATCATATTCTTTTCTTCTTTGTATAGCATGGACATTTGGACTTGTAAGTGATTCAAAGCAATAGTCTAGTTTTAACATAATGACTTCAATACTCAAGCATGTCAACAAGCAACCATGTCTTTCAAAATATCATCAGTAAAGAAAGTTATCCCTAGCCCATCATGCTCAATCATTGATCCATTCATGAAACACACTCAAATATTAACTATGCCCAATGCTCAAGTACGATCATAGTGCCCCCTAGTTGGTGCTTATAAGAGAAGATGGAGACTCAAAGCAAAAATAAAAATTGCATAATGTAAATAGATAGGCCCTTCGCGGAGGGAAGTAGGGATTTGTAGAGGTGCCAGAGCTCAAGGTTTAAATTGAGAGAGAAAAAATATTTTGGGTGGCATGCTTTTCCTGTCAACGAAAACGACAAAGTAGCTCACAATACTTTCCATGCTAGATATATCATAGGCGGTTCCCAAACAGAAAATAAAGTTTATTCCTTTTTCCACCAAACTTTCACTTTCCATGGCGGGCCGTATCCACGGTTGCCTTCCATACCAAGACTTTCCAAGGAATTTATTATTTGACAACATAAAGTAATTTTTTTCTTTTTTTCATATCAGGAATGGGCATCCCTATTACCGCCGCACTCTCGTGCAATGACTAGTGAATAAACACTCATCTTGAGAATAACACATCTAGCATGGAAAAATATTGGACACTCCCCACCGTTTCATGAGCGGTACGAGCACACAAAAGAGAAAATTTATTTTGAAAATTTAGAGATGGCACATACAAATTTGCTTGGAACGGCATGGAAATACCGCATATAGGTAGGTATGGTGGACTCATAAGGCAAAACTTGGTTTAAGGATTTTGGATGCACAAGTAGTATTTCTACTTAGTACAAGTGAAGGCTATCAAAGATTGGGAAGCAACCAAACCAAGAAACGAAAAATCACATAAGTGAGCATTGAACATAACTAACACCGAATAATGCACCACAAGTAGGATGTAATTTCATTGCATAACTATTGACTTTCGTGCATGCATAGGGAATCACAAACCTTAACACCAATATTCCTACTAAGCATAATTACTCACTAACATGACTCACATATTACTATCATCATGTTTCAAAACTATTACAAGGAATCAAGTTTAATTTGTCCAATGATCTTCATGAAAGTTTTTATTATATCCTCCTTGGATATCTATCACTTTGCGACTAGTTTCATATATTGCCATTGTTTTTTGGCAAGCTCAAATAAATTTAAGTGAAGCACATGAGCATAAATATTTCATCTCTCAAAAAGGTATAAGTGAAGCATGAGAGGATTTCTTCAAAAATTTACTAACTCTCAAATTAATCTAACTGAAGCATGAGAGTATTTCTACAAAAGTTTCCAAGCACACCGTGCTCAAAAAGATATAAGTGAAGCACTAGAGCAATTCCTATAGCTCAAAAAGTTTAAGTGAAGCACATAGAGCAATTCTAACAAATCATAGCATGATTGTGGCTCTCTCAAATAGGTGTGTACAGCAAGGATACAAAGGAAAAACTAGCAAGCAAAGCAAGCAAAGATACAATACACTCCAAGCAAAACACATGATATGTGACGAATAAAAATATAGCTCCAAGTAAAATACCGATGGTCGTTAGAAGAAAGAGGGGATGCCACTCGGGGGCATCCCCAAACTTAGTTGCTTGTTACTCTTTGGATATATCTTGGGGGTGCAGTAACATCCCCAAGCTTAGGCTTTTGCTACTCCTTATTCCTTCATCCATCGTGATCTCACCCAAAACTTGAAAACTTCAATCACACAAAACTCAACAAAATCTTTGTGAGATCCGTTAGTATAAGAAAGCAAATCACTACTTTAGCTGCTGTTGTAAACCCATTCAAATTTTATAATTGCATTATACCTACTGTATTTTAACTTTACCATGGATTATACTCTTCAATATAACCCATAGATTTATCAAAACAAGCACACAATGCAACAAAAACAGAATCTGTCTCAAACAGAACAGTCTGTAGTAATCTGTACCATACCCATACTTCTGTAACTCTAAAAATTCTGAAAAATTAGGAAAACGTAAGGAATTTATATATCAACACTGTGTTGAAATTTCATCTCAAGATCACGTTCCAGCAAAAAATGAAAATTCATATACTGGACGCAAAGTTTCTGTTTCGGATTCAGCAGCACTTCTACTCATCCTATGAATCATCCTAATGCTTCTACTTGGCACAAACACTAAATAAACCATAAAACACAATCATAAAAGAGGCATAATTGTGTCAACACACAAAAACAGAAAGGAAAAAGCAAAAAATTATTTATTCATTGGGTTGCCTCCCAACAAGCGCTATCGTTTTACGCCCCTAGCTAGGCATATTGGATAGATTCAAGTATTGTCATCTTTAGTTTTGGCCACCTTTGTGAGGGCCTTCTCGAATCCGGGGGGCTCTTTCCGCTTCCCCAAATTTTCAGGAGAAGAAACCATCTTAAGATCCAAGATATCCAAACGCTTATTGCAAAGGGTAATCAAAGTGTTCAAACGATTGAGGTTCCCACTAATATGCTTGAGGGGTTCATGATATTTTTGTAACTCGACCAAGTGCTTATGTAAGTCACCCAATTTGTCAAGAATTTGAACTCCCTCTTGAGAAAAAGCAAGCCCCTTTTTGGGTGGAGGAACCCCCAAGATTCCTTCCAAAACTTCATAAGCGGCATTTGCATCAAGTTCAATAAAATTGCCTTTTGAGGCGAAATCCAAAAGCTCTCTATGATGCAAAGCCAATCCAATATAAAAATTTCTAAGCAAAACTTTTGCGTCTCCTTTTAGATTCGAAATACGATAGGATTCCATTAGCCTATACCAGGCATCTTTCAAATTTTCCCCCTTGTTTTTGTTTGAAGTATAGAACTTCAAAATCTGGTGACAAAGGGGGAGTAGTAACGCTAATCATGGCAACAAGCAAGAGATTTGACGATAAAAAGGGCAAACGAAAAAGAGGGTGAAGAAAACGGCAAATTGGAGAAGTGGGGGAGAGGAAAACGAGAGGCAAATGGCAAATGATGTAATTGCAAGGAGATGAGATTTTTGATTAGGAACCTGGTAGATGATGATGGAGTCCCCTCGGCGCCTACGATAGGCACGTAGAAGAGACTGCTTCCTCCCCGGCAACGGCGCCAGAAATTCCTTTGACATGGCTTGGACTGCGTCGGTATTTCCCCACTGGCAAAGCCAATCCTCACGTGGAAGAACTCGGCTCCCACTGGCATCCACCGTCTGTATTTTTATATTGGATTGGCTTTGCATCATAGAGAGCTTTTGGATTTTGCCTCAAAAGGCAATTTTATTGAACTTGATGCAAACCCATTGTGCCCACCTCACCGAGCTCGCACCGATCTTAGCCTCCCTTGTGCCCCGGCATCGACGGAACCGGCGCTTGGTTTGCGATGCCATCCCTCAGTGCGCGTGGATTCAGGACATCCGTGGTGCCCTAGGGCCTGCCGCCACCGTTGAGTATGTCGACCTCTGGCGGCGTCTGCGCACCGTCACCCTCGGGCCGGAGACGGACAGTATCCGGTGGCGGTGGACGGATAATGGCATCTACTCTGCTAAGTCCTGCTACCGGGCCCTCTTCCAGGGATCATCAGGCGTGCCACACTGGCAACTCACGTGGAAGAACTGGGCTCCCACTAGCGTCAAGCTCTTTCTTTGGCTCGCCGACCTGGATAGGTGTTGGACCGCAGCTCGTCTCGCTCGGCATGGGCTACTGCATAACCCACAGTGCATCCTCTGCGACCAGGAGGATGAGACCATGCACCATCTTCTCGTGGGTTGTGTTGTTTCTCGCGCTATTTGGCATGGCACCATCCACTGGTGTCGCCTCACCGCTCAGCCTCCTGATGGCACGACCGATTTCTTCCAATGGTGGTCCGACACTATCCGCACCTCCCCGACGAGTCACCGCAAGGGAATGGGATCCCTCATTGCTCTCACGGCCTGGACGATCTGGAAACACCGCAACGCCTGCATCTTCGATGGAGCGACGCCTTCGCATCCCCACCTGTGGCACACCATACAAGAGGAAGCTCGCAATTGGGCTAATGCGGGCACTAGAGGACTAAGCACTATCATACCTGTAACCTGACGCTCTTGTACTAGGGGCTGAGCAACCCCCTCTCTTCATGCTCAATAGCACCACATAAGCGCCTCTTAGTGTACGCTCTATGTTGGATGCTACCCTGTAATTTCACCCCTCTATCAATGGAATGATACGCATCCTGCGTATTCGCGAAAAAAATAAGCAGCACCTGCACACAAACAACAAATACTTGCAACCCACGCGAAAGAGAGGTTTTCAATCTCTCTACGGTAATAAGATAGATTAGGTAGTGATAGATAGGAGAGATAGATCTCTCAAGAACACAAATAAAAAGAGTAAATATGCAGCAAGATATTTTTGGGTTTTTGGTTTTGTAGATTTGAAAAGAAAGATTGCAAAAAACGTGGATTGGAAAGCAATATGATAGGAAAAGTAGACCCGGGGGCCGTAGGGTTCACTAGTGGCTTCTCTCATGAGTATAGCGCACGGTGGGTGAACAAATTACTGTTGGGCAATTGATAGAAAATTGAATAGTCATGACGATATCCAAGGCGATGATCATTATATAGGCATCACGTCCAAGATAGATAGACCGACTCCTGCCTGCATCTACCTCTATTACTCCACACATCGACCGATATCTAGCATGCATCTAGTGTATTAAGTTCATGAAAAAACGGAGTAATGCAATAAGAACGATGACATGATGTAGACAAGATCTTTTCATGTAGGAATAGACCCCATCTTGTTATCCTTAATAGCAACGATACATGGGTGTCTTGCTGCCCCTTCTGTCACTGGGAAAGAACACCGCAAGATCGAACCCATCACAAAGCACCTCTTCCCATGGCAAGAAAAATCGATCTAGTTGGCCTAACTAAACCAAAGATTCGAAGAAGAAATACGAGGCTATAAGTAATCATGCATATAAGAGATCAAAGAAGACTCAAATAATATTCATGGATAGAAACTGATCATGAACTCAAAATTCATCGGATCCCAACAAACACACCGCAAAAGTTTACATCAAATAGATCTCCAAGAGACCATTGTATTGAGAATCATAAGAGAGAGAGAAGAAGCCATCTAGCTACTGCCTACGGACCCGTAGGTCAATGGTGGACTACTCACGCATCATCGGAGAGGCACCTATGAGGAAGATGAACCCCTCCGTGATGGTGTTTAGATTGGATCTCGCGGTTCTGGAACTTGCGGCGGCTGGAATTGTGTTTCGTCGACTCCCCTAGGGTTTTTGGATTTCCAGGGAATTTATAGGCACGATAGTCGGTTGAGGCGGTGCCGGAGGGGCCCAGCATCCACCAGGGCGTGCCAGGGGGCCTCTGGCGCGCCCATGTGGGTGCTGGCCACCCTGGGCCCCCTCTTCTGGTGTTCTTTGGCCCATCTGGTTTCTTCTGGTCCGTAAAAAATCCACAAAAATCCCCACAACGTTTCATCTCTGTATGGCACTGATTTCCTGCGAAGTAAAAAACAAGCAAAAATAGCAACTGGCACTTTGGCACTATGTTAATAGGTTAGTCCCAAAAAATGATATAAAGTTGTAATAAAATGATTGTAAAACATCCAAGAATGATAATATAACAGCATGGAACAAGCAAAAATTATAGATACGTTGGAGACGTATCAGCAATCATAGAAGACTAAATGATGGTTGAGTATGTGGACTTGCCAAAAGGCTCCGACATGAGACCCTTCCTGAAAATATGATGAATTGTAGTTGCAAAGTTGACTGAGAACATAGTTTGTTGGTTCCCAATAAGGTTTATTCTTCATACTTATATGTTGTGATGAATTGTTACTTGTTCGTGAGAAGCTTTATGATAAAAGTGTATTGAAATAAGTTCTTATGTTAGAGTTTGTTGCTGTTATGTTAATAAGCATGATGCTTCTATGTCCGTATTTTGTTTTTATCGACACCTCTCTCTCAAACCATGTGGACATGCTTTTTAATATCGGCTTTCGCTTGAGGACAAGCGAGGTCTAAGCTTGGGGGAGTTGATACGTCCATTTTGCATCATGATTTCCTACTGTTATTTACTTTGTTTTGTTGAATAATAATGCTTTGGGGAGTGATTCTAATGCCTTTTCTCTCATAATATGCAAGGTTTACACTAAGAGGGAGAATACCGGCAGCTAGAATTCTGGACCCAAGAAAAGCACGTCAGAGATACCTATTCTGCACAACTCCAATGAAGCTGAAGTTTTACGGAGATTATTTTTGCATTTAATAAAAAATACTGGAACTGAAAACTACCGTAGGGGGCCTCCCAGGTGGGCACAACCCACCAGGGCGCGCCAGGCCCCCCTGGGCGCGCCCTGATGGGTTGTGGTCACCCAGGCCCACCTCCGGTGCCCATCTTCTGGTATAAGGTCACTCTTGACCTACAAAAAAAATAAGAGGAGGACTTTCGGGATGAAGCGCCACTGCCTCGAGGCGGAACTTGGGCAGGAGCACTTTTGCCCTCCGGCGGAGCGATTCCGCTGGGGGAACTTCCCTCTCGGAGGGGGAAATCGAAGCTATCATCATCACCAACACCCCTCTCATCTTTGGGAGGCCAATCTTCATCAACATCTTCAACAGCACCATCTCCTCTCAAACCCTAGTTCATCTCTTGTGTTCAATCTTTGTACCGGAACCTCAGATTGGTACCTGTGGGTGACTAGTAGTGTTGATTACCTTGCGTAGTTGATTACTATATGGTTTATTTGGTGGAAGATTATATGTTCAGATCCATTATGCTATTCAATACTCCTCTAATCTTGGGCATGATTATTATTTGTGAGTAGTTACCTTTGTTCTTGAGGTCACGGGAGAAGTCATGTTGCGAGTAATCATGTGAATTTGATATGTGTTCGATATTTTGATGTTATGTATGTTGTGATTCCCTTAGTGGTGTCATGTGAACGTCGACTACATGACACTTCACCATTCATGGGCCTAAGGGAATGCATTGTGGAGTAGTTATTAGATGATGGGTTGCTAGAGTGACAGAAGCTTAAACCCTAGTTTATGCGCTACTTCGCAAGGGGCTGATTTGGATCCACATGTTTAATGCTATGGTTAGACTTTGTCTTAATACTTTTCTCGTAGTTGCGGATGCTTGTGAGGGGGTTAATCATAAGTAGGTTGTTAGTTCAAGTAAGAACAACACCTTAGCACCGGTCCACCCACATATCAAATTATCAAAGTAGCGAACACGAATCAAACCAACATGATAAAAGTGACTAGACGAAATTCCCGTGTACCCTCAAGAACACTTTGCCTATTACTAGTGATTGTTCTGGCCTGTCCTTTGCCTCAAAAGGATTGGGCTACCTTGCTGCACCTTATTTACCGTTACCGTTACTTGCTCATTACCAATTACCTTGCTATCAAACTATCTGTTACCTACAATTTCAGTCCTTGTAGAAATTACCTTGCTGAAAACCGCTTGTAATTTCCTTCTGCTCCTTGTTGGGTTCGACACTCTTACTTATCGAAAGGACTACGATTGATCCCCTATACTTGTGGGTCATCAGGGGGTCACGTTGCACAAAGAGCGGAGAGCATGAGACGGCGCGATGATCACGACACTGGCATTTTACCCAGGTTCGGGCCGCTGCTAAGCGTAAAACTCTACTCCTGCTTTTGGTGGATTGATCAGAGGAACACGAAGAACACGCAACGCTTAACCCCGGCAAGAGATGCTGTCGGGGTGAGCTACTACGCGAGTACAAGTGTCCAAAGGTCCGAATCTTGAGCTAGGTTGCCTTGGGCCTCCTTTTATAGTGCAAGGGGTTACCAAAATGGCAAAATAGACATTATCTATCGATTAGATAGCTTAGCAGAGCTATCATACCTAACTCTGGCATTTAGGACAAAGTACCATGATTACTAGTCTAGGTGGCGCTTGGGGGTGCATCCCGGCAGGCTCTTGCCACCGCTTGACTAGCCGTTGCTTATGGTCTTGACACGCTGCAAGGCGGGTGTCAACTGGGCATAACTTGCATTCCGGTGCGCCGCCACGTGCTTATCGAGAGCTGATTAGCCGCTTGAGGGCTCGACACCGCATCGATAAGTGACTGGTGTAGCGATGCGGTGGAGCGGTGGCCGGTTAGCTCGTGCTTGCCAGGGGACGGCTTGCCGGGTCTTCTGGAGACGTGAGCGCCTCGGCCCCCGGCAGCCTCCGAGGGCGTGGCTGGCGCGTTTTGGGCCCCTCCCGGATCATTGTGCTGGTGTTGCCGGTGCTTGCTTGGCCTTCCGTAGGTTGTTGCTGCCGGATATTGGTTTTTGAATGCTTACTTGGTGGTGTTGTGGCCCTCCCAAAGGGTTTTGCTACTACTGCCTGTGCATAAGTTAGGGGCACTGGGTACCCCTGTTCTAGTGCACCGACACAATCTAGGATGATGTACGTATATGATAACAGAGTGTAAAAATTGCCGACTTTCGAGGCTCGAGTCTTACTTCAATGAAAGTAGCATGATAGCCACTAGTTTATCCAAGCTTTCTGTAAGCCAGCTCTCACATGACTCAATCGATGCTTTAACCTGGATCAGTTCAGGGTCCATATGGATAGTGTAAGTGCATCTAGTGCCACCCTTGTTTGGTTTTGGAGTATTGAAGACAAACGTGGTTGAGGGACTAATGTGTTTGTGAGAGTTCACATGATAACACAGACATAAGTCCCTGGAGATTTGGTTTAACCGTCGAAGACGACCCCTAAAAATGTCCGAAGACATTGATGATGGCCGAAGCCATTGGTGGTATGCGAAGATAATCGCCTGAAGATAATGAAACGCGAAGACGAAGTCTTTTGGTAGTTTTGTTTCTTCTTTCCTGAGTCATAGGAACCACCGTACTGTTAAGTGGGGTCGATGTGATCGAAGTCAGACGCTGACGTGATGCTCTACCCAAACCTATGTCTTCGAGTGAAGACAATGAGAGGAAATCTCTTCCAGAGTTGGTTGAGTCAGCTTTACTTGTAGCCCACGTAAAGCTGTCGTGTGTGTTTGAAATCCGACCGTTGTGACACATGTCGGTTGGCCATTGACCCAGGGTCATTTTGGTCATATCAAGTCGGGTTGCCCGCTGGCTATAAATAGCCCACCCCCTCCACCATGAGATGGTGGCTGCTCTGAGAGAAATACGGTTGTTGTCATTTTGGAGCAACCCACCTCGAAGACATTGAGAGAGAGAGAAACATCCTGCAAGGATAAACCTAAACACCCAGAGCTAGAGTGTTTGAGCATCACCGAAGTCGTTCTGTTTTGAGAGAACTGAAGACTTATTACACTTGAAGACTGTGATCTAGAGAAATCAAAGAGTCATTCTGGATCGCCGGGTGACCAAGTTTGTACGGGTTTCGGAAGTCTCCCCTAAAGACTTATGTGAGTGATTGGGCGTTGTCTAAGTGACTCCGGCTCAAGAGGAATAAGGTGAAGACGAGGTCTTCTGAGTTCAATCTCAGCCTCCCTAACCAGACATACAGTTGTCACAGCAACTGGAACTGGTCCAACAAATCTTGTGTCTTCATCAAGCTACTGGTTCTATCCTTCACTCTTTACATTCTGTACTGAACTGTGAAGCCATTGCATGAATACTTCTAACTGAAGACACTCCCTGAAGACATTCATATCTGTTGTTTATCTTCATACTGTCTAAGTTTGTCTTCGACTCATCTTAGCATGTACGATGATAATACTCAACTTGATTTTATGACTTCATTGTATTGTATGTCTTGCTTAGATCCTTGATATCTATCCCTACCCGATCCTGTTCCGCTTCCGCACACTTCGGATACATTCATTGTTTCGAAGCCTTTCATAAAAATTGCCTATTCACCCCCCATCTAGTCGATAACTAGCACTTTCAATTGGTATCAGAGCAAGGTACTCCCTTGTTCTGTGTTTCGGTTTAACCACCTGGAGTTTTAGCTATGTCGACTGCAGGGATTATCAAGGTCTCCGCTGCGTGCCCTGTCTTCGATGGCACCGGCAACCCCTACTAGAAGAACAAGACGCGCATGCATCTCGAAGCCATTGACAATGACCTATGGTATGTCGTCATGGCAGGCATTCCTGAGGTTGGCGAAGGTGTTACTGCTGCTTATGTGAAGATGTTCGCACAACTGGACTCCACCGCCAAGAACATTATTTGTGGTCATCTGACCAAAGGACAGTATGGCCGTGTGAGTGCACTAAACACTGCAAAGCAAATCTGGGAATGGCTGTCCAAAGTGAATGAAGGTGTCTCATCTCAAAGAGAGTCACGTGTTGATGTAATTCACAACTTGTTCAACCGATTCAAAAGACTCAATAACAAAAATGTCTAGCTCACGTTTGATCGACTCACCGACATCTCAAATGAGCTGAATGCACTTGGCGCCACTGATATCACCAAACATGAAGTCGTGAAGAAGCTACTCAGATCACTTGACAGTTCCTTTGACACTCTCGCACTCATGATCCAAGAGCGCCCTGACTTCAAGAGTTTGAATCCTGCCGATATCCTCGAGAGGTTGAACACACATGAATTCCAACAAGCTGAGAAGAGGGATATCTATGGTCCCAGTTACAGTCACTCTCGTGCCCTGAAGGCCAAGGATGTGTCCTCATCTGAACACAACTCTGAATGCAGTTCTGATGGTGCTGAAGACTTTGGAAAAGAACTTGCTCTGCTTGTCAGGAAGTTTAGGAAGTTTGCCAAGTCAAAACGCTATGCAAAATCTTCAAAGCGTGATTCCAAGAGGTCTGGTGAAATGTCTTCAAGAGACAGCAAGAAGCAAACCTGTCACAAGTGCAAGAAAGTTGGACACTTCATTGCCGATTGTCCTCAATGGGAAATGGAATCCAAGAAGAAAAGCAAGGACTATGACTCATATGACAAGAAGAAGAAGAAATATGCAAAGTCTTCATCACACAGGAAGAGTTCATCTGGCAAGGCACATGCTTTTATTAGAAAGGAAATGGATTCACAGTCTGAATCTGGATCTGAGGCTGAGGAGGAATCTGACACTGAAGTAGCTGGACTAGCAATGGCTTCGGCATATCTCCCTACTTCTGTCTTCAAACCCAAAGACAATGGCTCCTTACTCAACACCGAAGCCAGTGATGATGATGCTACTCCTGCCTACTACTTCATGGCGAAAGCCTCCAAGGTATCTTCAAAGCCCTCACGTCATGACTCTGACTCCGAAGCTGAATCTGATGATGACATGAAACCTAGCTACGCTAAACTTGTAAAAATTGCCACCAAGCAACAAAGTGCCATGGGGAAAATGCAAACTACTCTAGAGAAAAGCGATGACCTGTTACGCGAAGAAATGAGTCTGAACGAAACTATGGCTGAAGACATGCGTAGTCTTCGTTCAAGGTTTGAGGATCTCCAAAGTCGTCATGATGCCCTCTCAACTGAACATGAGAAGCTTTCTCTCGAATATCTTCGGAAAAAATTGATCTTGAGAAGTTGAGAGAAGCTCGTGATGACCTACGGAAGGAAAACGACTCACTCCTAGCAGAACAGATCAGTACCGCTCAGGACGAATTTGATGCTCCATGCTTAAAATGCCTTGCTCGTGAAGCTAATGATTCAACTGCTGAATGTTCCAATGCTTCTGAAAATGCATTATCTTCAACTGTATCTGTGGTGACTAACCCCTCATCTGAGGAAACCACTACCATCACTAACAACAATGACAGGTTGAAGACATTGCTTGAAACTGGCATGTACAAGAGTCTTAAGGGACATCAGATTCTTTATGATGTCCTAAAGAAGACAATCTTGAACAAAAATCCCAGGAAAGAGGGTTTGGGTTTCGAAAGAAACATCAATGTTGATGGTTCTTACTGGACACCTGAACAGTATCCCAAAACGACATGGGTTGCTGCAAATGGACCTTCAGTGGATCCATCCACATTATCTGGTTAAGTGTTTGCCAAGTATATTGGAACTAACTGCAGGAATGGTTCACCTATGAAGAAGATCTGGGTTCCCAAATGTCTTCTTGAGAAGCTTCCTATCAATGTCATGACAGCATCGAGGAAGAAGACAAACCCCAGACCAAAGTCTTCATATGGACCAATATCTTCATATGGACCAAAGTCTTCATATGATCACTCTAACACCTATGTTTCGCAGGGAAGAACTGAAAGGGCTCACGAATATGTGCACTATGGCATGAATCGTTATGTTCACCCCACTACGAATTACTCTGCATATTCATTTGAGTACTTTAACCCCCCTGTGAAACGTACCATTAGGGCATCTTTGCCTAAATTCTCTGATGCTGCTCTACGTCTCATTGCTTCTAAGCCACCCCTTCGCATGTGGGTGGTTAAGAAGAAATAATATCTTCATGCAGCATCGGGTCTCCAGATGGGATGAAGCCTATCCTGAATATAATCTCTAGAGACCCGGAAATGATCTTGTTTGGACGCAAGAAAACTAATGCAAATGGGTTACCATTCATATCGTTCAATATCTTCATACAATTGTGCACTGCAATATCTTCATCAATGCATGTTACAGTTGCATGCCTTGGTGAACTAGACTAATTCTCAATGCAGGAAACCAAATCCAATGCCACTGAATGGATTATGGATAGTGGATGCACCAGTCATATGACTGGTGATCGAAGCCTATTGATGGAGTAAACTCTTCGACCTCCAACAAAAGACCACATCGTCTTTGCAGACAAGAGAAGCAGCAAAGTATTGGGACTAGGTAGTGTTGCTATCTCAAGGGACCGACACATGGAAAATGTCATGCTTTTCGAATCCCTTGGTTACAACTTGATGTTTGTCTCAATGCTTTGTGACTTAGATATGCTTGTCATATTTGGCAAATTTCGATGTGTTGTGCTAATGAGCTCTGACAAAACCAAAGTCTTCGAAGGTTTTCGAAGAGGTGATCTGTATATGGTAGACTTCTCTGCAGGACTACAGGTTGCCTCATGTCTCCTAGCAAAGGCTTCAGAATGCTGGTTATGGCACAGAAGGCTGGGACATGCTGGTATGAGGAACTTACACACACTCGCCAAGAAGAAGCTTATCATTGGCGTCGAAGGTGTCAAGTTCAAGAAGGACCACCTCTGCGGTGCATGTGAAGCCGGGAAGATGACTAGGGCCAAACACCCCTCGAAGACAATCATGACAACCACTCGTCCCTTTGAGCTGCTACACATGGACTTATTCGGCCCTACTCACTTCTCCACCTTCTCTACCACTGCAAATCTATATGGCTTCGTAATTGTCGATGACTATTCTTGATTCACTTGGGTGCATATCATACTCTATAAAACAGAAGTGCAGGATGTCTTCAGGCGCTTCGCAAATAGGTGTATGAACAACTACAACATCAAGATCAAGCACATCAGGAGTGACAATGGCACTGAATTCAAGAACACATGCTTGGATACCTATCTTGATACTCTTGGCATCACTCATGAGTTCTCTGCTCCATACACTCCTCAGTAGAATGGAGTCATGGAGCGCAAGAACATAACTCTTATTGAGATGGCTCGCACCATGCTTGACGAATACAAGACACCACGGAAGCTATGGCCTGAAGCCATTGATACTACATGCAAGATCATCAACGGAGTATATCTTCACAAGTTCCTTAAGAAAACATCATATGAGCTTCTCACCGGTAAGAAACCCAATGTAAGTTATTTCAAAGTCTTCAGTGCAAGATGCTGGATAAGGGATCCACACCACACTTCAAAATTTGCACCGAAGGGTTTCATGCTTGGTTATGGAAAGGATTCGCACACCTACAGAGTCTTCAACACTTTACACAACAAAGTTGTTGAAACAGTAGATGTGCGATTCGATGAAACTAATGGCTCGAAGGAGAGCACCTACCTCCTATGCTAGATGAACTACCACCTGACGAAGCTATCAGATTGATGGGAACTGGAGAAATCGTGCCTGAAGAACCAGAGGTTGAAGAAGTCATCATTCCTCCATCCACCCAGCGTGAAGACAATGCTGAAACTTAAGACATTGCTGCTGACGAAGAAAGGGCTCAGCAGCAAGAACAAAGTCTTCGCCCTGCTCATCCACGCGTGGCTAATGAAGTCCAAATTGAGAGAATGCTAGACAACATAAATGAACCAGGTCCACTCACTCGCTCAAGAGCAACTCAACTGGCTAACTTTTGTGGGCATTTTTCTTTTGTATCTATCACAGAGCCCACCAAAGTAGATGAAGCTTTCAAGGAATCAGAATGGATTCAAGCCATGCAAGAAGAGCTTCACCAGTTCGAGCTCAACAATGTGTGGGAGCTCATGAAGCGCCCTGATCCAAGGAAGCACAACATCATCGGCACGAAGTGGATCTTTCGCAACAAGCAAGATGAGTCTGTCCAAGTCGTCAGAAACAAGGCTCGACTTGTGGCCCAAGGTTACACACAAGTCGAGTGTATTGATTTCGGTGAAACATTTGCTCCTGTTGCTAGACTCGAAGCTATTCGCATACTGCTTGCTTATGCTAACCATCATGACATATGCTTGTATCAAATGGATGTCAAAAGTGCATTCCTCAATGGTAAGATTGAGGAAGAAGTATATGTTGCTCAACCACCAGGGTTTGAAGACCCAAAGCATCATGACAAAGTCTACAAGCTCAATAAGGCACTGTATGGCCTCAAGCAAGCACCAAGAGCTTGGTATGACACTCTCAAGGAGTTCCTCAAGAAGAAAGGCTTCAAACCTGGTTCACTCAATCCCACTCTCTTCACTAAATCCTATGATGATGAACTGTTTGTATGTCAAATCTACGTGGATGACATTATCTTCGGCTATACTAACAATCGATACAGTGATGAGTTTGCCTTTATGATGCAAGAGAAATACCAAATGTCGATGATGGGAGAACTGAAATTCTTCCTAGGGCTTCAGATTCGACAACAACCAAATGACATCTTTATATCTCAGGAGAAGTACCTTAAGGACTGCCTCAACAAATTTGGCATGAATGAAGCCAAAGGTTACAAGATGCCAATGCCTACAAATGGTCACCTCTGCACTGACAAAAATGGTAAATATTTCGATCAGAAGGTATATCGCTCCATGATTGGCTCTTTATTGTACCTATGTGCATCTAGGCCAGATATAATGCTTAGCGTTTGCACGTGCGCCCGATTTCAAGCGGCACCAAAGGAGTCGCATCACCTAGCCGTGAAGCGAATACTTAGATATTTGGCTCACACCCCAACATTAGGATTATGGTATCCAAAGGGTTCGAAGTTTGAGCTCATTGGCTACTTAGATTCAGATTTCGCTGGCGACAGGGTTGACCGCAAGTCTATGACTGTCACTTGTCACTTTCTGGGACGATCTCTTGTATGTTGGTCTTCGAAGAAGCAGAACTGTGTATCACTCTCCACTGCTGAAGCCGAATACATTGCTACTGGTGCTTGCTGCACTCAGCGTCTCTGGATGAAGCAGACTCTCAAGGACTACGACATCAACCTGAAGCATGTACCTCTCTACTGCGACAATGAGGGTGCAATCAAGATCTCCTACAACACAGTACATCACTCGAAGATGAAGCATATTCAGATTCGACATCACTTTCTTTGGGATCACGTGATGAAGGGTGACATCAACATCAAGCATGCTGACACCGAAGATCAATTGGCGGATATCTTCACGAAGCCTTTGGATGATAAGAGATTTTGCAAGTTGCGGTGTGAGCTAAATATCTTAGAATCCTCAAATGTTCTTTATGGGAATACATCCTAACACTTATGCATGATTGATGACTTTTGATGCACAACACACGAAGTAACGTATGTCTTCAATCTCATGAAGACTTACACTCTAAATGTGAATACATTAACGAAGAATATGACCACAGAGCGCCACGACAATTGTGTGCCGTGTCTGAGTCAAACATTCTTATACGATGGGTAACGCCACCACCAAATTCGAAGACATTGCTTTTATCTTCGCATTTATCCATGTCTTCGAAAATTGTGTTTGTCTTCGAACTGATTTGAATTTGCATATCTCTTAAAGTTTGAATATATTTTGAATGCTACTTGGAGTTTGTCCTCTACAGCATTGTGCCTATAGCTATATCTTCGAACTTTCCTAGGCAAACGTGATCGGACCCATCAGTCCTATCTATTCTAATCTCGGCTTACTCTACTCAACTCTAGTCATATGTATTCTACTTGACGCGTGTTGATTGTCTTCTCTGTGTCCTTGTCAGTCGAAGACTAATCCAACCGACACGTTTAAAATTCCAAAATTTTGTCGTTACCGCACTTATCGCAATAAACTTCCCGCGCCATTGTTTCCGGTCGTGTAGTGGGCTGTCAGTCGTGTTGCATGTATGCCACGTGTCCCACTAGAGCCGAAGAGTCCGGGGCATAAACGTCCAAACTGTTCGGATGTTTCCACCCTTATAAATACAAGTGCCCCTGGTCAATAATTACCTTCCACTTCCTCCGCCACCTCCAAGCTCCAAACCCTAGCGCCGTCGCTGGATCTCATCGCCGCCGGAGAAGGAGCGCTGAGCTGTCGTGACTCCTCCGTCGACGTACTCACGCCGGCCGCGACCATCTTCGTCCGCCGCCGCCGTATGTGTTTGCCACTATCGAGCTAGGGTGTGGCAGATCGAACTACTCGGCCTCTTTGCCTCGTCTACTAGTTCATCGTGCTCTTCACCGTGGTAATAAAAACTGATTTTTTACCATGCTTTGATCTTTGTAAACTACCAAATATCTTCGAGATCTGTTTTTCCACTTTCATTCCAATAGATCTCACACTTGTACCTCTATTGCTCAATTATTTTGCTTATGTTGCAAATCTGGGTAGATTTCCCACTTGTGCGAATTCTCGAACTTGCACAAATCTGAAGCTGCCCTATCTGTGTGCAAAAGTGAGAGTCTTCAGTGAAAGAGGTCAATGTCTTCATACCACGATATCTAATTTTAAAAATCTTCTGAGAATGCATATGACCTCTTCCACTCCCTCGCATCTCTAACTCTTTCACAGGTACATGTCCGCAGCAGAATTGCTTGGATCTCATAGTCTCAATTCGTTTGCAGACTACTTGCAGATTCATTTGCACTCACCAGGGGCAAGCTCTCACTTGAATCTGCCTTCAAAGCCTTTGCCCACCTCGAAGCCTTTGAAGACAATGGCCAGAGATGATGCTCCAAAGAAGGGTGGCAGACAGAGACGTCTGAACACTGCCAAGGATCTTCCCCCAGAGCTGTATGAACGTTACAAGTCTGATAAAGATGAAACCTATGCACAACACAAAACTCGAATCCAATGGATTTGAAGATATTGGGTGGGGAAGTGGTTCAACTATCAGTTTGTTACAGATGAGTATGCTGAGAAAAATGTTGAGAAGGCACTGTGGACAGATATCATTTATAAAAATCTTCATCCGAAGACTGAGGCTGAAGCAAGAAGGATTGGCTTCTTTCCGTGCATGGTCAGGCCCCCATTGCCTAGGAACCCACATCCCTCAAGAATTCGTGGCTGCCCTGAACTTGCTGAGTCTGACGATGGCAATGAAGAGAATCCTCCAGCTCCTGATCCGAAGCCTAAGAAGATGTCAAAGGCTTCGAAGCCAAAAGCTTCAAAGGTCTCCAAGGCCGTTGGGACACCATCAGAGGCTTCAAGGTCCCCATCTATTGATTCTGAACATACAGAAGACGAGTCTCGCCTGGTTAGGCGGATGAAAAGGAAGGCTGCCGCTTCTAGAGGACCGAAGCCATCTGTCTCACTGATGGATGCTGCAAATATGATCGAGCTCTCTGATGATGAGTTTGATGATGAAGCGCTGGCAAGACTGATCAAGCAAAAGGAAGAGGAAGCTAAACGTCTTGAAGACTTACCTCTCTTCGACCCAGCAATACTCGAGCACTTCATTGACGAGTGGTTTGCTGATCCATCTCTCACCATCGACGCCCTACAGCTACCCATTGGGCTCAGCGTAACCTTCCAAGGGCTTGTGAATGAGGAGCTCACTGTGGCTCAAAAAGCCATTCAACTCAAGGCGAAGATCAGCCATGAAAAGGCCCTCTTCAAGGCCAACGTCCACAAGCTCCAAGCTGAATAGATTCAAGGCTATCAACTGATGATGAAAGACCTCAAGGCTATCTTTGAGAAGAGATGTGAAGCTGTCAAAGGCGCCCTTGTGCGTCTCAAGAAATAGGCCAATGCCATGATTCATGCTCACAATGTTATGCTGAAGCGCAAGGCTCTTGGCCAACCTGCTCTTGATCCACGGATCATTGAAAGATCCCGACAGGCTTCAATGTCTTCGGACCAAGCCGCCCCATCAAGGTCTGAACCACGAGGCATTGAGTTTCCAGCTGGCTTCTCTGGCTCTCGCGCACCTCCGCCTTCCTTTGTTATCTCTAGCAAGAAGACAAAGAAAGCCGAAGCTCTAGCCAAGAAGCGCAAGGCCGCAGCTTCTGAAGCCCAAGCTCCGAAGAGGCAGAAGACAAAGAAGCTCATGCCCCCTGTGTCCGCTCAAGTACCTCAACCTCCACCTGTTACATCATCCACTCCTGCGGCTCAACAAGAGCCACTTCAAGTGACTCCCATCTCCATGGCTCCTCCTGCCTCTGAGAATCAAGAGAGGCAAGTGATACTACACAAGTCTGCTACTACAGAGACTCCTGCTGCTGATGACATTCCAGCTGTTGAAGACATCACAGCTGAAGACATTGCTCCCGAAGCTCATCCTGACGAAGCCAATGTAGAAGGAGAAAAACCCATGCTGAACACTGATGCTCCTGTGATCCAAACACCAACACATGATGATAGTGAGTATGTTGATATCGGCACTCCTCTGAGGCCCTCAGTGCTTGAGAACATAGCAAGTACTCCACCATCTGCATTTTCAACTCCTGTGCCCAGAACTCCTGAGTCTCCATTTGTGGCTATAGAAGTTGAACCCACGGAGCATGTGTTGCCTCTCAAAAGGCTTCGCCGTGGACCCAGATTGGACACATCTTCGATGCGGCGCATCCCTGAAGACGAGGTCCGCGTGTCTCCCACTACACCTGTTGATGGAGTCCTCCGAATCAGAGACGTTGCTCATAACGTGCCAGAGAACGAAGCCCCTGCCTCTGAAGACAATGCTGCTGAAAACATTGTGGGCGAAGTCAATGCCCCATCCCTTGATGGTCCTCCGGTACCTGCGACGCCTTCCTCCGATGACAATGGTGACAACATTGTGCTGGCTCGTAACAGAGAAGGGCAAATGGTTCCCACCAAATGGCCTAGGCTGGTAGCTCCACCAAGGATGGGTCCGCAATATGAATATCATCTTCAAAGGCGCCCCAATGTTCTGAACCCTATGCCAAGGCTCCCTATGCTTCGCCAACAAGGGCGTGCTTGTCCTCATGTCTCCAGTGTCAAATCCTTACGGCTAAACAACACTTTCTTCGACTCCGACCGCAATCCATATGCTCGTTCGAAGACTCAGTCTGAT
Source organism: Elymus sibiricus (assembly GCA_039707655.1). Classification (NCBI taxonomy): domain Eukaryota; kingdom Viridiplantae; phylum Streptophyta; class Magnoliopsida; order Poales; family Poaceae; genus Elymus; species Elymus sibiricus. Next base: position 104,055,944 of record CM077665.1, read on the forward strand.
AGGTTCTGGAGCATTCCTCAGAGGGAATACTACACATGCGTGCTCTATGGCCAGAACCGAATCTTTCCACATAAAAGGCTCAGTCTTGAAGCCATGAAGGGACTGCCATGCTTTGACCAAGCTATTGATTGTCTTCGGGATGTTGGACTCCTGGCCTTTGTCACCGATCATGAAGATTGGAATGAGGAGCTCATTCTTCAGTTCTACGCCACCCTTCACATCTCTGTCTTCGGGCGAGACCTGAAGACATGGAAGTTGCACTTCATGATTCGAGATGAATATGTCACAGCTAATGCTGCAGAATTCTTCCTAGCAACACCTCTTGCATCCTCTGATGAAGACATGCCCAGTATCTTCCAACTGCCTCAGCCAAATATGACTGATATGCTTACTATGATGGAACCTTTGGCACCTGAAGCAGATCTGCCGCACTCATTATTCGTTGATGATGTTCAGTATCTGCCAAACACCATCTACCACATTCTTCGTCACACCATTTGGCCGATCAAAGGGCATTCATCTTCGAGCAAAATTGAAGGAGCTCTGAAGACTTTGATCTACAACATCGTCTATGGCATCAGGTTTGATCTTCAAGATCTCTTCCTGCACAATCTGGCTGCTAATGGCATCACCTTGTTTGAACCCAAGATCTATGCACCATGGATCATGCGTTTCATCAAGTACAGATCCAACACAAGGTTCTTGCCATCAGCTCGCAATCATGGCATATATCTTCCAGATGTCGAAGTCATTCACACTGACATCTACCCTCCAAAGAGCAAGAATTCCTTGATGCAAGGCACCAGTGGCACAGCTGATGAGGAAGGACTTCACATCCCATCTGATGCATCCCGTGCTAGGCTCATTGGCTCCATTCGACAACCTCAACCAAGTGTCACAGCCACTGAAGCCACTGCCAGCACCTTGCCTCGCCAAGAAAGGACCAGGACAGAGCATGCCATGACAGATAGAGAGCTTCTTGTCTCTCTCATTCAGAAACAAGATCGTCATCATGAGTGGACTCGAAGACAAATGGCTTATATGGTTCAAGACATCAACAGAATCCGCAATCTCACCACCAAGAATGCTTTTGTTGCTCATGAGACAAGCCACCGTGCCTGGAGGACATTGACCATGCTAGCACCTGAGGATGAACTTCATGAAGATGGCTACAGGCAACACTTCCATTTCAGTGCTCCGCCACCTCGCACCGAGAAATGGCGTCAGACACCTTCTCTCAAAGACAGTGACTTCTCCTCCGATGCCCCATCCGTCAATGCGCGTCTTGCCAATGATGAAGCTGACGACGTCTCCTCTCCTTCAACTGCACATCGCGACACTGCACCAAGCTCTCCTGCACCAACCAATGCCGACCCTACCGCACCGTCGTCTTCAACTCCTGCTGGGGACGCGTACTGCTTAATGTCTTCGCCCTTTTTGGTCATTCGATGACAAAGGGGGAGAAGCATTGGCTTGATAGTCTTCAAACGGGTCTACCTATATGGGCTGGCTGCTGTCTTTTGTTAAGTTTACAACTCTCGTTTTTGAATATTGCTATTTGGGTTGTAAAACTTAAGTCTTGATGGACATCTGCACACTTTATGTTTACCGTACCTTTGGTGCTACTTTAAGTTTTATTAGATGCGCTCGAAGCCATACTGCAGACGCCCATTTTTCATTATGCATTTCATTATCTTCGAAATATTCTTTAAATGCATAGTGATTGGATTACAATATATTGGGGGAGATCTCCATGAACTATAACCTGCCATGTGCTTTTGCATTTCAAGCCAAATCTTCATAAGCACATCTTCAGGGGGAGCTCTTTATATCTTGCACTCATAATCTCCAAGTTCTTATCTTCACATACATTATTCCCGTTGAAAACTTCAACCAGTTTGTCATCAATCACCAAAAAGGGGGAGATTGTAAGTGCATCTAGTGCCACCCTTGTTTGGTTTTGGAGTATTGAAGACAAACGTGGTTGAGGGACTAATGTGTTTGTGAGAGTTCATAGGATAACACAGACAGAAGTCCCTGGAGATTCGGTTTAACCGTCGAAGACAACCCCTAAAAATGTCCGAAGACATTGATGATGGCCGAAGCCATTGGTGGTATGCGAAGATAATCGCCTGAAGATAATGAAACGCGAAGACGAAGTCTTTTGGTAGTTTTGTTTCTTCTTTCCCGAGTCATAGGAACCACCGTACTGTTAAGTGGGGTCGATGTGATCAAAGTCAGACATTGACGTGATGCCCAACCCAAACCTATGTCTTCGAGTGAAGATAATGAGAGGAAATCTCTTCCAGAGTTGGTTGAGTCAGCTTTACTTGTAGCCCAAGTAAAGCCGCTGCGTGTGTTTGAAATCCGACCGTTGTGACATGTGTCGGTTGGCCATTGACCCAGGGTCATTTTGGTCATATCAGATCGGGTTGCCCGCTGGCTATAAATAGTCCACCTCCTCCACCATGAGATGGTGGCTGCTCAGAGAGAAATACGGTTGTTGTCGTTTTGGAGCAACCCACCTCGAAGACATTGAGAGAGAGAGAGAGAGAAACATCCTGCGAGGATAAACCTAAACACCCAGAGCTAGAGTGTTTGAGCATCACCGAAGTCGTTCTGTTCTGAGAGAACTGAAGACTTATTACACTTGAAGACTATGATCTTCCAGACGGTTAGGCGTCTGGGTCTAGAGCAATCCAAGAGTCATTGTGGATCGCCGGGTGACCAAGTTTGTACGGGTTTCGGAAGTCTCCCTTGAAGACTTACCTGAGTGATTGGGCGTTGTCTAAGTGACTTCGGCTCAAGGGGAATAAAGTGAAGACGAGGTCTTCCGAGTTCAATCTTAGCCTCGCTAACCAGACGTACAGTTGTCACAGCAACTGGAACTGGTCCAACAAATCCTGTGTCTTCATCAAGCTACTGGTTCTATCCTTCACTCTTTACATTCTGTACTGAACTGTGAAGCCATTGCATGAATACTTCTGACTGAAGACACTCCCCGAAGACATTCATATCTGCTGTTTATCTTCATACTGTCTAAGTTTGTCTTTGACTCATCTTAGCGTGTACGATGATAATGCTCAACTTGATTGTATGACTTCATTGTATTGTATGTCTTGCTTAGATCCTTGATATCTATCCCTACCTGATCCTGTTCCGCTTCCGCACACTTTGAATACATTCATTGTTTCGAAGCCTTTCATAAAAATTGCCTATTCACCCCCTCTAGACGATAACTAGCACTTTCAGATTGACTTATCGAGAGTACACGGGGTCGGAGTAGCATCTTGCAAACAGGCAGGTTTAACCAAGTTTCAATGAAGCTGGCTTAATATCCCATGGGGTATCCTCGGTTTCTGTAAGCCGGCTCTCACGTGTCACAAGCTGGTGTTTTAACCTCGACATGTTCAGGGTCCATAAGGATTGACTTATCGAGAGTACACGGGGTTACTTTGTTCGGAGAAGCATCGTGCAGACAGGCAGGTTTAACCATAATTTTTTGTTGTGTTTGGCTTTTAGCCGGGTCAAGAGGGAAATTATGACTGGCTAACTCGTTGAGTTGGGAGCCCCCAAGTGACCTATGTTTGAACAGCGCATCATGGAAGCTAGTCCTCTTTGGCAACCTTTAATTTTTCACCAATAAGGCAGGACACCCATGTTTCAACTGCGCATCATGGCAGCTAGTCCTCTTTGGAGACCTTTATTTTTCCGCCAATAAGACAGCAGCCCCCAGGACCAGGTTATCTTCCTTGCAATGACTCGGGGTTCTTGTATTTGTTGAAAACGACGAAATCTGTCGATCCATGTCTATGTAGCCCCCGAGTCTTAAGTCGACGCGAGGAGGCGGCTTGAGAGTCTTCATACTTGACTGTGACATAAGCCGGCATAAAGTTGACACCTGAATGATGGAATTTATTGAAACTGGAGACGATGTGGCGAGTTGATGATCTTCGTGATGCTTCATCGTATGTCCTTGGCAAATGTCGTGGCCAAATTGAGTTCATGTGCCTCTTGACCCATTCTTTGCTATTATTTCTTGGTCTGGCTCTCCTAGTTACTCTAGGGCCATTTGTTTCTTTATGCTTTGCTGATCACTTCTGAACTTGCCGGCTCTGTTGTGGCCGGCTCTCGTTGCTTTTTCCAGGGACGTTTTCTTCATGGAAAGCTCTCATGTTTCTTTTGATATGTTGAAGTATAGCGGGCCGGGGGATGGCAAACCAATATGCCTATCCATTGGGCAACCCGGTGCGAGTGGAGGCTGGCGTGGGCTTTGGCAATATTGCGTAAGACATGATTCCAAATGCCACTATTTCCTTTGCTCCAATGTTGTTTGGAGGAGACCTGCCCATCGGGGCGGCGGCTTGCGCGCATCTGTTTCGCGGCTCATACGGGCGGGCGCGACCCTGACATGTTGATGTAGTCCAGGCCTCAGGGACGGCGGCTTGCGCGTGTCCGTTGGGGATCTTGGGCGGGCGGGCGTGGCCCCGACATGTTGATGTAGACCAGACCACGTGGGTGGCGGATCACGCGCATCCGTTGGGCGGTGCGGCACGGACGAATACTGTCCCATGATGACGTTGGCATGAGCTCCGTATAATGTCATTTTTTTAATAAATAATTGTCCTTCATAAAAATATATTGCAGACCAGAGTAATTCAGATGAATTAATTGTTGGAAATATGCCCTAGAGGCAATAATAAAATGGTTATTATTATATTTCCTTGTTCATGATAAATGTTTATTATCCATGCTATAATTTTATTGATTGGAAACTCAAATACATGTGTGGGTACATAGACAACAATGTGTCCCTAGTAAGCCTCTAATGGACTAGCTCGTTAATCGAAGATGGCTGTGGTTTCCTAGCCATGGACAAGAATTGTCATTTGATGATGGGATCACATCATTAGGAGAATGATGTGATGGACTAGACCCAAACTATGAATGTAGCATATGATCGTGTCAGTTTATTGCAATTGTTTTCTGCATGTCAAGTATATGTTCCTAAGACCATGAGATCATGTAACTCACTGACACCGGAGGAGTGCCTTGTGTGTATCAAACGTCACAACGTAACTGGGTGACTATAAATATGCTCAACAGGTATCTCCGAAGGTGTCTGTTGAGTTGACATGGATCAAGACTGGGATTTGTTACTCCGTGTCACGGAGAGGTATCTCAGGGCCCACTCGGTAATACAACATCACAATGAGCCTTGCAAGCAAAGTGACTAAAGTGTTAGCCACAGTATCTTGTATTACGGAACGAGTAAAGAGACTTGCCGGTAACGAGATTGAACTAGGTATGGAGATACCGACGATCGAATCTCGGGCAAGTAACATACCGATAAACAAAGGGAATAGCGTACGGGATTAACTGAATCCTTGACATAGAGGTTCAACCGATAAAGAGCTTCATAGAATATGTAGGAACCAATATGGGCATCCAGGTCCCGCTATTGGTTATTGACCGTAGAGGTGTCTCGGTCATGTCTACATAGTTCTCGAACCTGCAGGGTCTGCACACTTAACGTTCGGTGACGTTTCGGTATTATTGAGTTATGCATGTTGGTGACCGAATGTTGTTCGGATTTCTGGATGAGATCCCGGACGTCACGAGGAGCTCCGGAATGGTTCGGAGGTAAAGATTTATATATAGGAAAGTGGTATTTGGGCTCCAAAAAAGTTTCGGGTACTTCCGGTAGTGTACCGGGAGTGACGAATGGGTTCTGGGGGCCCACCCACCCCGGGGGGGGGGCACATGGGCCCAAGAGGTGGCGCACCAGCCCCTAGTGGGCTGGGCAGCCGACCCCATAAGGGGCCCATGCGCCCAAAGGAAAGAAAAAAAAAGGGTGGAGGTGCCTTGGAGGGGAGGGACTCCTCCCTAGGGTTCCCACCTCCCTTGTGGGAGGAGGACTCCTCCCCCCCAAGTCGGCCGAACCCCTCCTTGGGGGAGGGGCTAGGGCTGCACCCCACCTACCCCTTCCACCTATAAGTAGAGAGGGAGAGGGAGGGCAGCCGCACCCCAAGCCACGGCACAGCCCTCTCTCTCCCCCTCTAGATTAGTTCTCCTCTAGATCGGTTTCGGTAGTGCTCGGGGAAGCCCTGCCGGAACAGCTCCACCACCACCGCCACCACGCCGTCGTGCTGCCGGAGAACTCATCTACCTCTCCGCCCTCGCTTGCTGGATCAAGGAGGCGGAGATCGTTATCGAGCTGTACGTGTGCTGAACGCGGAGGTGCCGTCCGTTCGGCGCTAGATCGTGATTGGATCGCGGGACGGCTTGCGATTTGGATCGCGAAGACGTTTGACTACATCAACCGCGTTTCTTAACGATTCCCGCTTTGCGATCTACAAGGGTATGTGGATCCGATCTCTCCTCTAGTAGATGCTCATCTCCATGGATAGATCTTGTATGTGCGTAGGAAATTTTTTGTTTCCCATGCAACGTTCCCCAACATTAATATATACTGAAATATAGATAGGATGAATAACACCTAGTATTTTTGTTGGATGATCATGGACGGAGCAAACCAAGTTTAGACGTGCATATCGATCCACTCCCAAAAATTCCAATTGATGAAGTTTGCACGCCTCCACTTTGAATAATAGTGATGATGGACTGCGCATGTCCATTGGACAACACGGCCTGGATGAACGCCAAGAAGATTTTCTACCAGAATTCTGGAATCCGGCGCGGACGGTCCACCCTTTTTTTGCCCCCACACTTTCCCTAACCGGCTCCCCACCTCTTTTCTATCCAGCCGGCCTCCCACTTCCCCTCCTTCCCCGTTTGAGCAGCCGAGAACGACGCGTGTGGGGGGAGTGGCCGACGTGGGGCCGCTGATTTGAGTGGAACTAACCCGGACTGACGCTGTTTTCAGCAGAACTACCATGGTGTTGTTTTTGTGCATAAATAAAAGTTCTCGGAATGGAACGAAACTTTTTGGAGAATTATTTCAGAATAAATAAGATTTATTGGAGCCAAAATCCACCGAAGAGGGGGTCAGGGTGAGCATCACCCACCAGGGCGCGCCAGGCCCCCTGGGCGCGCCCTGGTGGGTTGTGCCCACCTCGTGGCCCCACTTGCCCTATCTCCACCACTATAAATTCCTAATTTTGGAGAAAAAAATCAGGGAGAAAGATTTATCGCGTTTTCCGATACGGAGCCGCCGCCACCTCCTGTTCTTCATCGGGAGGCCAGATCTGGAGCCCGTTTGGGGCTCCGGAGAGGGGAATCTTCGGTCTTCGTCATCACCAACCTTTCTCCATCGCCAATTCCATGATGCTCCCCACCGGGAGTGAGTAATTCCTTCGTAGGCTTGCTGGTCGGTGAGGAGTTGGATGAGATTCATCATGTAATCGAGTTAGTTTGGTTAGGGCTTGATCCCTAGTATCCATTGTGTTCTGAGATTGATGTTGCTATGACTTTGCTATGCCTAATGCTTGTCACTAGGGCCCGAGTGCCATGATTTCAGATCTCAACCGTTTATGTTATCACCTCTATATCAATGTTCTTGATCCGATCTTGCCTAGTCATATGCACCTATTACGTGTTATGATCCGTCAACCCCATAGTGACAATATTTGGGATACTTCGCGGTGATGACCGTAGTTTGAGGAGTTCATGTATTCACCATGTGTTAATGCTTTGTTCCGGTTCTCTATTAAAAGGAGACCTTAATATACCTTAGTTTCCTTATGGACCCCGCTGCCACGGGAGGGTAGGACAAAAGATGTCATGCAAGTTCTTTTCCATAAGCACGTATGACTATTTACGGAATACATGCCTACATTACATTGATGAACTGGAGCTAGTTCTGTATCGCCCTAGGTTATGACTATTACATGACGAATATTATCCAACAAGTTACCGATCCAGTGCCTACGAGCTTTCCACTTATTGTTCTTGCTAAGTTACTATTGTTGTTGCTGCTGTTCCAACTGCTACAAAACTATTGCTACTACTGTTACCGCTACTGTTACTGTCACTACTGCTATCAAACTATCATATTACTGTGCTACTGATCACTCTGCTGCAGATATTTAATCTCCAGGTGTGGTTGAATTGACAACTCAACTGCTAATACTCTCAAGTATTCTTTGGCTCCCCTTGTGTCGAATCTATAAATTTGGGTTGAATACTCTACCCTCGAAAACTGTTGCGATCCCCTATAATTGTGGGTTATCAATACCTTTTTCTGGCACCGTTGCCGGGGAGCATAGCAATATTTGTTGAGTCACTTGGGATTTATATCAATTTATCACTATGAAGAATCTGAAGGATCAAAAGACTAAGATTTTTCCCTCTACTACGAGGGGAGGTAAGGAACTGTCATCACACTCTGCACTTGATTCACCTTCTGTTATGAGTAAGCTTGCAACACCACCACATGCTAGTAATCCTGATATGTCGCAAGTTATTGATGATGCTACCTCTGATATGAATTATGGTATTGATGATGCTAGTACCATGCTTGATGATAATTTGCCACTTGGAGAATTTCCTGATGAACAAATTGCTAGAGCTAAAGAAAATGAAACCACTGAAACTGATGAGATTGCTGAAACTAATAAAACCCATGAAACTGATGATGATTATGAAACACCTATTAGTCCTAGCTCTCCTAGATTTGAAATGCCTAAGATACCTAAAGGTTATGTTATGGACGAGGAGGTAACTAGAGAAATTCTTTCGTGCAAGGATAGAAACGATCTTAAGAAATTGCTACGCAAGTATAAGGAAAAGACTTTGAATGCTAGAATGAAATGTGATCCTAAGTTTGCTACTTCACCTATCTTCGTTACCGATAAGGATTATGAATTCTATGTCGACCCAGTGTTAATTACTTTGGTTGAATATGATCCTTTCCATGGCTATGAAACTGAAACTGTAGTGGCACACCTTACTAAGCTGAATGATATAGCCACCCTCTTTGCTCATGATGAGAAGATTCGCTACTATTATATCCTTAAGTTATTTCCGTTCTCATTAAAGGGTGATGCTAAGACATGGTACAATACTCTTGCTCCTGGTTGTGTGCATAGTCCCCAGGATATGATTTACTACTTCTCTGAAAAATATTTTCCTGCTCATAAAAAACAAGGTGCCTTACAGGAAATATTTAACTTTGTGCAAATTGAAGAAGAGAGTCTCCCACAATCTTGGGGGAGGCTTCTCCAGTTGCTTAATGCTTTGCCTAATCATCCTCTCAAGAAAAATGAAATACTTGATATCTTTTATAATGGACTAACCGATGCTTCTAGGGACTTCCTAGATAGTTGTGCTAGTTCTGTTTTCAGGGAACGAACTGTTGAACAAGCTGAGGAATTATTGAATAATATATTGAAGAATTATGATGATTGGACTCTCCCTGAGCCACCGCCTAAATCCACTCCTAAGAAGAGGGGTATCCTATTTCTCAGTCCTGAAGATATGCAAGAGGCAAAGAAATCTAGGAAGGAAAAAGGTATTAAAGCTGAGGATGTTAAGAATTTGCCACCTATTGAAGAAATACATGGGCTTGACACACCACCACCATCACAGGAGGTAGAGGGGCTGTTATTGATTGCAATAAAAGCAAAGTCACTTTTCATATTAATGGTAATGAGCATACGGTGCACTTTCCGAAGAAACAATTCCAAGTGAATGGTATAAATGTTATTGAAGAATCTCCGACCATCACTATTGGAAGTTTTCAATGACCTCTACCTACTGCCAAAAAGAAATATGATATACTTATTGTTGGGGATATGCACATCCCCATTGAGGTAACTTAGTGTTTTACGAAAGTTTTCGGTTTCATGCTAATCGGAAGTGGTTGTTAATAAGACTTGATCAACCTTATTAATGAATCATTTTTGAGAGGTATGGCATCGATGAATCTAGTAAGCACAACTCTCTGCTCCCACCTTTTATTTTCTGTTTTCTGTTTTCTCCGTGCAATAAAAAATGCCATGATTATCCCGTTTATCTCCCACCTTTTAGTCAAATAAAATAAAATGCCATGATTATCCCGTTTTCTGTTTTCTCCGTGCAATAAAAAATGACCCAAAAATAAAAATTCTCAGAATGCCCTGAAAATTTAACACGATTTTTTTCTAAATATTTATGAATTTTTGGTGCAAATAACACCAGAGGGGGGTGCACCTGGTGCCCACAAGACACCAGGGCGCGCCAGCACCCCCAGGCGCGCCCTGGTGGGTTGTGGGCCCCTCACTTATCTCTTTAGCCCACATCATCACCTACCTCCAGGAAAAAACCACCACAACCACCATTTTCGTGTTCTTGCTCTCAAACCCGCGGATTTCGATCTCTTTGCTCGAAGCTCCGTTTCTGAAACTGTTTGGAGGGATTGCTACTTGGTATGTAACTCCTCCATTGCTCCAATTAGTTTTTGTTTTTGTGGGTTATTTTTAGAGTAATTAGCTACTCTTGGTGCTGCTGTAGATGAGCTTGCATGTTGAATTCTTAGAGTTCTAAGTAGTTTGAATGCTCAATATGGCCTCTATGCATGCTTAGGAGTAGTTGCTAACAATCTTACAAAGTTTTGCTGACAAATTTTTGTGGACTAAATTTTTTCCGAATTTTTTAGGAATAAAAATGCAATTCTTTAGGAGTTCTTCGAGGAGGAGATCCTCGGGAGCCTCGTCAAGTGGAAGCTCGGTTCGAGAGTCTTATGTTGAACCAAGCGAAAGCTCGATGCGAGATGCCGCCACCAAATCATGCTTGTGGCCTTGCGACGAGTTCATGGGAGGTGCAGGTATTAAGGAGAAATTTGATCAATTTATCCACAACACAGGGCTTGCTCCCTTCATCGCAGATAAGTGCCCCCAACACCTCGAACTCACGAAAACCTTCACAAAGAAATTTAAATATTTCCCACGTGAGTCTAGAGTTTCATTCAACCTGTACGATCATTCCTTTACCATGTCGTTAGAAATGTTTAGCGAAGCATGCAAACTTCCATATGAGGGTTCCTTCGCTGAACCAACAAAATCCAAGTACGAATCATTTTTAGTTAATCTTTGCTTTGGCGAAGATAGGGGGTTACACAAGGGAGAATTAACAGCATCCATTTTCCATCACTCCAATATTTTGCACTCTTTAACGGTAAATGTATTGTAGGCAAACACGATTGTAGCACACTGCATGATTTGAGTCTCTTACACACCACCATAACAGGGAATAAGGATTATAATCTTGGTGCAATTGTTGCACGGAGGTTGCAGCTTAATGCTGCTAGTGGTAATTTTTATGGAGGAATTTATGCCTCCCGTGTAGCTGAGAGATTAAATGTTTCAGCCTGGCCTAATGACCCTATCCTACCCACTCAGTATTTAGACTTTGATGCCATGAAGCGTCATAAGTTTCTTACGGGTATGGCCACCAACTACACGTATAACTTAAGATTTAATAAAAAAACCATGGTGCCTGTTGCTTTGCCTGCTCCTGCTCTCTTTGATTTTCACACTAGGGGAAGATATTATGTTCTTGAGAGCAAAGCTCATGCGTACAACGCAGAGGTTGAAGCTGCCAGGAGGGCTGCGGAGATTGCTCCAAGAGCATCGATGAGCCATCGCCCAGATTATTATTCATACGGATGGTGATTACCAAGCTAGGCCAAAAGCCTAAGCTTGGGGGAGTACGTATTTCCACCGACATTACATTCATGTTCACACATTTCATTCCAGTTGTCGGTGTTCGCACTTTTTCATTGTAATATCCATGCTAGATTTGTTTTCTCGCTTTCTTCTTGTGTGTTTGAAAAACTTTGAGAAAACCCAAAAAATATATTTCCTACTTCTTTTTAGTTTTTCTTTCTAGCTTAGTTTATTTGTTGGGAGCTTTCTCATGTAAATAGTTTTTCTTGTTTTTTTTTCTTCTCTAACTTGCTTTCTTTAAGAAAAAACAAAAAATCCAAAAATATTTCAGTGTGTTTCTCTGAAATTCTTTTCTTTTTAATTGAGTCGTACCTAGGAGAAGAGCACGATGAAATTGTTGAGGGGTTCTCATCTGCATTATCGTTTATCTAACAAAGAAGCCCATGTTACTTTGTCTTCTCCTCTTGAATAAAATGTTTGCAGATTCCAGCTTAGTCCACGACATTCTTGCACTATTATTATTTTTCTTATCATTCGGTCGTGCAAGTGAAAGGCAATAATGGCGACATTTGATGAATTGACTGTGGCAGAGAAAGATGGGTATGAACTCAACTTGTTTTTGTTTTTGTAAATATGTTTAACCTAGTATCCCTTGATTCAGCTTATTATGATCAAACATGTTTGCAATGACCATTAGAGATTATAGTTGTTCATGCCATGCTTAAGTAGTTAGGAGTCGATAATGATTTATCTTGGGTGTCAACATGCATTAAAATAGTTGTGATGCGGTATGATGATATGGTATCCTCCTCTGAATGTTTCAAGTGGCTTGACTTGGCACATGTTCACGCATGTAGTTGAATCAAAACCAACATAGCCTTCATGATATTTATGTTCATGGTGTCCATATCGTACTCATGCTAGTATTCAATGTTGATTATATGTAATGCATGTTCATGACCGTCTTCGCTCTTGCTGGCCGCTTCTCAATCTAATTGCTAGCCTTCGCCTGTACTAAGCAGGAATACTACTTGTGCATCAAAACCTTTAAACCAAGTTGTGCCAAATGAGTCCACCATACTTACCTATATGCAGTATTACCCTGCCGTTCCAAAGTAAATTTGCATGTGCCACCTCTAAAAATTCAAATGAACATCTGTTTTGTGCGCCTGGACCGCTCATGGAGCGACAGGGTGCGGTCAGTATCTTCCATGCTAAGCGGGTTATTCTCATGATAAGTGTTTATTCACTTGTCCTTACACGAGAGGGCGGTAATAGGGATTCCCAGTCCCGAAATCAAAAATCAAAAATAATCAAACAAAACTCCCCCAGGAATGTTGTTGGTTTGGACTGTACCCGTGGATGCAGCCCGCCGTGGAGTGTGATTGTTGGTGGAGGGGGAGTAAACCTTTACTTTTATCTCTTGGGAACCGCCGCTAATTTGTTTAGCATGGAAGATATCGATAACTCTTGGTCGTGACATTGACAGGAAGGGTGTACCTCCCAAAATTATATCTATCTCTGTTTTAAACTTTGAGCTCTGGCACCGCTGCAAATCCATGCTTTCCTCTGCGAAGGGACTATCTATTTACTTTTATGTTGAGTCATCACTTTCTCAAATAAGCGCCAGACCCGAGAGCACTATTGTCATCCTCATGCATTGTGTATAGTTGATGTTGGGTGTAGCATGACTGGATCTTTTCTACCATGAATTACAATGTTTAGTCGCTGCTTGAACTTTGGAGGTGCTCTGCATTTATGTTTTGCGGTCTCAGAAAGGGCTAGCGAGATACCACTATTGTCATATTGTATCATGATTGTTTTGACAAAATGTTGGCGCTTGAGATATCTTATTATTGCTTGCTAGTTGCTTATGTTATTGATATGAGTAAATATAATTTCTAAGAGTTATTGTTGACATGGTTAGTCATAATCTTTGCTGAAAACCTGGGTGCTACTGAAGCATATATATGTAAACAAGAACAAAAGAGTTCATAAAAGTTTTTCTTTATCACTTTCAGTTTGTCAACTGAATTGCTTGAGGGCAAGCAAAGGTTTAAGCTTGGGGGAGTTGATACGTCTCCAACGTATCTACTTTTCCTCACCCTTTGCCCCTTGTTTTGTACTCTAATTTGCATGATTTGAATAGAACTAACCCGGACTTACGCTGTTTTCAGCAGAACTACCATGGTGTTGTTTTTGTGCAGAAATAAAAGTTCTTGGAATGGAACGAAACTTTTTGGACAATTATTTCAGAATAAATAAGAATTATTGGAGCCAAAATCCACCGAAGAGGGGGGCCGGGGTGAGCATCACCCACCAGGGCATGCCAGGCCCCCGGGCGCGCCCTGGTGGGTTGTGCCCACCTCATGGCCCCACTCGCCCTATGTCTGCCACTATAAATTCCTAATTTCGGAGAAAAAATCAGGGAGAAAGAATTATAGCGTTTTTCGATATGGAGCCGCCGCCACCTCCTGTTCTTCATCGGGAGGCCAGATCTAGATCCCGTTTGGGGCTCCGGAGAGGGGAATCTTCGGTCTTCGTCATCACCAACCTTTCTCCATCGCCAATTCCATGATGCTCCCCACCAGGAGTGAGTAATTCCTTCGTAGGCTTGCTGGTCGGTGAGGAGTTGGATGAGATTCATCATGTAATCGAGTTAGTTTTGTTAGGGCTTGATCCCTAGTATCCATTGTGTTCTGAGATTGATGTTGCTATGACTTTGCTATGCCTAATGCTTGTCACTAGGGCCCGAGTGCCATGATTTCAGATCTGAACCATTTATGTTATCACCTCTATATCAATGTTCTTGATCCGATCTTGCCTAGTCATATGCACCTATTACGTGTTATGATCCGTCAACCCCATAGTGACAATATTTGGGATACTTCGCGGTGATGACCGTAGTTTGAGGAGTGCTTGTATTCACCATGTGTTAATGCTTTGTTTTGGTTCTCTATTAAAAGGAGGCCTTAATATCCCTTAGTTTCCTTATGGATCCTGATGTCTACTACGCAACCTTCTTCTTGTAGACTCGTGTTGGGCCTCCAAGCGCATAGTTTTGTAGGACAGTAGCAAATTTCCCTCAAGTGGATGACCTAAGGTTTATCAATCTGTGGGAGGCGTAGGATGAAGATGGTCTCTCTCAAACAACCCTGCAACCAAATAACAAAGAGTCTCTTGTGTCCCCAACACACCCAATACAATGGTAAATTGTATAGGTGCACTAGTTCGGCGAAGAGATGGTGATACAAGTGTAATATGGATGGTAGATATAGGTTTTTATAATCTGAAAATATAAAAACAGCAAGGTAGCAAGTAACAAAAGTGAGCAAAAACGGTATTGCAATGCTTGAAAACAAGGCCTAGGGTTCATACTTTCACTAGTGCAAGTTCTCTCAACAATACTAACATAGTTGAATCATATGTAAATCCCTCACGTGCGACAAAGAGTTCACTCCAAAGTCACAAATAGCGGAGAACAAACGAAGAAATTATTGTAGGGTACGAAACCACCTCAAAGTTATCTTTTCCGATCAATCTTATGAGCTATCCCTATAAGTGTCACGAACAGCCCTAGAGTTCGTACTAAAATAACACCTTAAGATACACATCAACCAAAACCCTAATGTCACCTAGATACTCCAATGTCACCATGAGTACCCATAGGCATGATTATACGATATGCATCACAAAATTTCAGATTCATCATGTTCAATCCAACACAAAGAACTTCAAAGAGTGCCCCAAAGTTTCTACCGGAGAGTCAAGACGAAAACATGTGCCAACCCCTATGCATAGATTCCCAAGGTCACGGAACCCGCAAGTTGATCACCAAAACATACATCAAGTGGATCAATAGAACATCCCATTGTCACCACGGATATCCCATCGCAAGACATACATCAAGTGTTCTCAAATCCTTAGAAGACTCAATCCGATAAGAAAACTTCAAAGGGAAAACTCAATTCATGACAAGAAGATAGAGAGGGGAAAACTCCATATGATTCATCTATATTAATAAAGCTCGCGGTATATCAAGATCGTGCCATCTCAAGAACACAAGAGAGAGAGATCAAACACATAGCTACTGGTACATACCCTCAGCCCCGAGGGTGAACTACTCCCTCCTCGTCATGGAGACCGCCGGGATGATGAAGATGGCCTCCGGTGATGGTTTCCCCCTCCGGCAGGGTGCCGGAACGGGCTCCCGATTGGTTTTTCGTGGCTACAGAGGCTTGCGGTGGCGGAACTCCCGATCTAGGTTTCTTTCTGGGGGTTACGGGATTTATAGGAGTACTTGGCGTTGGAATCAAGTCAAGGGGGTTCCCGAGGGGCCCACAAGCCAGGGGGGCGCCCCTAGGCTTGTGGCTGCCTCGGGACTCCTCTCCGGTATCTTTTTGCTCCAGTATTTTTTATATTTTCCAAAAATATTCTCCGTAAATTTTCAGCCCATTCCGAGAACTTTTATTTCTGCACAAAAAAACGACACCATGGTAGTTCTGCTGAAAACAGCGTCAGTCCGGGTTAGTTCTAATAAAATCATACCAAAATCATATAAAATTATTATAAACATGGCATGAATACTTCATAAATTATAGATACGTTGGAGACGTATCAGCATCCCCAAGCTTAATTCCTGCTCGTCCTCGAGTAGGTAAATGATAAAAGAAATAATTTATGAAGTGTGAATGCTAGCAAGTGCAGAAGTTTGATCAATGATAATTCCAATCACTTTTTCTAGCATCAATATAAACCATAAACAGTAGCTCATCTCATAAAACTTCTCATGATCAAGTAACAGGCTATTCACATGTTAAAGTATAGACCAGAAAGTTTCTTGAAAACTAACAAACCATATTCCTAGTCATCGAACAATTGCAATTCATCTTATTTTCAGGAAGGGTCTATGTAAGAGCTTTGATTTAGCAAATTCCACATACTCAACTATCATATAGTCTTCCATGATTATTGTCACTCAAAGCATATTTTTAGAACAAATAGCATCCATCGAACACAGAGAAAGATAGGGGCTTAATGTTTTGCCTCCCAACTTATTTATCATATAAATAATTGTCAGCAATAATAATTCATGATCAAATATATTTGTGTGGATATATATGTCTAGATCATTCCCCAACACATGACGCTTGCCAAGAGAAAAAAAGGCGGAATATAGGAAGTAGTGAAGATCACCATGACTCTTGCATAAAGGTAAGTACTAGAAAGTAAAAGATAGGCCCTTCGCAGAGGGAAGCATTGATTTGCAAAGGTGCCAGAGCTCGAGCTTTTAAAACAGAGATGAATAATAATTTTGAGGGGTATGCTTTCATTGTCAACATAACAACCGAGAGATCTCGGTATCTTCCATGCTAGATACATTATAGGCGGTTCCCAAACAGAATGGTAAAGTTTTTACTCCCCCTCCACCAATCAATCACACTCCACGGCGAGCCGAATCCACGGGTACCGTCCATACAAACAACAATCTTGGGGGAGTTTTGTTTCATTATATTTTGATTTGATTTTTGAGCATGGAACTGGGCATCCCGAATACCAGCCACTTTCTCATGAATGATAGTGACTCAACACATATCATGAGAATAACCCACCTAGCATGGAAGATACTGACAGCCCCTAGTCACTATATGAGCGATTCGGGCATACAAAACAGAATATTATTTGAAGGTTTAGAGTTTGGCACATGCAAATTTACTTGGAACGGCAGGTAAATACCGCATATAGGTAGGTATGGTGGACTCATATGGAACAACTTTGGGTTTAAGGGTGTTTGGATGCACAAGTAGTATTTCTACTTGGTGCGGAAGTTTTGGCTAGTATGAGGTGGAAGCAAGCACCACATGTTGGAGGATCCATAACAATATAACTTCTATACAAATATACCCAAACATAACTCATTAAGTTGTCTTCCTTGTCCAATTTTAACTAATTTGCTCGAGTTTGAAAATAATTAATGAGCTCACAATCATAGAAGATGTCCAAGATAGTATATTTATATGTGGAATCTCTCTTCCTTCAATATTCTTTCATGAATTGTTCAAGTGACCAATGCGGTGTTTGCTAACTTTCAATAAATTTTACCACCTATACTTATTATGTGTGAAGTCATTACTCCCCATGGGATAAGTATATGAAGCATATTTAATTTCAGATTTATGATATTCAATTCATTCAACCATTTACTCATAGGATATAAGTGAAGCACGAGAGTGAATGACAAACTACTCCAAAAAGATATAAGTGAAGATCAATGCGTAGTCAACAATTAAATAACTATGTGAAGACTCTCTCATCTAAGAATTTCAGATCTTAAGTATTTTATTAAACAGCAAGCAAAAGAAAAATAGCACTCCAAGAATAGCACACATCATGTGAACGAATAAAAATTTAGGCTCAACATAGGCTAACCGATAATTGTTGATGAAGAGAGGTGGGATGCGTAGCATCCCCAAGCTTAGATGCTTGAGACTTCTTGAAATATTTACTTGGGGTGCCTTGGGCATCCCCAAGTTTGAGCTTTTGTATCTCGTTCAATCCTCTCATATCCCGGTTTCACCTATTCTCAAAAACTTCATCCACACAGAACTTGAAAAGAACTCGTGAGATAGGTTAGTGCACATAATAATAAATCAACTCTTTATGTGCTGCCAAGACAAGTTGCACAATAATTTTCAAACATCATCTACTGTTTACTATCGTTTCCACAATTTATATCTACCAATATAGGCTATGGAAACTAGAGGATAAGTAGATAACAAAACTATGACAGCAATCTGTCCAAACAGAACAGTCTGTAGTAATTTATGAAAACAGTGTACTTCCGTAACTCAAAAAATTATGAAAATTTAGGACATTTTAAATAATTTATATGACAACACTTTGTAAAAATTTCAGGAACTTTCCACGTTCCAGAAAAATATGAAAATTCAAACACTACAGAAAAAGTTTCTGTTTTTACACAGCACATATCAAAACATGCAATGCAAGCATCCTAAGACAATTCTTGGAACTTTTTATTGAAAAACAAGATTATAAATAACACCTGACAGAGAACAACAAAATAATATGACGCTCCAAGCAAAACTCATATTATGTGACGAATAAAAATATAGCTCCAAGTAAGATATACCGATAATGTTGAAGATGAAAGAGGGGATACCTTCCGGGGCATCCCCAAGCTTAGGCGCTTGAGTCTTCCTTGGATATTACCTTGGGGTGCCTTGGGCATCCCCAAGCTTAGGTTCTTTTCACTCCTTATTCTCCTCATATCGGTGTCTCACCCAAAACTTGAAAACTTCAATCACACAAAACTTAACGGAACTTCGTGAGATGGGTTAGTATAATAAAGATAGATCATTCACTTAGGTACTGTCAAGACAATATTCATAATTGTTCCCACATGATACCTACTGTATTCTATCATTCCCATAATTTATACCGCTAAATATAAGCTATGGAAACACTAAAACAAGCAAACTATGCATGCAAAACAGAATCTGTCAAAAACAGAACAGTCTGTGAAGATCTGTAGTGTAACCATACTTCCCTGTCTCTAAAACTTCTGAAAAATTAGGAACACCTGAAGGATTTGTATGTCAAGACTGTGTAAAAATTTCAGATCATTATCATGCTCCAGTAAAAAATGAAAATCCCTGTACTGGAGTCAAAAGTTTCTGTTTTGGTTCAGCATCAATTCTACTCATCTTGTGAGTCATCCCAAAGGCTTTACTTGGCACTTTATTGAAATAAAAGACACAAAACATGATTACTACAGTAGCTTAATCATGTGATCACAAAAACAGAAAGGAAAAGTGTTGGGTTGTCTCCCAACAAGCGCTTTTCTTTAATGCCTTTTAGCTAGGCATGATGATTTCAATGATGCTCACATAGGAATAGTAATTGAAACATGCAAGAGAGCATCATGAATCTCATGACAAGCACATTTAAGTCTAACCCACTTCCTATGCATAGGGATTTTGTGAGCAAACAATTTATGGGAGCAAGAATCAACTAGCATAGGAAGGCAAAACAAGCATAACTTCAATACTTTGAACACATAGAGAGGAAACTTGATATTATTGCAATTCCTACAAGCATATGTTCCTCCCTCATAATAATTTTCAGTAGCATCATGAAGGAATTTCACAACATAACTATCACATAAAACATTATATTCATGATCCACAAGCATAGAAAATTTGTCACTCTCCACATAAGCAATTTTCTTCTCATTCATAATAGTGGGAGCAAACTCAACAAAATAACTATCATGAGATACTTGATTGACATAACCACTTTGAATATTAAAATCATGATGACAAGTTTCATGGTTAATATCACTCTTTATAGCATACATGTCATCATCATAGATAGTAGGCATGTCATTATCATAGCAAGTTTGCTCATCAAAACTTGGGGGACTAAAAAATATCATCTTCATCAAACATAGCATCCCCAAGCTTGTGGGTTTGCATATCATTAGCATCATGGATATTCAGAGAATTCATACTAACAACATTGCAATCATGCTCATCACTCAAAGATTTAGTGCCAAACATTTTAATAACTTCTTCTTCTAACACTTGAGCACAATTTTCCTTTCCATCATTTTCACGAAAGACATTAAAATGATGGAACCTCAATTCCGTATTTTTGTAGTTTTCTTTTATAAAACCAAACTAGCGATAAAACAAGAAACTAAAAGATTCAATTGCAAGATCTAAAGATATACCTTCAAGCACTCACCTCCCCAGCAACGGCGCCAGAAAAGAGCTTGATGTCTACTACGCAACCTTCTTCTTACAGACTCATGTTGGGCCTCCAAGCGCAGAGTTTTGTAGGACAGTAGCAAATTTCCCTCAAGTGGATGACCTAAGGTTTATCAATCCGTGGGAGGCATAGAATGAAGATGGTCTCTCACAAACAACCCTGCAACCAAATAACAAAGAGTCTCTTGTGTCCCCAACACACCCAATACAATGGTAAATTGTATAGGTGCACTAGTTCGGCGAAGAGATGGTGATACAAGTGTAATATGGATGGTAGATATAGGTTTTTATAATCTGAAAATATAAAAACAGCAAGGTAGCAAGTAACAAAAGTGAGCAAAAACGGTATTGCAATGCTTGAAAACAAGGCCTAGGGTTCATACTTTCACTAGTGCAAGTTCTCTCAACAATACTAACATAGTTGAATCATATGTAAATCCCTCACCTGCGACAAAGAGTTCACTCCAAAGTCATAAATAGCGGAGAACAAATGAAGAAATTATTGTAGGGTACGAAACCACCTCAAAGTTATCTTTTCCGATCAATCTTATGAGCTATCCCTATAAGTGTCACGAACAGCCCTAGAGTTCGTACTAAAATAACACCTTAAGATACACATCAACCAAAACCCTAATGTCACCTAGATACTCCAATGTCACCACGAGTACCCATGGGCATGATTATACGATATGCATCACAAAATTTCAGATTCATCATGTTCAATCCAACACAAAGAACTTCAAAGAGTGCCCCAAAGTTTCTACCAGAGAGTCAAGACGAAAACATGTGCCAACCCCTATGCATAGATTCCCAAGGTCACGGAACCCGCAAGTTGATCACCAAAACATACATCAAGTGGATCAATAGAACATCCCATTGTCACCACGGATATCCCATCGCAAGACATACATCAAGTGTTCTCAAATCCTTAGAAGACTCAATCCGATAAGAAAACTTCAAAGTGAAAACTCAATTCATCACAAGAAGATAGAGAGGGGAAAACTCCATATGATTCATCTATATTAATAAAGCTCGCGGTACATCAAGATCGTGCCATCTCAAGAACACAAGAGAGAGAGATCAAACACATAGCTACTGGTACATACCCTCAGCCCCGAGGGTGAACTACTCCCTCCTCGTCATGGAGACCGCCGGGATGATGAAGATGGCCTCCGGTGATGGTTTCCCCCTCCGGCAGGGTGCCGGAACAGGCTCCCGATTGGTTTTTCGTGGCTACAGAGGCTTGCCGCGGCGGAACTCCCGATCTAGGTTTCTTTCTGGGGGTTACGGGATTTATAGGAGTACTTGGCGTTGGAATCAAGTCAAGGGGGTTCCCGAGGGGCCCACAAGCCAGGGGGGCGCACCCTAGGGGGGGGCGCCCCTAGGCTTGTGGCTGCCTCGGGACTCCTCTCCGGTATCTTTTTGCTCCAGTATTTTTTATATTTTCGAAAAATATTCTCTGTAAATTTTCAGCCCATTCCGAGAACTTTTATTTCTGCACAAAAAAACGACACCATGGTAGTTCTACTGAAAACAGCGTCAGTCCGGGTTAGTTCTAATAAAATCATACCAAAATCATATAAAATTATTGTAAACATGGCATGAATACTTCATAAATTATAGATATGTTGGAGACGTATCAGACCCCGCTGCCACGGGAGGGTAGGACAAAAGATGTCATGCAAGTTCTTTTCCATAAGCACGTATGACTATTTACGGAATACATGCCTACATTACATTGATGAACTGGAGCTAGTTCTGTATCGCCCTAGGTTATGACTGTTACATGACGAATATCATCCAACAAGTTACCGATCCAGTGCCTACGAGCTTTCCACTTATTGTTCTTGCTAAGTTACTATTGTTGTTGCTGATGTTCCAACTGCTACAAAACTATTGCTACTACTGTTACCGCTACTGTTACTGTCACTACTGCTATCAAACTATCATATTACTATGCTACTGATCACTCTGCTGCAGATATTTAATCTCCGGTTGTGGTTGAATTGACAACTCAACTGCTAATACTCTCAAGTATTCTTTGGCTCCCCTTGTGTCGAATCTATAAATTTGGGTTGAATAGTCTACCCTCGAAAACTCTTGCGATCCCCTATACTTGTGGGTTATCATGTAACACCTTTCTTCCCCGCTGTAATCTCTACTTAAACATGGTGCTCAACTCCATATATTATTTCCCAATGATATTTGGCTATCCTATGATGTTTGAGTAGATCTCTTTTGTCCTATGGGTTAATTGTGGTATGATGTTATGGATGTGAGTTGTATGTTGATATGGTGCTGTCCTATGGTGCCCTCCGTGTCGTGCAAACGTGAGGGATTCCCGCTGTAGGGTGTTGCAATATCTTCATGATTTGCCTATGGTTGGTTGCTTGAGTGACAGAAGCATAAACCCGAGTAAGTGGGTTGTTGCATATGGGAGTAAAGAGGACTTGATACTTAATGCTATGGTTGGGTTTTACCTTAATGATCCTTGGTAGTTGCAGATGCTTGCTAGAGTTCCAATCATAAGTGCATATGATCCAAGTACGGAAAGTGTGTTAGCGTATGCCTCTCCCTCATTGCATATGACAAGTATCTATCGTATCATATTCAATTGCCTAGGGACAATCTTTCTCTTGCGTTACACAAAAAGCTTTCTACTAGTCTATTTACTTTTATTGTTCTTTTATTAAAGCAACACCTAACTTTTATTTCCACGTTCTTTATTTTCTTGCAAAGTACTTCTAGTTTTATTCCCGCAAAGTAGTTTCATACTTGTTCTAGGTAAAGCAAGCATTAGCGTGCGTAGAGTTGTATCGGTGGTCGATAGAACTTGAGGGAATATTTGTTCTACCTTTAGCTCCTCATTGGGTTCGACACTCTTACTTATCGAAAAAGGCTACAAACGACCCCCTACACTTGTGTGTTATCAATGCTGCAGGAAGTTGGCCGCCGCAGAGAATCCTTGACCCATGAACTCCGCGGCTAAATCCGCCTTCTCTTTTTTTACTTTGAACAATACTTTGTATAGTCGCCAGCATGATACTTTGGCTAGGTGCAGTCGTGACTCGGATTTCGCAGCTGCTCCCTAAATTGATATAATAGGTCATCCATAGTTGATGTACGCGGCTGCTGAACAAATTCCACGCTGGTTCTTCTTCATACGGCCAATCATTAGTTTCTCGATCCCTGAAGAGCGCCCTTCAAGAACACAACACCATCGTGCATAGGCCCCATGGTGGGCGCCCTTCAAGAACACACAAGTCGGGATGAGGCTCCGGACAAAGAAAGAAAAAAAGAAAAAAAGAAAAGAAAGAAAAAAAATGAAAGAAGAAGGAATAGGGGCATGCTAATTCCACACTTGGGCGTCAAAGTAGCACCATGTTTTTCATATAGAGAGTCTCTTGTGTTTTCACTTTCATATACTAGTGGGAATTTTTCATTATAGAGTTAGATGCATACCTACTTAGTTTTCATATTGAGCTTTCATACACTTATAGATCTTAGTGTATCTGTTGCATGGCAATCCCTACTCCTCGCATTGATATCTATTGATGGGCATCTCCATAGCCCGTTGATACGCTGAGTTGATGCGAGACTTTCTTCTCCACTTTTACCCCTTTGAAACCTAACACCATATTGTATTCAACCCATAGTGCTATATCCATGGCTTGCGCTCATGTATTGCGTGAGAGTTGAAAATGCTGAAGCGCGTTAAAAAGTATGAACCAATTGCTTGGCTGACACCGGGGTAGTACATGATTTATACTTTGTGTTAAGAAGACAGAGCATGACAAGGCTATATGATTTTGTAGGGATAGCGTTCTTTAGCCTTGATATTTTGAAAGACAAGATTGTTTGTTGGGATGCCTGAGTATTAATTTCTTTATGTCAAAACTAGACTATTGCTTTGAATCACTTGTGTCTTAATATTCATGCCATGATTAGATATATGATCAAGATTATGCTAGGTAGCATTCCACATCAAAAAATATCTTTTTTATCATTTACCTACTCGAGGACGAGCAGGAATTAAGCTTGGGGATGCTGATACGTCTCCGTCGTATCTGAAATTTTTGATTGTTTCATGCCAATATTATACAACTTTCACATATTTTTGGCAACATTTTATATGATTTATTGGACTAACATATTGATCCAGTACCTAGTGCCAGTTCTTGTTTGTTGCATGTTTTTTGTTTCGCATTATATCCATATCAAACGAAGTCAAAACGCGATAAAAATTTACGGATATTTTTTTTGGAATATTTGTGAATTTTGAGAAGTGGAATCAACGCAAACGGAGGCCCACAGCCCCCGAGAGACACCAGGGCGCGCCCAGAAGGCCCAGGCGCGGCGTGGTGGGTTGTGCCCACCTCGTACGTCGGTTGGAGCTCTCCTTCGGGCGCAAGGAAGCTAATTTTGGATAAAAATCCCCTCAAAATTTCAGCCCGATCGGAGTTACGGATCTCCGGTAATATAAGAAACGGTTTTCTGCCAGAAAACAGGAACACGAAACAGAAGAGAACAGAGAGGGGGATCCAATCTAGGAGGGGCTTCTGCCCCTCCTCTGCCATGGAGGCCATGGACTATTGGGGGGACTCTCCTCCCATATAGGGGGGGCAAGGAAGAAGAAGAAGGAGGGGGGCTCTCTCCCCCTCTCTCCCGGTGGCGCCGGAACGCCGCCGGGGCAATCATCGTGACGGCGATCTACACCAACAACTTTGCCGCCGTCAACACCAACTCTCCCCCCCTCTATGCAGCGATGTAACACCTCTCTTCCCCGCTGTAAGCTCTACTTAAACATGGTGCTCAACTCCATATATTATTTCCCAATGATATTTGGCTATCCTATGATGTTTGAGTAGATCTCTTTTGTCCTATGGGTTAATTGTGGTATGATGTTATGGATGTGAGTTGTATGTTGATATGGTGATGTACTATGGTGCCCTCCGTGTCACGCAAACGTGAGGGATTCCTGCTGTAGGGTGTTGCAATATGTTCATGATTTGCCTATGGTGGGTTGCTTGAGTGACAGAAGCATAAACCCGAGTAGGTGGGTTGTTGCGTATGGGAGTAAAGAGGACTTGATACTTAATGCTGTGGTTGGGTTTTACCTTAATGATCTTTGGTAGTTGCGGATGCTTGCTAGAGTTCCAATTATAAGTGCATATGATCCAAGTACGGAAAGTGTGTTAGCGTATGCCTCTCCCTCATTGCATATGACAAGTATCTATCGTATCATATTCAATTGCCTAGGGACAATCTTTCTCTTGCGTTACACAAAAAGCTTTATACTAGTCTATTTACTTTTATTGTTCTTTTATTAAAGCAGCACCTAACTTTTATTTCCACGTTCTTTATTTTCTTGCAAAGTACTTCTAGTTTTATTCCCGCAAAGTAGTTTCATACTTGTTCTAGGTAAAGCAAGCATTAGCGTGCGTAGAGTTGTATCGGTGGTCGATAGAACTTGAGGGAATATTTGTTCTACCTTTAGCTCCTCGTTGGGTTTGACACTCTTACTTATCGAAAAAGGCTACAAGCGATCCCCTACACTTGTGGGTTATCAAGACCTTTTTCTGGCGCTGTTTCCGGGGAGCAATAGCGTGGGGTGAATATTCTCGTGTGTGCTTGTTTGCTTTA
This sequence comes from Elymus sibiricus, assembly GCA_039707655.1. Lineage (NCBI taxonomy): Eukaryota > Viridiplantae > Streptophyta > Magnoliopsida > Poales > Poaceae > Elymus > Elymus sibiricus. The sequence goes on from CM077665.1 coordinate 104,081,982, forward strand.
TCACTAAGTAATTTTTATTTTCTGTTATTAGTTGCTTTATATCTTTAGTTATGGATATGGAACACGAAACACCAAAAAAATAGTGGTACTTGCTACTCATGGAGATGGGGAACCTCCTAAAACCCTCGATGCTAGTTATGTGCAAAGTATTAAATACTACTTTGATAATCCTGAGAAGACCCCATTCAACTTGATAATGGGAGTAATGTTGGATCAACGTGAATACTTTAGAGATTATCGCTTGACTAAAAAAGGGCAATTGTTATGGGATCAAATTCATATGTTGCATTGGTATGCTCGGGAGCTATGCTTGAGATATGATATCACTTGTTGCTCTAGGATGAACGCTCCACACCTTCCCTTTTCATGCAAATTTAATGATAATTAAACCTTAGCTTCTTATGCTAAAGGTATTTATGATTACTATGATGTGGTACGAATAGAAGAATTTGTTGCTTTCAAAGGTGCTTATGAAGTTGCTTCCTTGATTGAAAAGTATGATGATGTTTCTTACAAATCTGAAAATTTTGCCATACTTAAATATTTCTATGAGAATTATGATTGCAATGCTGATATTATTTAATTTATTGAAAGAATGTTCGCTGCCTTGGAAGAGACTAATATTTTGCAAGGACCTATGGAAGAAGAAGTTGCTGAAATTGTGAGCTCATTAGATGAAAAAGATGAGGAGGAGAGCGAAGAACAAAAGGAGGAAGAGCGGATTAGCTACCCGTGCCCACCTTCTAATGAGAGTAACTCTTCAACTCATACATTGTTTAATTTCCCTTTGCACATACCGAAGGATGAATGCCATGATGAATGCTATGATGATTGCTACGATCCCTTGGATTCATTTGAAATATCCCTTTTTGATGAACTTGATGCTTGCTATGCTTGTGTCCAAGATGCCAATATGAATTATGCTTATGAAGATGAAATTGCTATAGTTCCTTATGTTAAGCATGAAATTATTGCTATTGCACCCACACGTGATAGTCCTATTGTCTTTTTGAATTCTCCCAACTACACTATATCGGAGAAGTTTGCTCTTATTAAGGATTACATGGATGGGTTGCATTTTGCTACTACACATGATGATTTTGATGAATATAATATGCATGTGCTTGCTGCTACTACTTGCAATTATTATGAGAGAGGAACTACATCTCCACCTCTTTATGTTTCCAATACTATGAAATTGCAAGAAACTGTTTATACTATGCATTGGCCTTTACTTAATGTGCATGAATTGTTCTTGTATGACATGCCGATGCATAGGAAGAGAGTTAGACTTTGTTGTCACATAATATATATCACTTTTTGCTCACTACTAAATTACAAATCATTGTTAATTAAAATTGGCTTTGATATACCTTGGGATCCGGGTGGATCCATTACTTGAGCACTTTATGCCTAGCTTAATGGCTTTAAAGAAAGCGCTGCCAGGGAGACAACCCAGAAGTTTTACAGAGTCATTTATTTCTGTTGTGTTATTTTATAAAGTTTAAAAACAAAAAAAAATATAGAGGGGAACCTAAAACTTCACAAAAGGAAAGGTGAAAGTGAGAGAGATGATGAGCATCGTTGAAGTGGGGGATATCCTTGAACTTTGTTCATGCCCATGGAAACTTTCTGAGTTTTGAATCATGGAAACTTTTCCAACAAAAATAATTATCCCCTTGTACAAATCCATTGTATTATAAAAATAATGTGCCAACATTTGCCTTTAGGATGATTAGATTGCTTGTTGGTATGTGCGGTGTAAAAACAGAAACTTTGGCTATAGTGCGTGAATTTTCATTTTTTTACTGGAACGTCAAAAGTTTCTAAAATTTTTACACAGTATTTCTTTACAAAATGTTTATTTCGTCCTAATATTTCAGAATTGTTGGAGTTACATAAGTATAGTCAAAGTTCAGATTACTACAAACTGTCCTGTTTAAGACATATTCTGTTTTTGATGCATTGTTTTGCTTGTTTTGATGAAACTATTGATTTTATCGGTGGTATAAGCCATGGAAAAGTTATAATAAAGCAGGGATAATGAAAATATAAAATATGAATGGGTTTGCAACAGTACTTAAAGTAGGAATTTGCTTTATTATACTAACGGATCTCACCAGTCTTCTGTTAAGTTTTATGTGGATGAAGTGTTCGAACATCGAGGAGATGTCGATTTGAGGAGAAGGATGAGAGGCAAGAGTTCAAGCTTGGGGATTCCCATGGCACCCCAAGTAAATATCCAAGGAGACTTAAGTGTCTAAGCTTGGGGATGCCCCGGAAGGCATCCCATCTTTCTTCAACAAGTATCCGTATATTTTCGTTTTCGTTTCATTCATGTGATATGTGTAAATCTTGGAGCGTCTTTTGTGTTTAGTTTTCACTTTTCTTTTATGCACCATGCTGGTATGAGATATTCCATGGTTGATTTATAGAATGCTCATTGCACTTCACTTGTATCTTTTCAGTATGGCTTTATAGAATGCTTCATGTGCTTCACTTATATCATTTGAAGTTTGGATTGCTTGTTTCTCTTCACATAGAAAACCGTTATTCGTAGAATGCTCTTTTGCTTCACTTATATTTATTAGAGCATGGTCTTTTGTAGAAAGAATTAAACTCTCTTGCTTCACTTATATCTATTTAGAGAGTCAACAGGAATTGGTCATTCACATGGTTAGTCATAAAATCCTACATAAAACTTAGGGATCACTGAATATGATATGTTTGATTCCTTGCAATAGTTTTGCGATATAGAGATGATAATATGTGGGAGGTACTAGTGGATGATCGTGTTTAGTAAGGTATTGGTGTTAAGGTTTGTGATTCCCTAAGCATGCACGTATAGTCTCCCGTTATGCTAGGAAGTTGGAGCACAATTTATCCTTGATTGTCTATCTTTGTGTGAAGGCCGGGGGCGCGCGATGGTTAACTCCTACCAACCTCCCCCCCTAGGAGCATGCGTAGTAATACTTTGCTTAGAGAGAGCTAATAAAACTTTTGCAATAAGTATGTGAGTTCTTTATGACTAATGTGAGTCCATGGATTATACGCACTCTTACCTTTCCGCAATTTGCTAGCCTCTACGGTACCGTGCATTGCCCTTTCTCACCTCGAGAGTTGGTGCAAACTTCGCCGGTGCATCCAAACCCCGTGATATGATACGCTCTATCACACATAAGCCTTATTATATCTTCCTCAAAACAACCACCATACCTACCTATTATGTCATTTCCATAGCCATTCCGAGATATATTGCCATGCAACTTCCACCGCCTCCGTTTTTGATGACTTGAGCATTCATTGTCATATTGCATTACATGATCGTAAGATAGATAGCATGATGTTTTCATGGCTTGTCCGTTTTTTGATATCTTTGCTACGCTAGATCATTGCATTCATATAGGGTCATACTTTGTTCTACCATCGTTGTAATATTGAGTTGTAAGTAAATAGAAGTGTGATGATCATCATTATTCATTATTAGAGCATGACTTAGTGATGAAAGGATGATGGGCTATGATTCCCTCACAAGTCGGGATGAGGCTCCGGACAAAGAAAGAAAAAAAGAAAAAAGAAAAAAAAGAAAAGAAAGAAAAAATGAAAGAAGAAGGAATAGGGGCATGCTAATTCCACACTTGGGCTTCAAAGTAGCACCATGTTTTTCATATAGAGAGTCTCTTGTGTTTTCACTTTCATATACTAGTGGGAATTTTTCATTATAGAGTTAGATGCATACCAACTTAGTTTTCATATTGAGCTTTCATACACTTATATATCTTATTGTATCTGTTGCATGGCAATCCCTACTCCTCGCATTGATATCTATTTGGGCATCTCCATAGCCCGTTGATACGCTGAGTTGATGCGAGACTTTCTTCTCCACTTTTACCCCTTTGAAACCTACCACCATATTTTATTCAACCCATAGTGCTATATCCATGGCTTGCGCTCATGTATTGCGTGAGAGTTGAAAATGCGGAAGCGCGTTAAAAAGTATGAACCAATTGCTTGGCTGACACCGGGGTAGTACATGATTTATACTTTGTGTTAAGAAGACAGAGCATGACAAGGCTATATGATTTTGTAGGGATAGCGTTCTTTAGCCTTGATATTTTGAAAGACAAGATTGTTTGTTGGGATGCCTGAGTATTAATGTCTTTATGTCAAAACTAGACTATTGCTTTGAATCACTTGTGTCTTAATATTCATGCCATGATTAGATATATGATCAAGATTATGCTAGGTAGCATTCCACATCAAAAAATATATTTTTTATCATTTACCTACTCGAGGACGAGCAGGAATTAAGCTTGGGGATACTGATACGTCTCCATCGTATCTATAATTTTTGATTGTTTCATGCCAATATTATACAACTTTCACATATTTTTGGCAACATTTTATATGATTTATTGGACTAACATATTGATCCAGTGCCTAGTGCCAGTTCTTGTTTGTTGCATGTTTTTTGTTTCACAGAATATCCATAACAAACGAAGTCAAAACGCGATAAAAATTTACGGATATTTTTTTTGGAATATTTGTGAATTTTGAGAAGTGGAATCAACGCAAACGGAGGCCCACAGCCCCCGAGAGACACCAGGGCGTGCCCAGAAGGCCCAGGCGCGGCGTGGTGGGTTGTGCCCACCTCGTACGTCGGTTGGAGCTCTCCTTCGGGCGCAAGGAAGCTAATTTTTGGATAAAAATCCCCTCAAAATTTCAGCCCGATCGGAGTTACGGATCTCCGGTAATATAAGAAACGGTTTTCTACCAGAAAACAGGAACACGAAACAGAAGAGAACAGAGAGGGGGATCCAATCTAGGAGGGGCTTCTGCCCCTCCTCTGCCATGGAGGCCATGGACTATTGAGGGGACTCTCCTCCTATATAGGGGGGGCAAGGAAGAAGAAGAAGGAGGGGGGCTCTCTCCCCCTCTCTCCCGGTGGCGCCGGAACGCCGCCGGGGCAATCATCATGACGGCGATCTACACCAACAACTTTGCCACCGTCAACACCAACTCTCCCCCCCTCTATGCAGCGGTGTAACACCTCTCTTCCCGGCTGTAATCTCTACTTAAACATGGTGCTCAACTCCATATATTATTTCCCAATGATATTTGGCTATCCTATGATGTTTGAGTAGATCTCTTTTGTCCTATGGGTTAATTGTGGTATGATGTTATGGATGTGAGTTGTATGTTGATATGGTGATGTACTATGGTTCCCTCCGTGTCGCGCAAACGTGAGGGATTCCTTCTGTAGGGTGTTGCAATATGTTCATGATTTGCCTATGGTGGGTTGCTTGAGTGACAGAAGCATAAACCCGAGTAGGTGGGTTGTTGCGTATGGGAGTAAAGAGGACTTGATACTTAATGCTGTGGTTGGGTTTTACCTTAATGATCTTTGGTAGTTGTGGATGCTTGCTAGAGTTCCAATTATAAGTGCATATGATCCAAGTACGGAAAGTGTGTTAGCGTATGCCTCTCCCTCATTGCATATGCCAAGTATCTATCGTATCATATTCAATTGCCTAGGGACAATCTTTCTCTTGCGTTACACAAAAAGCTTTCTACTAGTCTATTTACTTTTATTGTTCTTTTATTAAAGCAGCACCTAACTTTTATTTCCACGTTCTTTATTTTCTTGCAAAGTACTTCTAGTTTTATTCCCGCAAAGTAGTTTCATACTTGTTCTAGGTAAAGCAAGCATTAGCGTGCGTAGAGTTGTGTCGGTGGTCGATAGAACTTGAGGGAATATTTGTTCTACCTTTAGCTCCTCGTTGGGTTCGACACTCTTACTTATCGAAAAAGGCTACAAACGACCCCCTACACTTGTGGGTTATCAATGCTGCAGGAAGTTGGCCGCCGCAGAGAATCCTTGACCCATGAACTCCGTGGCTAAATCCGCCTTCTCTTTTTTTACTTTGAACAATACTTTGTATAGTCGCCAGCATGATACTTTGGCTAGGTGCAGCCGTGACTCGGATTTCGCAGCTGCTCCCTAAATTGATATAATAGGTCATCCATAGTTGATGTACGCGGCTGCTGAACAAATTCCACGCTGGTTCTTCTTCATCCAGCCAATCATGAGTTTCTCGATCCCTGAAGAGCGCCCTTCAACAACACAACACCACCATGCATAGGCCCCATGGTGGGTGCCAACTCTCGTGGTTTTGTTATGGCAAGATGTCCTCGTGAGAGAACTTATGTGTGAGGCCATCGCAAATAGGTGGCGGCTTGAATGGGGTTGGTCGAAATCGAGAGACGCGAGTTTTACCCAGGTTCGGCCCCTCCGATGGAGGTAAAAGCCTACGTCCTGCTTTGTGTGTATTGATGATGATGATGATCTCGATTACACGGGTGCTCTTTCGCTACCTCTAGTCTCGAGGGTTTCTAATCTGTCTATCTCTAATGACTTAACCTCCCCCTCTTGGGGTGCCTTGCCCCTCCTTATATAAGTTGAAGGGGTAGGCTTACATGTAGAGTCCTACTAGGACTAGGATTAGGACTAGTCTCTCTTGAATCCTAATCCGGGTCTTGCTTCTCTTGTGTGGGAATTCTTCCTCTTCTTGGGCCTTCTCTATGAGCCGGCCTCTCCATGAGCCGCCTTCCGTCGGGGTGCACACTGGGCCTTAGGCCTTGTCATCCAGGTCGACCCGGTAAACAGGGGGACCTTACGAGCCGCCAAATGGTGGACTGGGTCATTCCTCCTGGCCGGGTCAAACCATGGGGAATATCCCCAACACCCACCGAGCCTCGCCGCCCCTCATCTCAGCAACGCGGGTGAGGCCCCGGCCTTCCCCCCCTCTCTCCACGCTGTCGCTGCCCCACCCGTCCCCCACGGCCGTGCTCGCTCTGCCCGCTCCTAAGCCGCTGCCGCCGACGCCCACCGCTCCACGCTACTCTACCCCTGCTGCCGCCTACAGCCTGCCGCCCACCTACGTGCTCCGTCGATGGCCGCCGCCGCTGTTGCTGCCCCGCGTCGGCGTCCGCCTTCGCCCGCGCCTGCTCACCCGTGTTGCGCCTCCGTCCCCCGGTCGCCGACCTCCACGTGCTCGCCTCCTGGCACCATGGCCGCCGGCGCCGCTGTGCTGCCCGTGCATGCCCAGGCATGGGAGGTGGGTTAGGCCACTACCTAGTGGGGCCCGAACCCCCCCCCCCTTAATTAGTGGCTAACAGGATTAGTACTCCCCCCCTCTCTAACCCTATGACGTGTGGGCCCCTGGGTTAGTTAAACTAATTAAAAAAACCTGTTAAAATATGTGTCAATGACAAGTGGGCCACCCACTCTGATTTTCCTGTTTAAAACAATCTTTAATAATCTGAGACAATGACATGTGGCCCCACCTGTCAGTTTGACCAAGTCAACAGTCAACTCAGTTGACTGCTGACTGGACTGTTGACTGGGTCAACTGGGCCCTCTAGACCCACCTGTCACCCATTGTGGCTAGCCCACAGTAGGTATAAAAGGTATTTATTGTTTTAATTCGAATTAAAATAATTCTAGAATATCATTAAAACTTTAAAAAATAATATAAAATAATCTATAAGTCGGATGAAAATATTTTATATATGAAAGTTACTTAGAAAAATCCAACGAATCCGAATACGTTGTCCGTTCATCTATCACATGCCTCTAGCATGATGAACATGGACATTTGGCATTAGGATCATCTGTCCGATAAAAGCCAAAGACCCGGGAACGATATTTCCCCGCTTCGTCTGTAACGTGTAGCACTGCGTTAGCTCATCCGTAGCACTGCATGTTGTCACGTCATGTATCGTGATGCATCTGTTTGCTTTGTATTTATTGTTTCTTCCCCCCTCTTTTCTCCGGTAGACACCGAGACTGACGCTGCTGCCGGGTACAACTACATCACTGACGATCAGCCTTTTGCAGCAGAGCAACAAGGCAAGCAACCCCCCCCCCCTTGATCATTCTGATATCGCCCAGTTCTTTTTCTCTCATGCTTGCATAGATTTTTCTACTGTTGTAGATAGCTCATATTCTGATGCATAGCCTGTTTTTGTTAAACTGTTGTTGTACCTTACTACATGTTAAATGCTTAGTATAGGTTGGTTAGTGATCCCTAGTGACCCCACTTTGTCCTTGTTGCCCCTGCTTCATCATCGACGACTCGAAGACTCGATCAACCTATCGACAAGCCATGCCCGTCACATCACCTCACACCCCCTTAGTTGTACGACTCTACAGAGCTACTATCGAGTACCGAGGGTGATACCTCGTAACGTACTCATGATGATAACTCTGTAGTGTAGCTAGTCGGTCGTGGATCTCGGAGGGTGATTCCTCCTTCGCCACTCCCGACAACGACTCTGTCGTGCAACTCTTCAAGCGTGAACCATCGAGGGTGATTCCTCTCTAGTCACCTTGACGATTACATCGGGTGGGATCCATCGAGGGTGACTCCTCGGGGTTCCCCCTTGGTGTTATATACACACGATTACATTTACTTTACTACAGAAACATGTTAAGGTCAGGATGACCTGGAGGGTGTTGGTGTAATGATGACGAGGCGTGGCCGGGCATTCTTGGTCCTTGCCGCAAGTCCTCGAGACGGGGCGACGGTACCACATATCGTGGATCATCGATCGTCACCGTAGTTAACAAAACATTAATGGGTTTGGATATGTGATCTAAGTAGGCCTCTGGCCTGTTTCGCACTGACCACCATGTGGGAATAAATATGGGTACTCTACGTCGTACATTCGCCCGAAAGTTCTTCAGACGCCACAGTTGAGCGACACGCGCCCGGGTGGCCCGCGTAAGCACCGTCTTTGTATTAAGAGGTGCCAGGACTGAAACCGGCCGTCCTCGCAACGCGCAGGATTGCAAAGGGCGATCGACCCACGACCCCTTCGCATTTAGGATGTAGACCGTCATGTGGCCTCTCTGTTGAGCCTAGGTAGGACTACGGCGTGTTGATCAGCCGAGGCCGGGCATGACCTGGAAATTGTGTCCGGCTAGAGTTAATCGAGCGTGTTGGGTAAGTTTGTGCACCCCTGTAGGGAAGTATATCTATTTGAATAGCCATGTCCATGGTAACGGACGCTCAGAGTTGTATCCCGGTCTATACAACTAGAATTGAATACTTGTGAAGTGAAATGAAATTGTTGGCTCCGAGATTGCTTTCTCGCAGGGAGTCGAGGAAGAATCTTTGGGCGTTACTAAATGAACTTGTTACTTATAATATGCTAATCTACACACTTCTAATGCTCCAAGACACTGAAGATGCTAGTCTTCGATGGGACTAGGCCTTCCCTCTATTCTGGCATTTCTGCAATCAGTCCAAAGATATAACCCCATTCCTTTGATACTGATGCATACTTAGCATAGTTCTGATGTCAGTCTTGCGAGTACTTTGGATGAGTACTCACCGTTGCTTTGCTCCCCTTTTTCCCCTCTCGATACGATTGCTGCGACCAGATGACGGAGCCCAGGAGACGGTTGATCCAGCTGACGACTACTACTACCCCGACGGAGCGTACTACTACATGGAGGCTGATGAGTAGTTAGGAGGCTCCCAGGCAGGAGGCCTTGCCTTTTCGATCCATGTTATGTTTGTGCTAACCTTTTAAGGCAAAACTTGTTTACTTATGTCTGTACTAAGATATTAATTGCTTCCGCTGACTCGTTTGTATTCAAGCTTATGTATTTGAGCCCTCGAGGCCCCTGGCTTGTAATATGAATCTTGTATGACTTTAATTTGTGTTTAGAGTAGTGTTGTGATATCTTTCAGTGAGTCCCTAATCTTGATCATGCGTACTTGCGTGTATGATTAACGTACGATCAAAATGGGGGCGTCACCAGGGGGATCCCCCGGGCAGGCCCTCTGCGCCCGACAAGTCCAACTCGAAGGTCAGCAGCAGTCGTGACGTGCCGAAGTAGAAAGGCAGGACCATGTCGTCCAGGCGGTCAGGGTCCAGATAGACCACCTCGATGCGCGTAGGGCCATCATCCTCAAGGCACCCCATGTTGACAGTCACCATTTTGGAGGACTGGGCAGTAGCCCATTGGCAAGGATGCAGTGGTGTTACCTTGTAGACCCGGGTTCGACTCCTGTCAGGAGCGAATATTCGGTGATCTCATTCGGGTGGGATTCTTCTGTAAAAAAATGTCCTAGGTGCTAGTGCCTATGGATCTCATTTTTGACGGTCACCATTTTGTCCACGACCTGCCTTGAGAATATGTTCTTGCTTGGCCTCACTCAAAAACCCATACATGAAGTTCCACATCCAGGACAGAAAAACGTTGCCTTGCGAACTACGAAGGACTCACAAATAGTAACCTTGGAGTCATTGAGCAGAAGAGACACCGCCACGCTCCATTGAGCTCCTCTTTCAGAAGCACATTTTGTAAAAAAAATTAGACCACAAAGGAGAACCATATTTTGAAAAAGAAAAAAAAATCAGTACGGATCAAATTTAGTAGCTTCAAAAAAATATGCGATCGATACACATTATTTAGGCCGTGCTTAAGAACAATATTCATTTAAGATAGCTTTTTGTACCACCGAATTTTGCTAAAGCCAAATTGGGAAATGAATTTTATGATGCAGAGGCGCCCAGGTATATTTAACTGAAGAAAGAAACAGAAGACGTTCTACCTCTTTCTTCAGTTTAAAACGACGCGTCCACCTTCCCCATCCAATTCAGGAGAGCTTGAGTTCGATTCCAGTTCCATTTCAGCCGGTGACAGTTCCAATCCGAGTTTGGCAAGAATCGGGAGATCTCCTCTGAATAAATGGGCGCCGCCGGTGGGAGCAGCAGCTCCAGTTCGATCTGTTCGCCCACCTTCCCCATCTCCAGACCTAGACACGGCATCCATGGCGGCGAAGGTGCTCCAGCTCCGCAGCGCCGACGGCAAGGTGCTCGTCGCTCCGGCGTGGGACTATCGCCCGGCCGCCGCCCAAGCCCTCCCGCTGGAGATGCGGGTGCCCTCGCGCGCCCTCGAGAGGGTGCTCCAGTACTGGACCAAGCACAGCCTGGCCAAGTCCACCGGCGAGTCCCGGGAGTCCCTCGCCCGCTGGGACGCCGACTTCCAGCGCCGTCTCGAGGAAGACGGCCTCACCAAGGAGGCCGCCGCAGCCGCCCAAGAACTCCGCCGCCACGGCGTCCACCATGGAGGGCGTCCCCGTCGCCACGCCGCCACGGTCCCATCTGCTGTCGCTGCTCCTGCCAAGGCCGTCTGTGCCGATCCCGTCCGTGTCTGGTGTGGACTCCTTCAGCACCTCAGGGGTGTCAACCCTGGAGAACGCAGCCCTGCGCCGGCGATGTCCGGCGCCTTCGATGCCTCTGATACTGCCGCCGTCGCGCGCTCTGGGCCTGCCACCACCTTGCCGGCCGCTGGTGGTGCTGACCCCGTGGATGTCCGGTGCGCCATCCATGCCCGTGCAACCGCGTCTCGTGCCCGTGGACGCCAGATGGCTCAGGAGGAGTCCGCTTGCCACCACCGCAAGCGCCCGGCTTCCAAGAACTGCTCTTCGATGCCTGCCACTGCTGCTGCTGCTCCTGTGAAGAAGGTCTCTCGTCCCGTCGCTTCCAAGGCTTGCTCCTTCCTCGGCTCTACACCACTGCCTGCCCCTGCCACTGCTGTGAAGAAGACGACTCCAGCAGCTTCAACTCTGCGCGCAAGAAGGGGGATGGGGGAGCTCAGCTGCAAGATTCCCAAGCAAAACCGTGTCACTGCTGCAGCACCAAGGAAACTGCAACTAATTCCTTGCTTGAGTCCAGTGGTATTACGCCCTTGCTAGTCTTTTAGATTCCTAAACCATGCACACATCAGTTTCATTTTATCATTGTCTCTCTAGGTTCTGCACTTAATCACCAAGATTTCTAGTGTCCTTTCAATCCCTTTCAGTCATTAGTAATATTACAAGAGTGTCAGCTGAGTCTCCATCTAGCTAGGCAGCAAAAATCATGCTAAGATGTGTACGACATAGTTACACTACATCCACGCCTGGTCCTAAGTTAAGGGTTTAAGTAAATAAAGGGCATTTTTTCAGTAAATCAAAGTTAAGCAGATGAGCCAAAAATGGAAACTCATGTACTGCAATTCCGCACGAGACAGCGTAAAATGCACTCGCTGCAAAATGCAAAACGCCCGTTTGCTCCCCGGCTTGTAGCAGAATAAGGAGTAGAATTGAACTTGTCGATACACACATAATCATGTGAGCTGCCTAGTGTCTGGAGATTACGCTGACTCTCCTGTAAGATTAATGTTGGCTGACTTGGATTCTTAGGCATTGGCGTCTTGGTGTGTTAAAGTTGCAGTTTCCGATGAGTAACATTGGTTCGTGAACTCTTGTATGTGTGTGTGTGTGGGTGAATCTTTGAGCTAAGCAAGCCCCCAATGTACCGACTATCAAGTCATATTGTAATGAATATGAGATATGAATGAAATATTGTTGGCCTAAATTTGTGCAAATCATTTGAGTAACTTTCTGTATATATGTTTGTTGTATGCATCTATGGCTTCTTAAAACATTCTGCTGCTCTAGTCGGAAAAGGGTTGCATCATAGTGCAGCTATTTGACAAATAGGTTGGCTTCTATCAGATCATGCTAGCTTTTCAATCGAATTATGTGCAACAGCAGTCTTATATATTCATACTAACCTTGGCGTTGCTTGGATTCGCTGGATCTGATTGGTAATTTTTAAGGTTGCTCAAAATTCTCTCTGTATTTGTGAAATTGTGATGAGAGGGAGACAGCTGCAAAAACTCATTGGGCAATCATCGCTTGCGTCAGTTAGGATGGAACATACATGCCAAATCAGCAACTGTTGGCACGTCACATGGCAAACCAATTTAGATTGTCACTTCACTCCCCCAACATGTCCTATCACCAGCAAGATCCAGTGGTTTATTACATTGCTGATATGATTGTCATTTGCCATCTATCCTTGTTCACCAAAAGACTATTCCCTGCTACTGTTGCATTTGTGCTGGATGGTGAAACATAACATCATGATCTCCAAGATCTTTCTGAACTTCTTTTTGGTCTCCATAAAAACCGTTTTGAACTCTGATGTGCAGTTGTTTTATTCCTTGGGAGCAGGAGATTGTACAAATTAGTAGGCATTAGATTTTATATTTGCTTATGTGAGTTTGTACAGATTAGGAAAGATGTCAAATTAAAGAGCTGTACTGAAAAAAATACGAAGTGCAAAAATACATATAAAATAATAATATTTACATGTGTATGACAGGAACATGGAAAAAGTAATTCAACAAATGGAATCATTAAATTCCGCTTGCATTTTAGGAGCTTTGCTGCCCCAAGAGGCAGAAATTATGCCTTCAGTCGGAACACAAGTAGCTCAAGAAATAATGCAGATAAAAGAGCAGAGCATGCATAGTGACATATGCAGTTATGCACCACCACAATGAGCAGCATACATGAATGGAGATCGAATGCTTGAGCGTAACCTGAAGAAAACAAAATACACTAGCAGGATAAACACTTCTCATTAGACAGCAGGGTAGCCACATCGAATAAACAGTATAGACTCTATTTTAGTTCCCAAAAGGCAATTAATTAGAAGGAAATGACAAATTAGATATACCTCAATGGTACCTAATCCATGTGACACAATCTCAAACATCCGAGATCCTGTCTGCAACCACATAGGTGGGGTCGCAGTAAAAATTCTAGAGTTAATATTCCATTTACAAAATGGAATAAGAGACCCTAAATGAGCCAGAACCCACTGTTACCAAAATATCTTCTGTATAGTTGGTTCATTAACATATTCTCATCAAGAACAAGTAAATACGTTTATATTAATCAAACCCATCAAGGTCTATACGGCTACATTGCAGACATCACGTTGAGCAATAGATCATGATAATTCCATTGAACCACTTTTAGATATTCGTTTATTTCGTTTGTTGTGTTTCAAATCATATTAGGACAATCACTGGAAAACTGAATTTATCTATTGATCAGATTAACTAATAAAAGGAGTAATAGACTTACTGGAAACAGCGGAAAAAGGTCTCTAATCATGATGTTCAAGGTCTCTACAGAATGCAGACTGCAGAATCATTCACAGGCATCCAATTGGCTGAAAGTACAGTGGAGTGCATGGATTACTTTGGGAAAAACTCTGTTTCAGCACAGTGCAATTGAAACCTAGAAAAAAAAGAGCATTTAGGAAGTTAGAAACTAGGCTCACTTTACTCTTTTAGCATTACAGTAGATCATGGAGTTCTGTCGAACCCTTTAGATAGTCGTATGTTCCATTTATTGCGTTCCAAAACCATATGAGAACAATCCTCGGGAAATATTGCTATGGGGCATGCCGTACCGGTGAATCACACCGGACAAGTATTTAATGACCGGCTCGGCAGCTTGGCTGGTGACCGGGTTTGCTTCGATCCACTTGGTGAACTTGTCGACCATGACGAGGAGGTATTTATTATCATCTTCACCGGTACAAAGAGGTCCGACCATGTCCATCCCCATACCGTGAACGGCCAGGTTATAGTAATCGTTTTAAGGGATGTGGCTAGTTTAAGAAAATAGCTGAAACCCTCAGCACTTTTGGACAATGCTCATGGTGTTGCCGCAAGCCAATAGAAGCCAGCGTGATAGGCCTTACTCACCAGGGTCCGAGGGACCGCATGGTGACCGCTAGTGCCAGAGTAAATATTGTGAATAAGTTGTCGGCCCTCTTCGGAAGAAATACAATGGTGCAAAACTCTATTAACACTGCGCTTGTACAGCTCTCCTTCGTGCTTGGCATAAGCGGTAGCTCGGCAAACTATACGTTGAGCTTTCGTCACGTCCTCGGGTAACTCCTTCCAGAGCAGGTAAGCCAGGATTGGCTCGTTCCATGCCGGAATATAACCGCCATCATTTCGTGAGCCGAGGAAGTTAATTCAATGTCCCAGCCCCCGGCCTCATCGATGTCAGGATCTAGGTCCATGGGCATCTCGAGGCCGGGGTTGGAGGGCCCCGTCCTCAGAGACAAGTGTCTTCCTAATCTTCAGCTTGATGGAGGGTTTGAAGAGCCGTTTGTTGAATGTATTTGCCGACACACAGTCACGCCGTCTGCCTATCTGGGCGAGAACACCGGTCGCTTGGTTGCTACCGCACTTGACGTGGTGAAACTCCAGGCCATTGAAAAAAGCCAATATTTGCTTGATTGTATCCCGATATGATGTCATCTTTGGGTCCTTGGCGTCGAAATCGCCATTGATCTGTGAGATCGCGAGGTTAGAATCAGGCGACTGCGAGGAACGTGCGCGAGCCCGCGAGTGTGACTGTTCTGCGGAGACGCGGGGAGAAACGTTGTTGTCGCGTGTTGTGTCAGAGAGGAGAGACATGGGGGAATAGATCATACAGTTCACGGCTCCCCAATCGAACGGCCTAGGAAGTGGCCGGCCAGAGCTCCCACCGGTCGACCGACACCTAGCATCGCCCAAATAGAAAATGAATCATGAACCAATGACGACAATGTTTCTATTGGGTAAAATATTATGTTATTAATACGGGGCACTGATCTTAGGCATGCTTAGGCACTAGACAATAATGAAATGCCTCGCCAAGGCACGCTTAGAGCATCTACAGCCGGACCCATACATGCCCCAAATGCCCAGGTGGTCTACCCGGTCAGTGTTCGGACACAAAAAACACACCCAACCGCATCTCGCAAATCTGTCCAGAATGCCCGGACTAACCAACACTCCCCATATCCAACCTATATTTTGGGCGGATATGGTAACACCCAGACGCGCCCACCACGTCGGATCGGGCCCACTGTGAAGGTCGTCCCACGCGGCCCCGAGGAGGAGATGGCCGTCCGCCGCTCCCGAGAGGAGTCCGCCCAACGGCAGCGCTCGGACTCCATCCGGCAGGAATCCATTGCGTTCACCCAATTGGCGCATGGATTTGGCCCTAGGGTAGGTTTCGCTGCCTCGCCGGAGCATGTGCAATCCGTCTGGCATCCAAACGCCATGGAGGATGTGCAACCCTGTCGTTGGCGCTCGAAATCTGAGGTGCACATCCACTTCACGTCCGACGCAAATATGGCATGGCGTGCCTGTCGTATGAGGCAGCTGGCGTGGGAGGCCACGAGCGCGACAACCTCTGCCACCACAACTGCGTCATGGTGGACGTGGTCGGCTCCGACCACGATGGGTCCATCGTCAACCTCACATCCACCGGTGATGTGCAGGGCACGGGCCTCGACGAGGAAGAGTAGGGCATGGGAGACTGTGGCACCTTGAGTCCCGTGAGCCGGTGCGTGTCCCAGGTCCTAGTCTACCTCGTCGACGACCGCACAAACGCTTTGAGGGACTTAGCCGGCCGTCGAACATGGACAAGGCCGGAACAACACATGCGGTCGCCGGTGAAAATTTAGATCAGTTTTACGCTGCATGTAATCGTATGGATTTTATTATTTGCAAACGTGGTATCCGGTTGTGGAGAATCTTTTTATGCACTGACCGGTCACTATCCGCGGACGTTTCCGGGCGCGTCCGCGGGCGTTTGAGGGGCGGATTTTGCGAGTTGTGGTTGTAGATGCTCTTAGGCACTAGGCAACAACCAAAGGCTATGTCAATCATCAAAAGCATATTAGTTCAAAAAATTAATTTATCTATCCATCCTCTATAGCACTATGCACCTTAATTTTAAAAAGGCCACATTCAGTTGAGGTCTCCAATTGAAATTGAGTCACCCGATTTTGGTCGTGTCAACAATTTCTCAAAGCTCTCTTATTCAAGTCTTTTATACTATACACTATGCTTCCTAACTTTTAAGGCCTCGCAATTAATTGAGGTATTCAATTTAGAATTGCGTCACTCGATTTTGACCGATCAACAATTTCATAAGGAGCTCTTCCATTCAATTCTTTTAATTCACCATTTCCCTAATTTTGAAGCTATTTCTTCAATTTTGGATCTGGTTTACGATTTTGGTCGGGCCAATGATTTTACAAATCCATCAGCAACAACCGGCATATAAAAACATATCAATCTCATGCACCCTCCCACCTTCTAGAAAAAGGAAGTGCCACAATGTGATACTGTAGCACCAATATAGTACATGCATCCAACGACGCCAAATTTCCCCACATGAATATAGGTTGGTAGCGTATAAGACAGAATCACACCATGAAAGTCTCACCAAATCACCGCATTCTAAATAAAATTTAACCACACTCCATCATCTGCCCCTCCCGTCAAACAAAATATAAGGGGTTATAGTTTTTTGGAAAGTCAAATTTCCATAACTTTGACCAAATTTAGAGCAAAAAATAGCAACATCCACAATATTAAATAAAAAAGTATGGAAATTTATTTCATGATGAATCTAATCATACCGATTTGATATTATGGATTTTTATATACTCCTCCACAAATTTGATCAAATCTAAAAGGTTTGACTTTTCATGCACCTTATATTTTGAAACAAAGTGAGTAATTTTTTAGGAAACCCAACAACACCAACGATGCAGTAAAGCACGCCCAACTCTTATAGTAAATACACTCTCCGGAACTTTTAAGGTCACACAATCAATTGAGGTCTTCAATTTAGAATTGGGTCACCCGATTTTGGCTGTATCAACAATTTCTCATGGAGCTCTCTTATGAAATTATTATAATTCATTATGTTTTCTAAATTGGAAACTCTCCTATTCGATTGAGGTGTTCAATTTTGGATTTGGTTCATGATTTTGACAGGGTTAACGATTTTTCAAATAAATCGGTAGCAATTGGCCTATAGAAAAATGAAATCCCGCACACTCTCTCACCATCTAGATTTTTTTTGACAACATGTTATACTGTAGCACCAATATAATACAAGGAGCCACCAACACAAATATTTTTCACAAATAAGTATGGTTTATTAGCACATAATGCCAAATCACACCGCGGAAGGCCCACCAAAACACTGCATTATAAATAAAAACAAAACACACCCCATCGTGTTCCCAACTCGCTAAACCAAATACTCCCTTAGTTTCAAATATAAGATGTATTAATTTTTTGAAAATTCAAATTTCTTTAATTTTGACGAAGTTCGGAGCCAAAAATATTGACATCCACAGTATAAATAAGTAAAATATGAAAATTCATGTCATGATGAATCTAATGATACCGATTTGATATTATGTATATTGATATATTTCTACAAATTTGGTAAAAGTTAAAGAAGTTTGTTTTTTCAAAAAACTAATACACCTTATGTTTCAAAATAGAGGGCGTGTTTTTTATATGAAAATCCAACAACACCAACAACGCAGCAAAGCACGTTCAACCCTTCTATTAAGTACGAAGTTTGTATCTAATTCTGATTTTCTCCTCCTTGGCTTCCTTCTCCTTCTCCCTATTGCTCCATTAGTCTCCTCTTTCAAAAGTACATTTAGTAGAAGGAAAATTTTGAGTTTGAAGAAGAACCATATTTTGTGAAATAAACAACAAAATTCAGTACATGCCAAATTTAATAGCTTCAGAAATTTATGCGATTGATACACATAATTTTGGGTTGTGCTCAAGAACAATACTACAGACTACAATTTAAGATTGCTTTTTGCACCACCGAATTTCCCTAAAGCCAATTTGGCAATGAATTTTCTATCTGTCTTAGCATCCTTCATTCATCGATAGGATGCAGAAGCGTCCATGTTTTTAACTGGAAAATAATAATCATATTTACGGACCGAAAACATACATAAGACATTATACTTCTTCACCAGCTAGAAAAGCCTCTACAATTAAAACAACTTGATTAACCAATGAGTCTGTGAGATTGCGCAGCCGAGCTTGAGTTTGATTCCAGTTCCAAGTCAGCTGGTGACGACTGGTAATCCGAGTTTGGCAAGAATTAGATTGATTTCTTTAATCTAGAGTCCTCCTAATAGAGAGGATCTTTGTGGTTCTCTTCGTCCCTCCTCTAATTCTCCAGTGGTGCTAAGCCGTGAAGCCCATACGTGTGCGATACGTAGAGAGACCATGCTTTTGGTCTTTGGTTTGAGGGATCGTCATGAATGGTTCATGAGACTTCAAGAATGATCTACGACAACTCTTCTTCCGCTGCAACTCGAAGTTGGTAACGATCTAATCTAACCTTGTGTGCATCTTCATAGTGGTCGGGGAACTTGATCATAAAGCGATCTTTTTTGTTTTTAACAATAGTGAAGCGACATCATCTAGTTGCTCAAGCGCTACTCTATCGAGAATTGCAAATCTAGAACCTCGAAAAGAAGGAACAATGGGAGATGAAGAAGTACCTGGGTCGAGGTTGCGGGCAGCGGACTGCAAGGCCACCTTCTAGGGGGTCGTCGGCTCCCGCGCCGCAGTGCTCTACCTGGAGCGGTCAAGACGCGCACTCTAGCGGGAGGCGAGGGTCGGCGAAGGTTGGGGCGACGAGGGGTTGGCCCTTGGGGCCACCAACATGATGTCAATGTAGTCGTGGTCATCCCCAACTCAAGCGGCAACAGAGTGGCCGACAACGTGGCCAGGGACCCCAAGGCTGATGAAGGTGGGTACACAGACGACCGGGAGTAGCAGATCACCCCAGGGGAGCGAGGGTGACAGAGGTCGAATCTCTATCCCCACACTCACAGAGCCCTGCCCCCTACTCAGTTGGCGTAGCAAGCGAGATGACACACAAAATCGGCGATGGCGGCGCATCACCCATGATGGTGGAGGTGACAGGGAAAAATGTCTAGAGAAGAATAACCACGAGGGGGGCATTCCCGGTAGGGAGGGTGGCGGGCCAGCCATGAGCGAAGGACCCTGCTGTAGCCAAGGCTGTCCACCAAGTACATCCTCCCTACCCGAGGATTCGTCCTTCGAAGAGTCACTCCCCCCGTCTGCGCCCGACAATTCCAACTTGAAGGTCAGTCGTAGTCCTACTGTGCCGGAGTAGAAAGGTAGGACCATTGTTGGGGATATAACCCCACGATATGACCCGCCCTATTGGGTCGGGTCATCTTCATGGCGGCTCGTTGAGAAGACTCAAGGTGGGTGGCGATACTGAAGAGCAGGACCAGCAAGGCGGCTTACCAATAAGCCGCTTACGGCCCAATACAAGAAGATGGCGACTCAAGGCCCAAGAGGTGAGAGGTCGCTGAGACTTTCCTTGCTTGGGAGGCAAGGCGTGTTAGAGACATACTTGGTCACGAGTTGTAACACGACTCAGACTCTTGTAAGACCAGGGTCTCGACATGTATATAAAGGCGAGCCTCTAGGGCCAATTGACTTAAGTTACCATCGATCAATAGCTAGGTCAAGCGAATCTGCTCCCTTGTATTGATCACCAAGCAATAAGCAGAAAAGCAGGAGTAGGCTATTACCTCGATCGTGAGGGGCCGAACCTGGGTAAACCGTGTCTCTCGATTCCGATCAACCCCGACAAGCCAATCACCCGGTTGCGATGGCCTCACGTCTAAGTCCTCACACTAGGACATCTTCCGTGACAAAACCACGATAGTTGGCGCCCACCATGGGGCCAGCGCACGGTGGTTTAAAGTTATTGAAGGGCTCTCTCCCAGGGATCGAGGGATACGCCGTCGGCATGATGACGAAGACCCGCCGCGGCAAGCTCTACATCGATGACGCCGGATGGGGTCCCGAGGCCGACTCAATCGAGTACGGATACCGGGTCCCCTTCTGCAAGATTCATGTCTTCATCGGCAAGATCGGCGGATCAGGGCCCAAGCCGGACATCTGCACCAACCTCATCGAGTCGGCTCGGCGCGCGCAACCCACCCAGGTTCAAGCCGGCCAGAAGCATGTTTTCGTTGGTTTTGTGTAGGGCACAAAACTTAACGAAAACTCTGTGTCTGGGGGAGAGACTCTCATCTATTCAGATGGTGAGTCCTCGACCGGAGAGACAGAGTCAGTTTATCAGCTTGAAGACGGCGGGCTTGGGGGCTGGTCCGATGGCAACAGTATTCCGGACCTTTACGAGCCGCCGTGTCGAGCCGCCATATTCATGGCTAGGATGGTGCTGACTCTCCAATCTACGGCGGCTGGAGCGATAGCAACAGTTAACCCATCAGCGCCGGCTTTTGGGGGGCTGGTTCGGTCAGGCCGCTAGCTCAAGTTCAGTCTAAGCTGATGGCTACCCTAACAACCTTACCGGGGACCGAGGTCACTATGCAAAACCAAGCAGAACTCAATGCGGAGATTGCAAAGATAAGGGAGCAGATGACCAAGGCCCAGGAAGATATTAATGCTGAAAACACCCGGACAGCTACACTGCAAGCCCAGGTTAATGCAGAAGCAGAACGCCTGAGAGTGGAAGCATGGCAGATCAGCCTGGAACAAAGCGCATCTGATGCAGTCCTGCGGAGGAGGCACCAGTGCCGTTTACCTTTAGTTTATGATCCCAAGCACTTGTTCAACTCGCCCAGAGCAGGCCCAAGTACTCCAGGAGCGCCAGTTATACCCCAGTTATCTTCGGAGACTCCTGGGGACAGGGTGGCGGCTCAACCTCACCAGCCAGAGCCGGCCCAGTAGGAATAGCCAGGCCAAAACCCGCCCCTCGTTCAGACGACATCGCAACGTTTTATGACGCCACCGGGGCACTTCTCCAACCCGGTGGATAACATGGTGGCAGCGGCAACCCGACTTACTGCACTCCCTATTGATGGTGAGTCGCCAATGGCGGTTGAAGCCCGAAACGCCATTGAGCTATTGCAAACAACAATTGCTCAGCAGGCCAATTATTCATACAGTCGACAGTGTGTGCACTCGACTCCCTTGCCAAGTTGTAGCTATAGCCGACTGGCGTGGCTTGAGACTGCGTCGGTATTTCCCAAAGAGGAAGGGATGATGCAGCACAGCTACGGTAAGTATTTCCCTCAGTTATGAAACCAAGGTTATCGAACCAGGAGGAGGACCACACAACGCTATGTAAACAGTACCTGCACACAAAGAACAAATACTTGCAACCCGACGCGTAAGAGAGGTTGTCAATCTCTCAACGGTAAAAATATAGATTGGTTTGTATTAGATTGGATAAATAGATCGCACAAGAACACAAAATAAAAGATGCAAATAAAAAGTGCAGCAAGGTATTTTTGGGTTTTTGGAATAATAGATCTAAAAACAAATGCGGAAAAAGATAGATCGGAAAGCAATATGTTAAAAGAATAGACCTGGGGGCCATAGATTTCACTAGTGGCTTCTCTCAAGAAAATAGCACACGGTGGGTAAACAAATTACTGTTGGGCAATTGATAGAAGATCAAATAATCATGACAATATCAAAGGCAATGATCAATATATAGGCATCACGTCCAAGATTAGTAGACCAAAATGATTCTGCATCTACTACTATTACTGTTGGGAAACGTTGCATGGGAAACAAAAATTTTCCTACGCACACGCAAGATCTATCCATGGTGATGAGCATCTACGAGAGGGAGAGTGGATTTACATACCCTTGTAGATCGCTAAGCGGGAAGCGTTAAGAAACGCGGTTGGTGTAGTCGAACGTCTTCGCGATCCAAATCGCAGCCGTCCTGCGATCCGTCCCGATCTAGCGCCGAACGGACGGCACCTCCGCGTTCAGCACACGTACAGCTTGAGGACGATCTCCACCTTCTTGATCCAGCAAGAGGGGCGAAGAGGTAGACGAGTTCTCCGGCAGCGCGACGGCGTGGCGGCGATGGTGGTGGAACTATTCTGGCAGGGCTTCGCCTAAGCACTGCCGAAAACTAGGGGAGACGATCTATTGGGGAGAGAGGGCTGCACCGTGGCTTAGGTGTGTTGGCCCTCTCTCCCCTCTAGTATATATAGGAGGGAGGGAGGAGGGCCGGTGCCCCTAGGGTTCCCCCTAGGAGTCGGCCGAACCAGGAGGAGGTGGAGGAGTCCACCTCCAAACCTACTCCAAGTAGGATTCCTTTCCTACTTGGAGTTTCCGTTCCCCACTTGGGGGTTTTTCCTTTCCCCTCACCCTAGCCGCATGGGCCCTTAGGGGCTGGCTTGCCCAGCCCACTAAGGGCTGGTGCGCCACCCCTAAGGCCCATGTGGCCTCCCGGCGTGAGTGGCCCCTCCCGATGGGGCCTCCGGAACCCTCCCGACACCCTCGGTACATTACCGGAATTACCCGAAACTTTTCCGGTGACCAAAACGGGACTTCCTATATATCATTCTTTACCTCCGGACCATTCCAGAGCTCCTCGTGATGTCCGGGATCTCATCCGGGACTCCGAACAACCTTCGGTCACCAACATACATAACTCAACTATACTGAAACGTCACCGAACCTTAAGTGTGCAGACCCTGCGGGTTCGAGAACTATGCAGACATGACCGAGACACCTCTATGGTCAATAACCAATAGCGGGACCTGGATGTCCATATTGGTTCCTACATATTCTACGAAGATCTTTATCGGTTGAACCTCTATGTCAAGGATTCAGTTAATCTCGTATGTTGTTCCCTTTGTTCTTCAGTATGTTACTTGCCCGAGATTCGATCGTCGGTATCTCTATACCTAGTTCAATCTCGTTACCGGCAAGTCTCTTTACTCGTTCCGTAATACAAGATCCCGTGGCTAACTCTTTAGTCACTTTGCTTGCATGGCTTATTGTGATGTTGTATTACCGAGTGGGCCCTGAGATACCTCTCCGTCATACGGCGTAACAAATCCCAGTCTTGATCCATGCCAACTCAACAGACACCCTCGGAGATACCTGTAGAGCATCTTTATAGTCACCCAGTTACGTTGCGACGTTTGATACACACAAGGTATTCCTCCGGTGTCAGTGAGTTGCATGATCTCATGGTCATAGGAATAGATACTTGACATGCAGAAAACAATAGCAATAAACTGACACGATCATATGCTACGTTCATAGTTTGGGTCTTGTCCATCATATCATTCTCCTAATGATGTGATCCCGTTATCAAATGACATCTCATGTCTATGGCCAGGAAACCTTGACCATCTTTGATCAACAAGCTAGTCTACTAGAGGCATACTAGGGACACAATGTTGTCTATGTATCCACACATGCAATTGAGTTTCCAATCAATACAATTATAGCATGGATACTAAACGATTATCATGAACAAGGAAATATAATAATAACCACTTTATTATTGCCTCTAGGGCATATTTCCAACAGTCTCCCACTTGCACTAGAGTCAATAATCTAGCTCACATCACTATGTGATTTACATTGTAATGAATCTAACACCCATACAGTTCTGGTGTTGATCTTGTTTAGCCCTTGGAAGAGGTTTTTTCATCGGGTCTGCGACATTCAGATCCGTGTGCACTTTGCAAATATTTATGTCCTCCTCCTTGATATAATCGCGGATGGAATTGAAACGTCGCTTTATGTGTCTGGTCCTCTTGTGAAACCTTGGTTCCTTGGCCAGAGCAATGGCACCAGTGTTGTCACAGAACAGAGTCATTGGGTTTAGTGCACTCGGCACTACTCCAAGATCTGTCATGAACTTCTTCATCTAGACACCTTCCTTCGCCGCCTCTGAGGCAGCGATGTACTCCGCTTCACATGTAGAATCAGCTACCACGCTCTGCTTGGAACTGCACCAGCTTACCGCACCCCCATTGAGAATAAATACGTATCCGGTTTGTGACTTAGAGTCATCCGGATCAGCGTCAAAGCTTGCATCGACGTAACCCTTTACGACGAGCTCTTGATCACCTCCATAAACGAGAAACATGTCCTTAGTCCTTTTTAGGTATTTAAGGATATTCTTGACCGCCGTCCAGTGTTCCATTCCTGGATCACTTTGAAACCTTCCGGCCATACTTATGGCAAGGCTGACATCGGGTCTTGTGCACAACATTGCATACATGATAGAGCCTATGGATGAAGCATAGGGGACGACACTCATCTTTTCTCTATCTTCTGCAGTCACTGGGCATTGAGTCTTACTCAACTTCACACCTTGCAATACAGGCAAGAACCCCTTCTTGGACTGATCCATTTTGAACTTCTTCAAAACTTTGTCAAGGTATGTGCTCTGTGAAAGTCCTATTAAGCGTCTCGATCTATCTCTATAGATCTTGATGCCTAATATGAAAGCAGCTTCTCCTAGGTCCTTCATTGAAAAACTCTTGTTCAAATATTCCTTCACGCTTTCCAACATTTCAATATTGTTTCCAATCAGCAATATGTCATCCACATATAATATTAGAAACGCTATAGAGCTCCCACTCACTTTCTTGTAAATACAAGCTTCTCCGTAAACTTGTATAAAACTGAACGCTTTGATCACCTCATCAAAGCGAAGATTCCAACTCCGAGAAGATTGCACCAGTCCATAAATGGATCGCTGGAGTTTGCAAACTTTGTCAGCATTCTCTGGATCGACAAAACCTTCTGGTTGCATCATATACAACTCTTCCTTAAGGAAACCGTTAATGAACGCTATTTTGACATCCATCTGCCAAATTTCATAATTGAAAAATGCAGCTCTTGCTAACATGATTCTGACGGACTTAAGCATCGCTACGGGTGAGAAGGTCTCATCGTAGTCAACTCCTTGAACTTGTGAAAACCCTTTGCCACAAGTCGAGCTTTATAGACGGTGACATTCCCGTCTGCATTCGTCTTCTTCTTAAAAATCCATTTGTTCTGAATGGCCTTTCGCCCTTCAGGTAATACTTCCAAAGCCCATACTTTGTTTTCATACATGGATCCCATCTCGGATTTCATGGCCTCTAATCATTTCTCGGAATCCGGGCCCATCATTGCTTCTCCATAGCTCGTAGGTTCATCGTTGTCCAACAAAATGACCTCTAAGACACGGTTGCCGTACCACTCAGGAGCAGTACGTGTCCTTGTCGACCTACGAGGTTCGATAGCAACTTGATCCGAAGCTTCATGATCATCATCATTAACTTCCTCTTCAACCGATGTAGGCTCTACAAAAACATCTTTATGCACTGCGCTACTCTCTGGTTGAAGTAAAGGTTCAACAACCTCATCAAGTTCTATTTTCCTCCCACTCAATTCTTTCGAGAGAAACTCTTTCTCAAGAAATGTTCCGTTTTTAGCGACAAACACTTTGCCTTCGGATCTGAGATAGAAGGTATACCCAACTGTCTCTTTTGGGTATCCTATGAAGATGCATTTCTTCGCTTTGGGTTCCAGCTTTTCAGGCTGAAGCTTTTTGACATAAGCATCACATCCCCAAACTTTAAGAAACGACAACTTTGGCTTCTTGCCAAATCACAGTTCATATGGCGTCATCTCAATGAATTTCGATGGTGCCCTATTTAAAGTGAATGCAGCTGTCTCTAATGCATAACCCCAAAACGATAGTGGCAAATCGGCAAGAGACATCATAGACCACACCATATCTAATAAGGTTCGATTACGACGTTCGGACACACCATTATGCTGTGGTGTACCAGGCGGTGTCAATTGTGAAACAATTCCACATTGTCTTAAGTGACTGCCAAACTCATAACTCAGATATTGTCCTCCTCGATCATATCGCAGGAATTTAATCTTCTTGTTACGATGATTCTCAACTTCACTCTGAAATTGCTTGAACTTTTCAAACGTTTCAGACTTGTGTTTCATTAAGTAAATATACCCATATCTACTTAAATCATCAGTGAAGGTGAGAAAATAACGATATCCATCGCGCGCCTCAATGCTCATCGGACCGCACACATCAGTATGTATGATTTTCAACAAGTCACTTGCCCGTTCCATTGTTCCAGAGAACGTGGTCTTAGTCATCTTGCCCATGAGGCATGGTTCACATGTGTCAAGTGATTCAAAATCAAGTGACTCCAAAAGTCCATCAACATGGAGCTTCTTCATGCATTTTACACCAATATGACCTAAGCGGCAGTGCCACAAGAAAGTGATACTATCATTATCAATTCTACATCTTTTGGCATCAATGTTATGAACATGTGTATCATCACTGTCGAGATTCAATAAGAATAAACCTCTCATATTGGGTGCATGACCATAAAAGATATTACTCATATAAATAGAACAACCATTATTCTTTGATTTAAATGAGTAACCGTCTCGCAATAAACAAGATCCAGATATAATGTTCATGCTCAACGCAGGCACTAAATAACAATTATTCAGGTTCATCACTAATCCCGATGGTAATCGAAGAGCGAGCGTGCCGACGGCGATCACATCAACCTTGGAACCATTTCCCAAGCGCATCGTCACTTCGTCCTTTGCCAGCCTCCTTCTATTCCGCAGTTCCTGTTTTGAGATGCAAATGTGAGCAACCAAACCGATATCAAATACCCAGGCACTACAACGAGAGTTGGTAAGGTACACATCAATAACATGTATATCATATATACCTTGTTTGGTGTTGGCCGCCTTCTTGTCAGCCAGATACTTGGGGCAGTTCCGCTTCCAGTGACCAGTTCCCTTGCAATGAAAGCACTCAGTTTCTGGCTTGGGTCCAGCCTTGGGTTTCTTCACGGGAGGGGCAACTGCTTTGCCATTCTTCTTGGAGTTACCCTTCTTACCCTTGCCATTCTTCTTGAAACTAGTGGTTTTATTGACCATCAACACTTGATGCTCCTTCTGAATTTCAGACTCGGCGACTTTCAACATCGCAAACAGCTCAACGACTGACTTGTTCATCCTGTGCATGTTATAGGTCAACATGAAGCTCTTGTAGCTAGGTGGCAGTGATTGAAGAACTCTATCAGTGATCACCTCTGGCGGAAGGGGCATACCCAATTCAGCCAGACGGGTGGAATACCCAGACATTTTGAGTATGTGTTCACTGACAGACCCGTTCTCCTCCATCTTGCAGGCATAGAACTTATCGGAGGTCTCATACCTCTCGATCCGGGCATTCTTTTGAAAGATAAACTTCAACTCTTGGAACATATCATATGCTCCATGACGTTCAAAACGTCTTTGAAGTCCCGGTTCTAAGCCATACAACATTGCACATTGAACTATTGAGTAATCATCAGAACGTGTCTGCCAGGCGTTCGCAACGTCTGCAGACTCTACTGGAGCGGGTGGTTCACCAAGCGGTGCATCAAGGACATAAGCCTTTTGGGAAGCCGTAAGGATAATCCTTAGATTACGGGCCCAGTCTACAAAGTTACTTCCATCATCTTTCAAGTTGGCTTTCTCTAGGAACGCATTAAAATTCAGGGGTGCTACTGCGCGATCCATTGATCTACAACATAAATTTTGCAAAGACAACTTAGACTATTGTTCAAGATAATGAGTTTAGTTAATCATATTACTTAAAAAACTCCCACTCAAATTGACATCCCTCTGGTCATTCGAGTGTCACATGATCCAAATTCACCAACTCAAGTCCGATCATCACGTGAGATGAGGTGGTTTCAATGGTGAACATCTTCATGTTGATCATATCTACTATATGACTCATGTTTGACCTTTCGGTCTCTTGTGTTCCGAGGCCATGTCTGTACATGCTAGGCTCGTCAAGATTAACCCGAGTGTTCCGCATGTGCAACACTGGCTTGCACCCGTTGTATGCGAACATAGAGTCTATCACACCCGATCATCACGTGGTGTCTCGAAACGACGAACTTTCGCAACGGTGCACACTCGGGGAGAACACAATTTTTATCTTGAAATTTTAGTGAGGGATCACCTTATAATGCTACCATGGTCCTAAGCATAATAAGATGCATAAAAGGATTAACATCACATGCAAATAATAAGTGACATGATATGGCCATGAACTTGTGCTTTTGATCTCCATCTCCAAAGCACCGGCATGATCTCCATCGTCACCGGCATGACACCATGATCTCCATCAACGTGTCGCCATGAGGTTGTCGCGCCAACTGTTGCTTCTACAACTATTGCTAACTCATAGCGATAAAGTAAAGCAAAACGGCGAAAATAAATTAAAGACAACCCTATGGCTCCTGCCGGTTGCCGTACTCATCGACATGCAAGTCGTGATATTCTATACAAAACATGATCATCTCATACATCACATATATCTCATCATGTAATTGGCCATATCACATCACAACATACCCTGCAAAAACAAGTTAGACGTCCTCTAATTGTTGTTGCATGTTTTACGTGGCTGCTACGGGTATCTAGCAAGAACGATTCTTACCTACACAAAAACAACAACGGTGATACACAAATTGCTATTCAACCTTCTCAAGGACCGCCTTTGTCGAATCCGATCCAACTAAAGTGGGAGAGACAGACACCCGCCAGCCATCTTTATGCAACAAAGTCACATGTCAGTTGATGGAACCGGTCTCTCGTAAGCGTACGAGTAAGGTTGGTCAGGGATGCTTCATCCCACAATACCGCTGAATCAAGAAAAGACCAAGGGAGGAAGCAATCTGAGCATCAACGCCCACAAACTTCTTTGTGTTCTACTCGTGATCTCATCTACGCATAGACCTAGCTCATGATGCCACTGTTGGGAAACGTTGCATGGGAAACAAAAAATTTCCTACGCACACGCAAGATCTATCCATGGTGATGAGCATCTACGAGAGGGAGAGTGGATCTACATACCCTTGTAGATCGCTAAGCGGGAAGCGTTAAGAAATGCGGTTGGTGTAGTCGAACGTCTTCGCGATCCAAATCGCAGCCGTCCCACGATCCGTCCCGATCTAGCGCCGAACGGACGGCACCTCCGCGTTCAGCACACGTATAGCTTGATGACGATTTCCACCTTCTTGATCCAGCAAGAGGGGCGAATAGGTAGACGATTTCTCCGGCAGCGCGACGGCGTGGCGGTGATGGTGGTGGAACTATTCCGGCAGGGCTTCGCCTAAGCACTGCCGAAACCTAGGGGAGACGATCTATTGGGGAGAGAGGGCTGCACCGTGGCTTAGGTGTGTTGGCCCTCTCTCCCCTCTAGTATATATAGGAGGGAGGGAGGAGGGCCGGCGCCCCTAGGGTTCCGCCTAGGAGTCGGCCGAACCACGAGGAGGTGGAGGAGTCCACCTCCAAACATACTCCAAGTAGGATTCCTTTCCTACTTGGAGTTTCCGTTCCCCACTTGGGGTTTTTTCCTTTCCCCTCACCCTAGCCGCATGGGCCCTTAGGGGCTGGCTTGCCCAGCCCACTAAGGGCTGGTGCGCCACCCCTAAGGCCCATGTGGCATCCCGGCATGAGTGGCCCCTCCCGATGGCCCTCCGGAACCCTCCCGGCACCCCCGGTACATTACCGGAATTACCCGAAACTTTTCCGGTGACCAAAACGGGACTTCCTATATATCAATCTTTACCTCCAGACCATTCCAGAGCTCCTCATGATGTCTGGGATCTCATCCGGGACTCCGAACAAACTTCGATCACCAACATACATAACTCAACTATACCGGAACGTCACCGAACCTTTAGTGTGCAGACCCTGCGGGTTCGAGAACTATGCAGACATGACCGAGACACCTCTATGGTCAATAACCAATAGCGGGACCTGGATGTCCATATTGGTTCCTACATATTCTACGAAGATCTTTATCGGTTGAACCTCTATGTCAAGGATTTAGTTAATCCCGTATGTTGTTCCCTTTGTTCTTCGGTATGTTACTTGCCCGAGATTCCATCGTCGGTATCTCTATACCTAGTTCAATCTCGTTACCGGCAAGTCTCTTTACTCGTTCCGTAATACAAGATCCCATGGCTAACTCTTTATTCACTTTGCTTGCAAGGCTTATTATGATGTTGTATTACCGAGTGGGCCCTGAGATACCTCTCCGTCATACGGAGTAACAAATCCCAGTCTTGATCCATGCCAACTCAACAGACACCCTCGGAGATACCTGTAGAGCATCTTTATAGTCACCGAGTTACGTTGCGACGTTTGATACACAAAAGGTATTCCTCCGGTGTCAGCGGGTTGCATGTTCTCATGGTCATAGGAACAGATACTTGACATTCAGAAAACAATAGCAATAAACTGACACGATCATATGCTACGTTCATAGTTTGGGTCTTGTCCATCACATCATTCTCCTAATGATGTGATCCCGTTATCAAATGACATCTCATGTCTATGGCAAGGAAACCTTGACCATCTTTGATCAACAAGCTAGTCTACTAGAGGCATACTAGGGACACAGTGTTGTCTATGTATCCACACATGCAATTGAGTTTCCAATCAATACAATTATAGCATGGATAATAAACAATTATCATGAACAAGGAAATATAATAATAACCACTTTATTATTGCCTCTAGGGCATATTTCCAACAATTACTCCACACATCGATCGCTATCCAGCATGCATCTAGTGTATTAAGTTCATGGAGAAACGGAGTAATGCAATAAGAACGATGACATGATGTAGACAAGTTCTATTCATGTAGGAATAGACCCCATATTGTTATCCTTAATAGCAACGATACATGCGTACCTCGCTGCCCCTTCTGTCACTGGGAGAGGACACCGCAAGATCGAACCCATCACAAAGCACCTCTTCCCATGGCAAGAAAAATCGATCTAGTTGGCCTAACTAAACCAAAAATTCGAAGAAGAAATACATAGCTATAAATAATCATGCTAATAAGAGATCAAAGAAGACTCAAATAATATTCATGGATAGAAACTGATCATGAACTCAAATTCATCGGATCCCAACAAACACACCGCAAAAAGTCATTACATCAAATAGATCTCCAAGAGACCATTGTATTGAGAATCAAAAGAGAGAGAGAGAGAAAGCCATCTAGCTACTGCCTACGGACCCGTAGGTCTATGGTGGACTACTCACGCATCATCGGAGAGGCACCAATGAGGATGATGAACCCCTCCGTGATGGTGTTAGATTGGATCTTGCGGTTTTGGAACTTGCGGCGGCTGGAATTGTGTTTCGTTGACTCCTCCAGGGTTTCTGGAATTTCTGAGGATTTATAGAGCTGAGAGGCAGTGGAAAAGACCTCCATGGGCCCCACGATACATCAGGGCACGCCGGGGGCCTCTGGCGCGCCCTGGTGTATCGTGGGCCCCGTGGGCCTCCCTCCAGGTGCTTCCTTGGTTCCCAATTTGTCTTGTGGTCCAAAAAAAAATCTCCCATAAGTGTCATGGTGATTGGACTCCGTTTGGTACTGGTATTCTACGAAGTAAAAAACAAGCAAAAAACAACAACTGGCACTGGGCACTATGTCAATAGGTTATTCCCAAAAAATGATATAAAGTTGCTATAAAATGATTATAAAATATCCAAGAATGATAATATAACAGCATGGAACAATAAAAAATTATAGATACGTTGGAGACGTATCAGCATCCCCAAGCTTAATTCCTGCTCGTCCTCGAGTAGGTAAATGATAAAAACAGAATTTTTGATGTGGAATGATGCCTAACATGTTCATCACATATTCTTTTATTTTGTAGCATGGACATTTGGACTTTTAGATGGTTCAAAGCAATAGTCTAGTTTTGACATGAATACTTTAATACTCAAGCATACCAACAAGCAACCATGTCTTTCAAAATATCAACACTAAAGAAAGTTATCCCTAGCCAATCATGCTCAATCATTGATCCATTCATGAAACACACTCGAATATTAGCTACACCCAATGCACAAGTATGATCATAGTGCCCCCTAGTTGGTGCTTTATAAGAGAAGATGGAGACTCAAATAAAAGTTAAAATTGCATAAAGTAAATAGATAGGCCCTTTGCGGAGGGAAGTAGGGATTTGTAGAGGTGCCAGAGCTCAAAGATTTAAATTGAGAGATGAAATTTTTTGAGAGGCATGCTTTTCCTGTCAACGAAAACGACCGAGTAGTTCTCAATACTTTCCATGCTAGATATATCATAGGCGGTTCCCAAACAGAAAATAAAGTTTATTCCTTTTTCCACCATTCTTTCACAATCCATGGCTAGCCGTATCCACGGTTGCCTTCCATACCAACAATTTCCAAGGAATTTATTATTTGACAACATAAAGTAAATTTCTTTTTCATTTCGGTACTAGGCATCCCTATTACCGCTGTACTCTCGTGCAATGACAAGTGAATAAACATGCATCTTGATAATAACACATCTATCATGGAAAAATATTGGCAACCCCCTACCGCTTCAAGAGCGGTACGAGCACACAAAAAGGAAATTCATTTTGAAAATTAGAGATGGCACATACAATTTTGCTTAGAATGGCATGGAAATACCACATATAGGTAGGTATGGTGGACTCATATGGCAAAACTGGGTTTAAGGATTTTGGATGCACAAGTAGTATTTCTACTTACTACAAGTGGAGGCTAGCAAATAGATTGAGAAGCAACCAACAAAGAAATGAAAATTCACATAAACAGGCATTATGCATAACTAACACCAAATAATGCACCACAAGTAGGATGTAATTTCATTGCATAACTATTGACTTTCTTGCTTGCATAGGGAATCACAAACCTTAACACCAATATCCTTACTAAAGCATAATTACTCACCAACATGACTCACATATTACTATCATCATGTCTCAAAACTATTACAAGGAATCAAGTTTAATTTGTCCAATGATCTTCATGAAAGTTTTCATTATATCCCTCTTGAATATCTATCACTTTGGGACTAGTTTCATATATTGCCATTGCTTTTGACAAGCTCAATTAAATTTAAGTGAAGAACATGAGCATAAAAATTTCATCTCTCAAAATAATATAAGTGAAGCATGAGAGAATTTCTTCAAAATTTACAAACTCTCAAATTAATCTAAGTGAAGCATGAGAGTATTTCTTCAAAAATTAAAGCACCGTGTTCAAAAAGATATAAGTGAAGCACTAGAGCAATTCCATAGCTCAAAAATTTTAAGTCAAGCATATAGAGCAATTCTAACAAATCATAGCATAATTTTGGCCGTCTCAAACAGGTGTGTCCAGCAAGGATACTTGTGAAAAACTAAAAACCAAATCAAGCAAAGACTCATATAATACAAGACACTCCAAGCAAAACTCATGATATGTGATGAATAAAAATATAGCTCCAAGTAAAATACCGATGGTTGTTAGAAGAAAGAGGGGATGCCACTCGGGGCATCCCCAAGCTTAGTTGCTTGTTTCTCCTTGGATATTATCTTGGGGTACCATGGGCATCCCCAAGCTGAGGCTCTTTTCATTCCTTATTCCTTCATCCATCGTGATCTCACCCAAAACTTGAAAACTTCAATCACACAAAACTTAACAAAACCTTCGTGAGATCCGTTAGTATAATAAAGCAAATCACCACTCTAAGTACTGTTGCAAACCCATTCATATTTTATTATTGCATTATATCTACTGTATTCTCACTTTACCATGGCTTATACCCTCCAATACAAACCATAGATCATCAAAACAAGCACACAATGCAACGAAAACAGAATCTGTCAAAAACAGAACAGTCTATAGTAATATGTACTCTAACCATACTTCTGTAACTCTAAAATTTCTGAAAAATTAGGAAAACTTCAGAAATTTTTATATCAATCTTGTGTAAAAAATTCAGAATTATTAGTCACTTTTGTGATTTTTAAAAATTCTTCTACTGGACGCAAAAGTTTCTGTTTTTCAACAAGATCAAATCAACTATCACCCAACATGATCCCAAAGGTTTTACTTGGCACAAACACTAATTAAAACATAAAAACACAATCATAACAGTAGCATAATAGTGTCAACACTCAAGAACAGAAATAAAAAGGCAAAAATAAAATTTATTCATTGGGTTGCCTCCCAACAAGCGCCATCGTTTTATGCCCCTAGCTAGGCATAATGCATAGATTCAAGTGTTCTCATCTTTGGTTTTTGCCACCTTTGTGAGAGATTTCTCAAACCCGGGAGGCTCTTTACGCTTCCCCAAATTTTTAGAAAAAGAGACCATCTTGAGATCTAAAACATCCAAACGCTTATTGCAAAGAGTAATCAAAGTATTCATGCGATTGAGGTTTCCACTAATATGTTTAAGAGGTTCATTATGTTTTTGCAACTCGGCCAAATGTTTATGTAAATCACCCAATTTGTCTAAAATTTGAACCCCTTCTTGTGTAAAAGAAAACCCCTTTTTTGGTGGAGGAACCCCCAATATCCCCTCCAAAATTTCGTAAGCAGTATTGGCATCAAGCTCAATAAAGTTCCCTTTAGCGGCAAAATCCAAAAGTTGTCCATGATGCAAAGCTAACCCTATGTAAAAATTTCGAAGCAAAATCTTTGCATCCCCCTTTAGATTGCAAATGCGATAGGATTCCATTAACCTATACCAAGCATCTTTCAGATTTTCCCCTTGTTTTTGTTTGAAGTATAGGACTTCAAAATCTGGTGACAAAGGGGGGGGGGTAGTGATGCTAGTCATAGCAACAAGGTAAGCAGACAAGAGATCTGACGAGAAAAAGGCAAACAAAAAAGAGGGCGAATAAAACGGCAAATTTTGTGAAGTGGGGGAGATGAAAACGAGAGGCAAATGGCAAATAATGTAAATTGCAAGGAGATGAGTTTTGTGATTAGGAACCTGATAGATGTTGATGATGTCTCCCCGACAACGGCGCCAGAAATTGGCAAGTTGACGGGTGAGGGAGTCCTGGATTGAGGGGTCCTCGGGAGGCCGGCCTATGTCTTCTGGACCGGACTGTATGGGCCACTTGCCGAATACTGGGAGGATTGAAGATCTCGCCTCCAAGAAGGAAGCTTCGAGAATCGTGGATTGTCCTTCAGGTTTAAAGTAGTAAATAGGCATGTTTATCCCTTCGACGTGTAACCGACCATGTGTAACCCTAGACATCCTCGGCGTCTATATAAGCCGGAGGGTTTTAGGGTGTATAACAACATAACTCATCTAGGGTTTAGTTACTCGATCTCGTGGTAGATCAACTCTGTAATCCCCATACAATCAATATAATCAAGCAGGACGTAGGGTATTACCTCCATAGGAGGGCCCGAACCTGGGTAAAACCTCCCCCCTTTGTCTCCTGTTACCATCGATCCAAGTATCACAGTTCGGGACCCCCTACCCGAGATCCGCCGGTTTCGACACCGACATTGGTGCTTTCATTGAGAGTTCCGCTGTGATCGCTAGAAGGAATCGATGGCTCGCTTAGTCGTCAACGAAGAGGTCCGCAATACAGGCACTTTTGCCCCCGGACAGATCTTCGCTTTCGGCAGCGTAGTGCTGCACGCCGGCCCAACCGGCCATCTAGGCCGCGTCGGAAGTTTCGCCCCTGATCAAGAGGTCAGATTCGGAAACTTGGAGTTCTCCGCGGACTCTCGAGGCGATCTATTACTATCTGGGCTCGCAGTCTCGCCTGCCATGCCCGAAAGCTCTGAGGCCTTAACCCCAGACCCACTATTCGGCCCCTCCCCTGGGATCTACCCCGGCGAGGGCCCGACTGTCAGTCCGGATCAGGTCATAGTGCCCGACGTCCGGACACCAGTTCTTGCCGAACACTCCCCCCTGCACGGACACATCGGAGGTTCACTCCGGAAGCCCTGTGCAGGCCGACCCGATCGAGCTCTCGATACTCAATGAGGCTCTGGATCGGATCTCGTCGATGAAGATCACCGACGATCCGACTCCGATCTATTCTCAGACCAGATTTCAGACGGGTCAGGACAAATTTTTCGTCCCACCCACCCCCCACTTCATAGCCACTGTCGAGGATTTAACCGACATGCTTGACTACGCTTCCGAGGAAGCAGAGTATATGGATGCGGAGGATAACGCCCTCACCCCCGCTAAGACCGGGCAGTGGACGACCACCTCCACATATGACGTCTACATGGTGGACACTCTGAAAAACAACGGCGACAAATCGGATGAAGCGCCTTCAAGGCGCCAAAAACCGCATAAATGGTCCAAAGGAAAAAAGGGGCGAAAATCCATCGATGGCATCGGGAACGGCGATACCCCGGAGGACATTGGCGGTCCTGACATCCCTGAGAACCCGTTAGAGGGTCGGGAGAGACCCGAAGACCGTCGTGACCCTGATGATCCAGATGATCCCGAGGACGACGACTACCTCCGCTCTATCGAGGGGGAGGATAACGCGGATGCCGATGACTTTGCCATCCCGGATAATCTTGCGGACCAGGAACTGTTCAGATAACAGCTCATATCCATGGCTCGCAGCCTGAACGCAAAAGAGCGGCAGCTCAAAGCCGAACAGGACGACCTCAACGACCGATGGACAAGAGTCCTCTCAGCTGAGGAAGGATACGGCACCGGTCTATCGGACCAGCCTAAGAGCTATCCTCGTAGACGGTTGCTGCCACAATTCGACGATGAGCTTACTGATACGCCGTCTCCCAAGCACACCCCGTACGACAAGCCAGACCGCCCTCCTCGAGGACGAGACAGGACGGCTGACGATACCGGCTATAGGCCGACGATACCCCGAAGACGGGGAAAGGAGCCACTAGAACCCGATGACAGGTTCGACCTGCGACACGACCTGGACTATAGAGCAGGCCGTACGCGATCCATTTACGGATCTAGAGGATACTCACCTGATAGACGGGACGGGTACCGGCCTTGGTTCGACCGCGACAATGAAGATTGGGAACAGTACCGAACTCGGGCAGACGCCGATCACCGGCGCAACATAGCTCGGGTTAGAGGCGCTGCACACCCACTGTGCTTCACAGATGAGCTAATGCGGCATCAGTTCCCGGAAGGGTTTAAGCCCGTAAACATAGAGCAATACGATGGGACAACTGACCCAATAGTATGGATAGAGGATTTCCTCCTCCACATCCACATGGCACGAGGAGATGACCTCCACGCCATCAAGTACTTACCCCTGAAGCTCAAGGGGCCAGCTCGGCACTGGTTAAATAGCCTCCCCGAAAACTCCATCGGGTGATGGGAGGACCTAGAAGAGGCATTCCGATCTAACTTCCAGGGCACTTATGTTCGGCCGCCGGACTCCTCCGATTTAAGCAACGTCGTTCAGAAGCCAGGCGAGTCCGCGCGGCTATTCTGGAACCGTTTCCTGACGAAGAAGAACCAGATCGTAGACTGCCCGGACGCCGAAGCTATAGCCTCCTTCAGGCATAACATTCGGGATGAATGGCTGACTCGACAGCTCGGCCAGGATAAACCAAGGACAATGTCCGCCCTCACATCACCCATGACCCGATTTTGCGTGGACGAGGACAACTGGCTAGCTAGACGTAGCCATAACCCCGAAGACCCCGGAACCTCTGAAGTTCGGGATGGCAACGGGAAACCGAAGCGCAACAAGAACAAGCGCCGACACAATAATAGCGATGCCGATGACACGGCTGTCAACGCCGGCTTCCGCAATTCCCGCTCTGGGCAGCGGAAGAAGCCCCCTAAAGGCAAACACGACGGACCCACCCCGCTGGACAAGATTCTGGAGAGGCCTTGCCAGATCCATGGCACCCAGGAGAAGCCCGCCAATCACACCAACCGTAACTGTTGGGTCTTCAAACAGGCCGGCAAGCTCGCAACTGAGGAGCAAGGCAAGAGCCGACGCAGAGAGGACGAGGACGAGCCTCGTGGTCCGATCAGTGGCGGTCAAAAGAAATTCCCTCCAGAGGTAAAATCAGTAAACATGATCTACGCCACTCATATACCCAAAAAGGAGAGGAAGCGCGCCCTTCGAGATGTCTACGCCATAGAGCCTGTAGCCCCGAAGTATAACCCATGGTCGGACATCCGATCACCTTCGATCGACGCGACCATCCGACCAGTATCCATCACGGGGGTTCGGCCGCACTCGTCCTAGACCCGATCATAGATGGGTACCACCTTACTAAAGTCCTTATGGACGGTGGAAGTAGCCTTAATCTGATTTACTCAGATACGGTGAAAAAGATGGGCATAGATCCTTCAAGGATCAAGCCCAGCAACACTACCTTCAAAGGAGTGATCCCAGGCGTTGAAGCCCGGTGCACAGGCTCTGTAAGCCTGGAGGTTGTGTTCGGATCGCCCGATAACTTCCGAAGCGAGGACTTGATCTTCGACATTGTACCTTTCCGCAGCGGCTATCACGCCATGCTCGGCCGTACAGCGTTGGCTCGCTTTAACGCCGTCCCGCACTATGCATACCTCAAGCTCAAGATGCCCGGCCCTAGGGGGGTCATTACCATAAATGGCAACACAGAGCGCTCCCTCCACACTGAGGAACATGCGTTGGCCCTGGCGGCCGAATTCCATTACACCGATGATTGGCAAGTGCCGACATCGGCCGTAAAGGCACCCAAAGCTGGGAAGCGAGCTCGGTCTCAATCCGAGGTACCAGGACCTTCCTCTTCCCATAAATAGGGACTCGCCCCCCATCGCATGGCCCTAACACCAGCAAAGCACGTGCCCAGGAGGCAAAACTTCGCGCTCAAAATTCCATGGGCAGTGGTGGGGAAAACTATTAGAGGGTAGGTGTTCGGCTGGACCCAACTATTACCGTCAACACGTCTTCGGACATACTACAGGTACCATAAAGTGCCTGTTAAAGGCGTCAAGCTCATCCATACCTCGGTGACTTCTCAAGACCCTTTCTTCAAGGTCCGTTCGCCGAACTAGTAAAGCCCATAAAGGCATATGCCTCCTTAGGAGATGAAGGAGCAGATAAGCGACAGGGCACATTGAGGACAGCAGGTCACCTATCGAAGGCCCTTGGTACAACCTCTCCTGTAAAATTTATATTACATTTATCAAATACCTGTAAACAGTTGCATCGGCAATTTAAACGATAAGAGTTGTTGAGTAAAATACAGATATATTATTATCTCTTCGCTGTCCCTTTTCGGAACACCCTCTGTCTTCTCCCTCTTCTCGCGAGCCTGTTTGGTATACTTTACGATGCAACCGGCTATTAGACCGGGGGCTCGACCTTAAAAATCGCCGTAATCACAACTGCTTTAGTGTTCGGCGTCTTGGAATTCCGCTTTATATGCATTGGTTCCGAACTATGTCTTGGGTCAATAGTTGGGTTGCCCGGCTCCTGTGCTTGCCCCTTTATGTTCCGCTAGTTCGGCTAAAAGGGCAAAGGGAGCACCGCTGCGATTGCGCTTCCGGCTAGTCTGGTTAAGCGCCTCAGCGGAGAAAGCCGAAAACTGGCTGTCATGGTATGCGAGAACCGGTCTGCGAATCCGAGCTTAACTGAAATCTCGTCAGAGGTTATTCCGTGTCATACAATGGGTTTTGTGTTAGTACAAGCCAGGTGATATAGGCTTTGGCCGCGGTTCATCCGAACATCACAAACGCCTGGGGGCTAGTCATCAGCCTCCACACTCCTTTCTCGCGCCCCTACGGCTAAGTGAAAGCAATAAAGCATTATGGTCCGATTGCCTCGTCCACTCCACACTACCGCCTTCGGGCACCGATAGTTCGGCTAAGGGTTACAGTGCGGTTGGTAGAGACACCTCGTGTAGTATCTACACGAGGGATGAAGATGACGACTCACAGCTTTCAGGGTTAACGGCCACAAAGGAGTTATAAAGGATGCAAAACATATAAGACATGATAAACCATGCATTTTAAATATATACACGCTGACAAGTCTTCGGACATAGTACATCAATCTATTGATACTCATTCTCTCTCGTACACTGTGATTCTATGGCCCGACCACCCTCCATAACTCCAGAGAAGTACAGCTCGGGGCGCCTATGACCCTTTCCGGGAGGCGGAGGAGCTGTGGCTACCTTCATCGGATCCAGCCCGGGCCAGTGCACCTTGGCCTTCGCAAAGGTCATCCTAGCCCCCTCGATGCAGGAAGACCGCCTCAAGGTGTCGATCCGAGGAGTAGCGTCGCTCAGCTTTTGCACCAGGCCGAAGTAGCTGCCCGGCAGTGGCTCATTGGGCCATAGCCGGACACAGAGATCCTTCATGGCCAGTTCCGCCATCCGGTGTAGCTCCATCAGCTGCTTTAGCCGCTCCACAAGGAGAGGAGAACGCTCGGGGGTTTCGAATTGCGCCCAGAATAGCCGAGCTTCATCTCCTTCTCCCCGCGAAGCATAGAACTGCTTCGCGTCCGCTAAGTCCTTCTGGAGGTCCATGCAGGCGCCTGAGGAACGCCATACTTGGGTAAGCGACTCGAACTTGCTGTCCCCAAAGATACACTGCAATGAATACGGCTTACCATCCAGGATAGCTTTGGCTTGGCGGAGCTCCTCTTCAAATGACCGCCTATCCACCCGCTCCTTTTGGAAATTGGCCTTCAGGGTGGATAGTTCGGCGGCCTGCTCCTTGCCCTTCTGCTCTAGATCCTCGCACTTCCGCCCAGCATCTTTGAGCTCCTGCTGGATTTCCTCCACCCGAGCCTCGTCCTTGTCGCTGGTGGCTTTTAGGGCGGATAGCGCGGTAGCTGCTTCTTTGGCAGCCGCCTTCTCCATCGCAGCCTCTTGCTTGGCCTTCTCAAGCTCGGCTTTGAGCTTCTCTATCTCTTTCGCTAAGGCTGCGTAAGCATCGACTTATATTAAGAAACCGTGTTGATAGAGCGGTA
This sequence comes from Elymus sibiricus, assembly GCA_039707655.1. Classification (NCBI taxonomy): domain Eukaryota; kingdom Viridiplantae; phylum Streptophyta; class Magnoliopsida; order Poales; family Poaceae; genus Elymus; species Elymus sibiricus. The sequence goes on from CM077665.1 coordinate 104,123,357, forward strand.
AAGAAGAGTTTCGATACTCTAATTCGGCTTACCTTGCGCCTCGTCGAATCTCTTGTTTAGAGCATCAAGCTCATCTTCGGAGCTCATGAGCTTCCGATTCAGCTCCCCTAGCTCGGCAGCGTTAGTAGCCGCTGCTGTCGACGAAGCCTGTATCACAGAGTTATATAAACCATTAAAGAAGTTTACAACCTCCGAACTGTCACTAAAACTGACCCTGTGTCCGGACCGCTAGAGGGCTGTTAGAACTATCCGAACATATATTGTCCGGCGCACAGTTCGGATAAAAGGCTTGGTTTGACCCCCAGGTAAGTTTTTTCAAACTCACTTGGGGCTCGGGGGCTGCCATGTATATAACCATAATACAAAGAAAATAGTAGTTTAAAGAACATTACGTGGCTCACCTGAAAGCCCGTCAGGAGACCATTGAAGGCCTCCTTCAGTCCGTGGTCTACGGACTGAATGCTCTGCAATACCGCACCCATAAGGATGCGGTGCTCCCCGGAGATGGAGGCGCTTGACAGAGCCTCCCCCATGGCCGGCCACCCAGTGGTCGGCGGAGCCGGTGGGGATCGGGTAACCCGATCTCCAACCGGAGATTGAATCGGTACCTCCGGAGGCATTGTGTGCTCCGGAGATGGCCTTGGAGGAGACTGGGCACCTCCATGTCCGGCTTCCTCAGTGTCCAGGAGAGTTTTCTCCCCGGGTATTCGGTGGCCGAGGTATTAGCCTCGACCATGACGTCGTCACCTTCGCCTCCAGTGTTCGGCTCCAGGGAAGCCTGCTGGGATGACACCTCTGTGGCATCCTTCGTAGTGCCCGGAGGAGAAGGGCGCGACGCAGACCCGCTCTCCGCTAGCTCGGCGGGCGGGGTCTCCCTGTCCGAAACTTGATCGGTGGGGAGAACACGTGGTGGGCTGCAAGTTGATGGGCACTCACATGTCAATAAACATTCTAAATTAAGCACCGATGGCTCAATAGTTCTTCGGATCCTTACCTTCGAGGTGGGGGCTTAACCCTGAGGGTCCTTCGTGGAGCCCTTTCGAAGTCCTCGAACTCGGTGTCCGAGTCCGAACTATCGTCGGACGACACCACTTGTGTCCGGCATGCTTTCTTCGGGGTGGGAGGAATCACGTCCTCTGAAGCGTCCGGTGACGCCGCCCTCTTTTCTGTGAGGGGGGAATCGCCTCCCCCCTCGACCTCATGCTCATCCTCCTCCTGATTCGAGGAGGCGTGGGTCTCTTCTGACCCAGCCTCTGGCTGGTCCCTGGTGCGCAGGCCTGCTCGGCCTGTTTTCTTCTTTTCCTTCTTCTCTGGCGCCTTGTAGGGCGCCACGACGAGCATCTCCAACAGCAGTGGAGACTTGGGGTCTTCGGGCTGTGGAGCCGGACACTTGATGCCCTCGGCCTTGCTCAACCATTCCTGCAATAGTGATCGGAAAATGCTTAGGCTTTCTTTGGGAAGGCGAGGCTGATCAAATAAAACAATACTATACCTTGGAAGGGGGCTTGGCGGCACTCAAGCCCTTGTCCTCCTTCTTGCCCGACCAGTTCTCCTGCGCCTTGAACAGCGCCTTCCATAGCTTCTCCCGCGTAGTGCGGAAGAGTCGACGAACCGTAGGATCGTCGTCAGTCCGGTAATCCCACATAGGAGAGCTCCGGCGCTGGCAAGGGCGGATGTGCCGCCGGAGCATGACCTGGACCACGTTGCTCAGGCCGACTCCCTCCCTGATTAGGGAGGCGATGCCCCTCTGCAGGTCCTCCACCTCTATTTCCGACCCCCAGTCGAGACCCTTTCTGACCCATGAGGTCAATCTGGTCGGGAGGGCGGACCTGAATTCGGCAGGAACAGTTCCGCATTCAGCAGGAACAGTTCCGCCCTCCTCCTCCTTTGGCTCGGTGATGTAAAACCACTCTCTCTGCCAAGTTTTTGATGGTGTCGATGAAGGTGCCAGATGGCCACACTGCGCGCGGAAGCTTGCCGATGACTGCCCCGCCGCAGTCCGCATGTGCGCCGGCGACGCACTTCGGCTTGATGTTGAAAATCTTGAGCCACAGTCCGAAGTGTGGCTCGACCCGCAGAAAAGCCTGGCAGACGATGATGAAGGCCGATATATGCATGAAAGAGTTCGGCGGGAGGTCGTGAAAGCCGAGCCCATAGAAGAACATAAGACCCCTCACGAAGGGGTGAAGTGGGAAGCTTAATCCCCGGATGAAATGAGGGACGAAGACCACCCTCTCGCCTTATTTGGGGGTGGGGATCACCTGGCCCTCCTCTGCAGCACGATGGAAGACATTGGCGGGGAGGTAGCCGGCGTCCTTGAGATCCTGGATGTCCTGGTTTGTGACCGTGGAAGCCTCCCACTTGCCGCTGGCCATGGCTGAGCTCGAAGGGGGAAGAATGGAAGACCTAGATCTGGGCTCAGGGAGCTCGGAAGGTTGGGGAAGCAGGGACGTGAATGGGAGATGCGGATAAGCCTTGGGGTTTTCTTCCCCTTTTATTAAAGATTATTGCCGGTTAGCCTCCCTTCGCGGCACCGTGAATCCTTCCGCTTCCCGAGGCGTGCCTGCCGTTGTACGCGCGTGATTAAACATATCCCATGTAAAACGGGGCATGATCTGTGCATTAATGGATCGTGCTGGTACAAACGGCCTCGAAGCGCGAATCGAGTCTTCACGACTGGTTTAGAGGTCGTGGTGGGCCGTGGCCTTTCATCTGAAAAGTTGTCAGAAGACACTAGTGGTTCTCTGACGTTTGGCCTTTAAGGCCGAATTACTCATGGTATACAGACGATCTATGATCGGAAACATTACACGTCGATGGAGGCCGAACTATATCCCGGGCCGATCACTGTTTGGAGAAAGGAACTCGCGTCGCAAGCCGAAGACTCTGATCACTCGAAGCGGCTGGAGCCTGGACCCTTGGCGTTGGAGGCTAGTTCGGGGGCTACTGAGGGAGTCCTGGATTGAGGGGTCCTCGGGAGGCCGGCCTATGTCTTATGGGCCGGACTGTATGGGCCACTTGCCGAATACTGGGAGGATTGAAGATCTCGCCTCCAAGAAGGAAGCTTCGAGAATCGTGGATTGTCCTTCAGGTTTAAAGTAGTAAATAGGCATGTTTATCCCTTCGATGTGTAACCGACCATGTGTAACCCTAGACATCCACGGCGTCTATATAAGCCGGAGGGTTTTAGGGTGTAGAACAACAGAACTCATCGAGGGTTTAGTTACTCGATCTCGTGGTAGATCAACTCTGTAATCCCCATACAATCAATATAATCAAGCAGGACGTAGGGTATTACCTCCATAGGAGGGCCCGAACCTGGGTAAAACCTCGCCCCCTTTGTCTCCTGTTACCATCGATCCAAGTATCACAGTTCGGGACCCCCTACCCGAGATCCGCCGGTTTCGACACCGACAACGGGAGACTAGTTTTGTACCTCCTCCCCGGCAACGGCGCCAGAAATTCCTTTGACGTGGCTTGAGACTGCGTCGATATTTCCCCAAAGAGGAAGGGATGATGCAGCACAGCAACAGTAAGTATTTCCCTCAGTTATGAAACCAAGGTTATAACCAGGAGGAGGATCATGCAACGCTATGTGAACAGTATCTGCACACAAAGAACAAATACTTGCAACCCGACGCGTAAGAGAGGTTGTCAATCTCTCAACGGTAAAAAGATAGATTGGTTTGTATTAGATTGGATAAATAGATCGCACAAGAACACAAAACAAAAGATGCAAATAAAAAGTACAGCAAGGTATTTTTGGGTTTTTGGAATAATAGATCTGAAAACAAATGCGGAAAAAGATAGATCGAAAAGCAATATGTTAAAAGAATAGACCCATGGGCCGTAGATTTCACTAGTGGCTTCTCTCAAGAAAATAGCACACGGTGGGTAAACAAATTACTGTTGGGAAATTGATAGAAAATCAAATAATCATGATGATATCCAAGGCAATGATCAATATATAGGCATCACGTCCAAGATTAGTAAACCGAAACGATTCTGCATCTACTACTATTACTCCACACATCGACCACTATCCAACATGCATCTAGTGTATTATGTTCATGGAGAAACGGAGTAATGCAATAAGAATGATGACATGATGTAGACAAGATCTATTCATGTAGGAATAGACCCCATCTTGTTATCCTTAATAGCAACGATACATGCGTGCCTCACTGCCCCTTCTGTCACTGGGAGAGGACACCGCAAGATCGAACCCATCACACAGCACCTCTTCCCATGGCAAGAAAAATCGATCTAGTTGGCCTAACTAAACCAAATATTTGAAGAAGAAATACGAAGCTATAAATAATCATGCATATAAGAGATCAAAGAAGACTCAAATAATATTCATGGATAAAAAGTGATAATGAACTCAAAATTCATCGGATCCCAACAAACACACCGCAAAAAGTCATTACATCAAATAGATCTCCAAGAGACCATTGTATTGAGAATCAAAAGAGAGAGAGAAAGACATCTAGCTACTGCCACGGACCCGTAGGTCTATTGTGGACTACTCACGCATCATCGGAGACGCACCAATGAGGATGATGAACCCCTCCGTGATGGTGTTAGATTGGATCTCGCGGTTCTGGAACTTGCGGCGGCTAGAATTGTGTTTCGTCGACTACTCCAGGGTTTCTGGAATTTCTGAGGATTTATAGAGCTGATAGGCGGTGGAAAAGACCTCCATGGGCCCCATGATACATCAGGGTGTGCCGGGGGCCTCTAGCGTGCCCTGGTGTATCGTGGGCCCCACGGGCCTCCCCCCAGGTGCTTCCTTGGTTCCCAAGTTGTCTTCTGGTGCAAAAAAAAATCTCCAAAAAGTTTCGTGGTGATTGCACTCCGTTTGGTACTAATATTCTGCGAAGTAAAAAACAAGCAAAAAACAGCAATTGGCACTGGGCACTATGTCAATAGGTTAGTCCCAAAAAATGATATAAAATTGCTATAAAATGATTATAAAACATCCAAGAATGATAATATAACAGCATGGAACAATAAAAAATTATAGATACGTTCGAGACATATCACCGACACGTAGAGTCGGCAGCAGTCTCCAGTAGTGAGTGGCGCCGTATAGATGCTCGAACAATTGTGGATGAAGCAAGGGCCCGTCGAGAAGCGGAGGCAGCAGATCAGGGGGCTCATCAGCCGCCCCCGGTGGTTCCTTCGCCTTCGGTGGCTGTCGGGTCAAGTGCTAGAACGATCGATGTTCCATGCCTTGTGCCGGCTCTACGTGGTGAGCGCATGCCTAAAGATTTTAAGGGGCCTCATAAGGTGCCAAACTATATGGCGGATCTTGAACCGGCGGCTTGGATTGAAAGTTATGAACTGGCTATGGACATGTTGGACGTTAGTGACGCGGTCTGTGCTAAGTACTTCACTATGATGCTGGAGGGACCGGCTCGTACATGGCTGAAGAACTTGCCCCCCAATTCCATCAACACCTGGGCAGAGTTGAAGGAGCGTTTCATCAAGAATTTTCAGGGGACTTGTAAGCAGCCTATGACGATTGTTGACTTGGAGCATTGTGTGTAGTGTGAGGATGAGTCGGCCCATCATTGGGCCCACCGGGTCGCCAC